>VXBP01003843.1:288190-343933 GCA_013400115.1 Rhinopomastus cyanomelas
GGGGGGAGGGGGGGGCTCCACACCCAGACCCCCTCCCGCCTCCCACCACTCCCCGGTTACCGGCGTTTTGCTGGCCCTGAGCTGAAACGGTACGGAGAGATTTTTAAATAAAAACCATCTACAACCCAACCATTTTATTGCCCCCACCCCGAACGTCAAACCCGCCGCGGGGGAATTCGTTCTCCTTCCGAGAGCTGCAGGGGGTGGGTCCTGGGGGCCCTGCGGCAACGCTGCCCCCGCTGCTGGCGGAGGCATGGGGCGAGGCGGCGAGCAAGCAGTTAATTTGGGGGTATATTTTTTCCCCTGTTTTTTTTTTTTTATCCTTTTTTTTCCTGTCCCTGCGGCAGGTGGAGCCGGGGGCTGCGGCACTGGGAGGGAGGGCGGGCAGTGCCTTCTCGTACCGGCTCAGTGCCATCTTCTGCATCTCGGGGAAAGGGGATTAGGGAGACAACTGTAATGAGAATATGTGTGTGCGTATATACATGTATACATATATAAAGTAGTACTAGAAAAGCAGGAGGAGAGGGTGTTCGGGAAAATGGAGCTGTCCACGCCCAGGCTGAAATTGGAGGTGTCAAACGTTATTGAGGTCACGGTGCTCCCACAGCTGCTTTGTTGCATCTCCCGATACTCAGGTGAGAGACACCAAGGTTTAACGTTGGGAGCACTCAGGATGGGTTCCCATGCTGTCGGATCCCCGCCCGGGCTGGAGATGGTGGTGCTGAGCCCATTGGGTTTGAGGCTGAATGGTGCTGCCTGGTGTAACTGGTGGTGGTGCTGCTGGTCCTGGATGTGCCTCATGACTCCTTGCCTTGTGCTGAATTTTATCCCTTCTCCCTTTCATCACTCTCATTTCTGCTTGTTCTTGTCCTAAATTCACGGTGTATGGAGCATGGATTTGGCCCCCTTCCTGGGGTTTGCTTTTCTTTTTTTTTTTGTTAAGTCTTAACTTCACAGGCATGAAAATGGAAGTTTTCTTGCTGGGTGTTCCCAGACAGTGTGTGGCACATCTGTCCCCCAGCTCTGAGTAATTAAACCCAAATGGAGTAGGAAACCGCTTACTTCAGATGAGGGATGGAGATTCCTGCCCACATCCCTGTCTGCTGTGTGAGCACAAGGGAGGATTTGCATTGGGAAAATTATTTTTATTTCATTTTTAACATCTAGAAATGCAGCCCTGCTGTTTCTTCGCAGAGAACAGCTAGCATCACTTTAAAGGAAGTTTCACCTTCCATTTGCTGGTGGTACCAGCACACGAGGTGCAGCTCCATTTGCAGTGAAGGGCTGGTCTTGCAACAGGCTGGCTGGAATGAATGAGTGGCTGTGATGAGCTAAGCTGTCACTTCAGCAATTTGTATGCAGTGTATTCCTGAGCTGCCCCGAGTGTATCTGCAGGGATCTGGGCAGATGTCTAATGTGTATCTGAATGAGTGGAACAAAATTTGCTACCAAGAGCCATTAATTTGTGCTGTCAAGCAATGGATGCCCTCTTAAATTTGATGAATCACTTTTGCTTCTGCTACCAATATCTCAGATTTGGAGGGTTTAATTTTTTTTAATTGTGTGGTTCAGCTTTTACTTTTTTGTTTTTGTCTGCTCATAGGATGGCCAGTCAAAGCAAGTCTCAGCTGGGCGTTTTATGTCTTGAGAGAAGGAAAATTAAGATCTTGTTTTCTTGGGAAATGAAAAATCATCTAAGCTAGTTATGCTTTGTTCCCTCTTGAGATGTGAAATGCTTGGTTTTACCCAAAGATGTGCAGCTAAGGAAGGAGGCATGTAGAGATCTCTACCTGTAGCATATAGAGATCTTCCAGGCAACTAGTTCATGACTGATGAACGTGTCATGTTGTTTTCTCATTCTTGCTCTACATAGGGTGTCAGTATTTGTGAGGAGGAGTATGGCTGCAGCATACTTCCTTATGGTGTCCCAGGTATTGCCATAGGTGCCTCATGCTGCCGCATCCCCTTGGAAATGAAGGCTTGTGTTTGGGGCTTTGACATTAAGATGTGTGGTTTGTTTTTTATGATCAAGGTCTTGTGACCTGGGAAAACTTGATGTCTGTCCCACAGGTTGGTTCCTTGTGTCTCCATCCTTCATGTGGCTTGATTGCAGCACAGGGGGACTTGGGACAGTGAAAACTTGAACACCTAGAGCTTAAAATGAAAGAGTGAGCTCTTTTTGATTTCAAATGTTATTATGCATGTGTGTGGAGGTGTCCAGTGCTGTAGCTCTGGCTTTGTCTTGAACGGCAAGGTGACCAAAAGTGGACCCTTGAGAAGCCAGAACTAAACTAGTTCTGCCTGATTTAATGAATGACGGTGTGAACCAAGATTGTTCTTGCTTGATGCTGTTAAACAAAGACTCAGTTTCTCTCTCAGAGAATTGTTCCTGCTCTGGAACAGCTCATTGCTGAGCTACATCTTTGAGATGAGCTTGTTGCAAAGATTCCCCCTGATAGGAACATGACACATGTCAAAATGTTGTGGTCTCTGCCTGCGGGCCTTGGCTACTCTGGAAGGGGGCAGGTGACATCACAGGTAAGAGCTGGACTTTTATCCTTTATCAGGTGGGTTTAGCTGGGGTGAGGACAGAAGTGACAGGACTTCAGTGTGCTGTGTTGGGAACTACCATGGAAAAGGCCATAGGTTCAGTCCTTTCAGGTGACAAAATGTGGGTGGCAACAGCAATTAGTGTGGGTCTTGTGTCTCACTCCCTTGCCTTTAAGCTCTGAATACAGTATTTTTTCTGTCAAGCTTCTAATTTAGTCTCCTCACCCTGCATTGCTTATACCATATTGCCTTGCTGCCCTATGCATCCTGCTTCTCTTCTCCAGGCATTTAATTCTAACTGACCCATTCCCTCTGTATTTAATGAACTGCACTTTGAGCTGGACTGAGTAAAGGTATTGATCTCTACGTCAGGAAAGGTGTGGCTTTCTTACATCTTTACCAAAAAGCTAGGGAGAAGTTTGCTCTTCTGACCATGGGATAAAAGTGAGGGAAACGTGCCATTGCAGCTGCTCTTAGCCTGCTGAGGCTGAGCCCAGTGTGTCTTGGGACACATGTAGCATGCCATGAGGTTCTGCCTTGTTCCTTTGAGCATTTTGAAGATTTGTGTTGCATCCTTGTCTTCTCCTTGTACATTAACTGGGTGGTTCTTACTTAGTGGAGATTAGAGCAAATTGCAGTGATTTTCCTGTCCTCATTTGGACGTTGGGCTTTGCAACATTGTGGAGCTGTGGATATCCATGATGATGTCTTTTGAGATGATGTCTGTGCTTTTTTTTTCTGAAAGCCTGCATGGGAGTAGCAAATTGTCCTGACAGTGATGGCTTTGCACATCAGTGTGAGCCTCTGTGGGTGGTGCCAGTGCTGTGTGAGATGCTGGTGCTGGGGTGTGTCTGTCTGTCTGGACTCTCAGGCGAATCCCTTTGTTGGAAGCCCTTTGTGAACAGGCTCCTGGGTCCTTCTGAGTGATGCTGAGAGGCATGTCAGGGTTGGCGCTGGTTCTGCTGGAATGTGGCATGGATTTGAGAGGGTGGAACTTGTGCATGCAGGTATGTCAGCCAGCCCCTGGAAGACAGATGTTGGGTGTTCGGCACATGCAGCTCACCAATAAAGCAGACAGGACTGCAACATGCTGGTTGCCATGAGGACACTGCTGGCCCTTGGAGACAAAAAAAGGGATAATTGCAGAGGTAGCTTGAGCTGGATTGCTGATCTTTGCAGAGCAGTGCAGAGATGTTCATGCTCATCTCCACCTGGTCCTGGGAAAAAGAATTTGATGTCCTAGGCAGAGGTCACGGGGCTATTTGGTGGGAGGCAATGCTCTTGAAGTCTTGCAGAGCCCCAGACTGGCTCAGCCTTGCTCTCGGTGTGGAGATAGAGGAGCCTATCCTTAGTGGATATAGGAGGGAATGGTGGCTCCTTAGGTAACCCCTGGTGTAGTTTTTCAGGTGGAAACAGCTCTGCTTTGAGGAACCAACTGAATCCTTGAATCTCCAGCAGCAGAATGAATCTTCTCTCTCTGCACACCGGAGCTTTGTTTCACACTGAACTCTGCCACTTGTAGGCTGTATTTTGAAGTGCCTGTGGAAAGCATAAGCAGTTTATGCTGGAGTCTGGAGAAGATGTATCCATGCTTTTAAACTGGAGTTGATTTTCTTTGCAACTTAATGAGCCCTTCAAGCTTCTCAGAAATCAATCCACTGATTTTCTTTTCTCTTCCAAGCAGTCTGATTAGTAAAGGTAATCATTCCATGTGGTGTGGCTCCTGTTTGCAGTGTCTTTTCTTTTAATATCCAAGGAAAGGCAGTACCAGGGGATACCTGCTGTTAAGCTAAAATGATTAGTGTGGCACTTGGGCCAATTATTTCCAGCTTTGCAGCCTCTGAACTGTACCTGCCCTGGAGCAAATAGGCAATTGCTGTCTGTCTTTTCCTCTGTGCCCTTCGTCAGGGCTCTTGAGTTGCTTGGGAGTGGCTGGTAGAAAGCACTGTTGGCACCTTGGGAGGCAGGTGAGTGGTCTCTGGGCTGTCCTCTTTGGCTGGTCATCATTGGGATGTGTGTGTTGCTCCAAGGAGCTGTGGCTTGCATGTCTGTGTTGCTGCTCCAAGGCATGGAAGAAGGCTGCCAAGGGTTGTTGTGGGATGAAGTGCAGTGATAAGAGACAGATTATACAAGGCCATGGGATGAAGGGCACTGTTAGACTCTGCTGTTCATGGAGAAAATTCAGTAATTCTAAAAAGTTATGAAAGTACTTCATAGTTTTGAATAGTGTGTGTGTGACTTTGGCCAGACTGTGGTACAGAGGTGCCTGTGCCTTTCTGCCACTTGTCAGTGTTTCATTTTATGGATCCCATCAGTTCCTGTCCCAGGCTGTTTGCCTGGAAATGCCCGATGTTATTTCAGATGAATTTCATCAGTGTGTCAGGGTACCTGCTGCAGAAGGAAATTCTTTGAACTGTTTGTAAATGGCTGAAAAAAAATCTAAAAAAGCTTCTTCCATGAGCTCAGCAATGTGCACTTTTGCTGACCTAGAGATACACTGGGGTGCCCTTTTGAAGTTGGAATTAGGGAAATGACGGGTGTTCAGTGGTGAAGTTCTTCCCTGCCTAGAAAACATTGCATTTTTTATTTGAGCCAAGCTTAGATCTTGTATGCATTGCCTTGATTTTAAAATGAAGGTCTGTTATGCTTTCAAGCAGCTCAGCTTCTTTCTCTCAAATATTTAATGTGATCTGTTTGGTGCAGGGAGCACATCTGTTCAGCTGTGCACATTATTAGTTGAGCTGAGGGCAGAGCAGATCCATCACAGCTAAGATGAGAGGCAAAGTGATGGGCCAACAATATCTATCTTGGCTGCTATCCAGGGGCTGTGGATAGTGTGAGGGGAATTATTCCTGAGTGGTGGGTGCAGGAACTATGTGAACTTTCATCCGGTTGAGATGCAGCAAGATGTGAAAGGAAATGGAACAAGAAAGGGGCCAAAGAGATGGAGTAAAGCTGAGTGCTGAGAGGATATGTACAGTCTTCTCCCTGGGTCCTTCTTCTGGGAAGAGGCTGTTGGCCCTTGGTGACTAGAGGTGCAAGTAGTGTAGGGAGTGCAGGAGCAGCAGCAGGAGTCTTCACGGTGGTGAGCAGCAACATGATCAGAAGTATTTGTCCAAGCCGAAAATTTGCTTGTGTTTGGCTTCTGGCTGACAAAATATTCCTGTCCTGGTTTGCAGGGCTCAAGGTGAGCATGTTTGTAGTGTGGTTAGTTACAGGACATAGCAATGACAGAAGGAATGTGCCAGAGGAGACTTTTTGAGGAGAAGGAGTAATCCAGTGGGATGAGCTTCCTGGAGGTCACTTTGTCGCTCTAGCCTGTTGTGAATTTTCAAGGTTATGTGTCAGCACAGAGGATCCTGTGCATAAAAGCATGACTTCTATGCAAAAATGTGCTTCACTTCCCAGAAGTAAAGGAAACTTAAACCATGGCTTTTGTGTCTTCCCTAATACTGATCCACCATTTCTGAAGTGCTGACTAGCTCTGTGCAGGTGCCAAGTGTTTTATTACCCTCCCACTGCAGATCCTGAGTGTGATGTGTAGGAGTTGCTGGAACTGAATTACCTTTGTGGCTTCAGGTGAGGCTAGTGCTGCTGATGGTTTGTGTGGTTGCATTACAGATGTGGCGCCTAGTGTGCTCTCTGCTGGAAGCTGCAGATGAGGTGCTACCCAATCTAGGATTGGATGCAAAGTCAGAATTGCATTTTGTGGTTCATTTTCAGCTCTGGCGTACGTTGAATTCAAGGACAGACTTTACCCTAAGCGATTTCTGCCCTCTGAAGTTACTTCTATAAATGTGGTTTTACCTGCTGCCTCATCAGCCTGATAAATGAATGCTGCCCTGAAGCTGGCTGGAGGGGTTCATGCAAGTAGCTTTTAACATCATCTCCAACTTGGGCAGAAAATGTCTTGCTTTTTCGTTGGCATCTTCTGTTGTAAGAATGAAGAGCCTGGCAGGCATATGCAAGCAGGAGTAATAAATGCTGCTGTTGGGTACAAAAAGGAAAGCAGGTAAAAAGTAGAACTTGAGCTGTGATGTTGCTTGTAGTCACTGCACATCCTGAAACAGGAGAAAGACTTGGAAAGGATGGGACTAACATGACATTAGTGGATGTGTCCTTTGGTTCTGGAGCTTTCAGAGAGAACACTTAACTGGGGTTGTGGCCTGGGAAAAGGGCTCCTGTGAGCCGAGAGAGGAGCCTGCCATGGTGTGGCTGGTTTTGTTCTCATTCTGAGCAGTGTGTACATCTTGGGTGCCTGCCAAACCCAAGCACCACATGAATGTGTGGACATGCTGTCCTGCCTCCTTCCCTTTTTCATTGGTCTTTTCTTTTCCTGTCTGCTTTCCCTTCTGCTGTAAATCTTGTCTCACAGACTCAGACCCATGTTGTTCCTAGGACCCTCTTTGCTGAGCAGCTGGCAATTCCCAGAGCAGGAGCTCGTCAACAAAACTTGCAAGGAGCAGGATGTGGCCCAGCTCCCTGCAGCACGTATTGGTCTTCAACAGTCCCAGCATTGGAACTGTCACCACTGCATCCTTATTTAATGTTTTGTAGCCAACTCTGAATAGGCTTTGCCTTTCCTCTGTTTTCATTGCCAGTTCCCGCAGATGAGAAGAGAGTCATGAATACTCTAATGTGAAGGCCCTTTTTAATCCTTAAACTCTCAAATATGCCACTGCTATTACTGTGCCTAACAGCAGGGTTTATTGTCGTGGTTGTCTGAGGTCTATGCTCAGCTCCAAAACATGGAGAGTTGGTGACTGTTGCTCAGGAACAATGCTTATGGATGGTTTTGTGACTCCATGAGTTGGTTTGCTCTGTCAACATCAAAGAGTGTCTTGGAGCTCACATTCTTCCATGGCAGAATTCCTTGCTGTGGTTGTGTGCAGATAGAGAACACCTCACCTTTGCTGCTTGCAAAATAGCTTGAACTGGGTTGGATGAGGTGATAGCCTTCGTAAGCAAGAGAAGGATGGACATACAAAGATGATGCCGAAGGGAGATCAGTGTGTGGAAAATGGGTTTTGGAACTGCATGGGGAGTGTGAAGCAAGACAGTCCTGCTGTGTTCCTGGGACAACACTTCCCATCTGTGAGAGCTGGATGAGCTGTGGAGCTGCAGTGGGCTTTGCTTCACTGCCACCTCATCTCAGTTCTCTGCATCCTTCCGTAAGGAATGACAAAGCACTGTGGCTCCAGGTGTGGTCAGATCCTCTATGAATAGTCTGTTATGTGCTGCAAGAAAACAGAGCACTGCTCCAGCATTCCTGTTTGTTCCAGCCTTTGTATCAGTGGTTTAGAAAGAGCCCATGACCTTACTCAACATGAACTTTCCTTGTAACCTGAGAGCAGGAGCAATATTATTTTAAGCAAGAAGCAAGGCTCTGAAGCAGGCTGTGACTTTGTACATATCATCTATATGACAACAGAGCTGCATTTAGAGCTGAAAGGGGATAAAATCCCTGAGGAGGTTGACTACACCTCATTTATTTTTAACAAATGTACTGAGGAAGATTGAGCATGAATTCCTAGACTCAGAGGAGTCTTAATTCAGATAATTCCCATTCCTCATCCCCGTGGAAAGGAAGATGTGCACCAACTGGGCTTCCACATAATTCCTGTGAAGGAAGAAATGCACATGGATTGTGATGTCTAAAACCTTGTTCCACTTTTCCAACCCCAACTCTGAGCCTAAATAATGGTTGTACAACTCGTTGGCTGAATTTAGGGTATGAGTTTTATCTAGGATTGTCAGTACTCATGCTGCTCCACTTTTGTTGTGAATCTGCTGATTGGCTCAATAAAACTAGAATCAAGGCAAGACTGATTGCTACCTGATTGTTCCTCTGAGTGGCCCAGACTGGGGAAAGACCAGCTGGAGGGAGACATCAGAGTGCTCAGTAGGGATGTGTTTTGTGCATAAAGGTTTATTTGCTATTCATCCTTACTTGGAAATCCCTGTTTATCCTGGACCTCAAAATGGTTCAGTCTATGCTCCCTCTTTATGAAAAATAAAGGTACAGACACAGCTTCTCTTGGGTGCTTGTTTTACAAGTAAGAGTTCTGCCTCTAAAAACTTGTGCTGGCTTTTGGGGAACACTGTCTCCCACTACTGCATTTGCAGTCTGTGAAACTTAGGGTTAAAACAGGCACCAGCACACTTGGCAATTGGTGACAGCCCATGAGCAGTGTGATCTGCTGCTTCCCTGCCCTCAGCCTGCTGTGAGCCCCTTAGGTGCCCATTGCTTGCTGACTCGTGTGTCCCAGTCCCTTGCCTTTTCTGTTAGGAGGCAGTTGGTGCCTTTCCTCATCCCAAGACTGTACTTTTCCGATTAGGTTTTCATCTTGTAGCTCCTTCAGATGAGTAATTTCTTCTCTATTATATTACTACCTCTTCTGATACAGATTTTAAAATCTGCTTTTAGTTTTTAATTGTAGTTTTTAATAGATATTGTCAAGTACATTTGGAGCGTCAGTATTATGCACTAACAGATAGAAGCACAGCAAAAGTGCTTGATGAATGTGTTCTATTTGCATCTTTTGGCCTTAAAAAAACAAAGGCATTTTGGAAGTGCATGCTTTTGACCTCACTTGAAGTGTCTTTAGTCATGAGAAGCAAAAATAATGCAGAAACTGTAGTACAGAAGCTAAAATCACCTTTTCTGAGGCCAGACTTGCTGTATAGTGATTGCTGGGGTGAGGACAAATCCCGCTTAAGCCTTGAAAGCTTGTGAGATCTGGGCTGTTTGTTTTTTTTCTGGAGTAAGAAATCAATATATCAGGAATGGGTAATGCCTTCCTGCCCCTGTGTTTTCAGGGAGGCTGTCTTGGTGAGGCGTTCCAGTGCTGTCAGTCATCTGAGGAATGTTGAAACTGGGCCTTATGGGACCAGAGAGTGTTTGATGTCCTGTTTAGGTACTGAGTGGCTAAAAACTGCAGTGAAATAAGTACCATGAGGTGACAGCTTGTCACAGGAGCATGTCAAGAGCCCGCAGGGGTGAAGTGTGGTTTTCCAGGGAAGCTACTGATGCCTGTTTCTGCACATGTGTCTGAGATGCTTTCCCTTGTGTGAAGCATCGCTGTTCCACCTAATTGCCCTGACACCCTGTTCTTGGGTCAGTAGTGAAAGTGTCTGCTGTACCACTCGTGGTTGGTGCAGCTGGAAGCTTCACAGGCTTGGATACTTTGGAAGTAAACCAGAGCTCCCCAGGAAAACTCAACATGGCCTGGCTCCTTCCGTGGGACAGGCTTTCTGTGGCTGCAAGAGTGATGCCTGCTGCAGTGGCATAGCTGCAGGTGGAGCAGATGGTGCTGTTGTCACTGGTTTCATTTCTGTTCATGTACTGAAACAACTCAGAGTAACTCAAACTAAATGAAGGTCCCATCTGAAAAGATACCTTGAATGTTTTCCTTGCCCTGAGAAAATCTCCTGCAAAGATTGTACCCAGCAGCACTTTTCTGGTTGTTGCATCTGTGGAATCCAAGGGAGAGGAACACCTGAGATCAAAGTAAGCAATAGACATTACCTTGTGTTCAGCCATCTTTTTCAAGCCAGAAGCAAAACATAGAGGGGCTCAAGGTGCAGCTGGGTGGTAGCTGTTGCTGACATGGTGTTGGCTTACCCCTGTACTGCATTGGCATTCCAAAACTGAGGTGAGATGATTCACAGCACCTCTGTCACACACAGCTTCTGCTTGTGAGGGGTTCAGTTTCTGGTGGTTTAGTGCCTTGAACCCTCTCCTGGCAGGATTTTGGAGTGATGCTGGTGGTATAAGGACCAAGAAGTGGGATCTGATCCTGGCTGGTTGAATTGCAGCCTGGCTCTGCTCAGCATTGAGGCAGGAGCCTTGTCATTTGGATCTTTGCACACTCAAAGCGTTGCTGCTCTGAGGCCAAGATACCCTCTTATTTCACCATGTATTTTAGGCTCTTCCTGTGTTGCTGCAGCACGTGCATGTCTGTTACCGGTTTGTTTGAGGTTGGAAGGTGACAGCACACACCCAAATCCTTAAGTCAATTTACAGGTGCAAGTGAATGTCTCATAAAATTCTCTTAATTGATACGACTTCTGTTTGCACATTGATACCTTCTCAGTGTCAGCATCCTTTGAGTGGCAACAGCTACCCTGGCACACGGAGAGGTGGGCGGAGTGAGGTGTTGTCTGTGCTTGAGCTGAAGTTAGAGCAGCTCTTGGCATGTGCAGGATGGGGCCCTTCCCCGCACAGATGTAATCCTGGTTGTGTGTCCCCAAGGGCTCTGGCTCTGTGTACCACAGCACTGAAATGCAAAATGTTTTCCTCAGACCCTTCAGTACAGAGTGTGATGATGATCACTCACAGCTCATACTGGATCCCATGTTTACACAGTATCTCAGACATTTCTCTGGCCTGTGGCTCTGGTGCACCAAATGGATGCTGTTGTACATGTGTGACTACAAAAGCATGAGGAGAAAGGAAATGAGCAGAGCTGTGTTTCTCAGAGCTTTGATTCTCACACAGGCAGTGGTTTGTGCTGGGCCCTGCAGCGCACAACTGTGCTGCAGAGCGGTTGATTGTAAAATGGAGAGTGTTGGACAGCTCGCTTGAAGATGTACAGCAGACCTGCTTTCGGGGAGTAGCTGTCACTAATGTACTCTAAACACCATTATATGGTGATTCGGTTGTTCACATCTCACCCTTGGTAGATGGAGTGTGAGTCTCAGAGTTCCTCTCCACACTCTTTCCTCAGTCAGCACTGGCAGTTCTGCCCTCCTGTTTGTCTGAAGTTTTTTAGTGTCTAACTGCCTGGCAGTAAAAGAATTTTGGGCTATTTCTCAGGTCTTTGACTGAACAGCAGTTCAGGAGCTCTGTCAGGGAACCGAAGAGGGGTTTGGCAGTGCTCAGTGTCCTTCTGAACCTGCTGTGTTTAGGGAAACGGGAGTGATCCTGTGTCTGTCAGCCTGTCCCTGCCCTGGGATGTGTTATGGTACCCAGTGGAACGTTAAAGTCCTGACAGTTTGTTTCTGACTTCTTCTTAATGAAGAAAATGGTGATAACCATGAGAAACTGCTGGCTGCACTAGCTGTCTGGCTCCTGGTAGATTGTCCCCAGAGCAGACAAGCCCTGCCAGGCTCCTTTACTGCTGGCTGCTGTGTGAAGAGGATGTTCTCTAGTGCTTATAGGAACATCCTTTTATAATTGTTCCCTGTGAGCAACAGGGAGGAGAGTGGCAGCCATTGGTCAAAGGTGATGGATTTCTGTTTTAATTTCTTCAGGCAATGTAATCTCTCAGGAAAGAAATTTCTGCCTCCTCATTGTGTGATTTGACAGCCAATGTCGAGGAGAGTCCTAACTCATTAAGACCCCCGTGGTGGTTGTCATAGAATCATCAAGGTTGGAAAAGACCTTCAAGATTATAGAGTCCAACTGTCCACCCTACAACCCCCAACCACTAACACATCTCCTGAAACACCATGTCTGCTTGTTTTTTTGACCCACTTCGGGGATGATGCCTCCACCCCCTCCCTGGGCAGCCTGTTCCAAGTTGTCCCCACTTTTTCTGGGAAGAAGTTTTTCCTAAGATCTGATCTGAACCTCCCCTGGTGCAACCTAACCCCATTTCCTCTTGTTCTATTGCTAGTCCCTAGGGTGAAGAGGCCAACACCCACCTTGCCGCATCCTCCCTTCAGGTAGTTATAGAGAGCGATTAGGTCTCCCCTCAGCCTCTTCTCCTCTAGGCTGAACAGCCCTAGCTACCTCAGGCTCTCCTCATCAGACCTGTTCTCCAGACCACTTATCAGCCCAGTAGCCCTTCTCTGCACCCTCTCCAACATGATGTCTTTCCTGTACTATGGACCCCAAAACTGCACCCAGTACTCGAGGTGCAGCCTCACCAGGACCAAGTGTAGGAACTGTATCACCTCCTTGGTCCTGCTAGTCCTACTATTGCAGGTCTGGATGCCGTTTGCCTTCTTGGCTACCTGAGCTGTCTCGTGTTCAACTACTGCTGGTCAACACCCCCCAGGTCCCTCTCTGCTGGGCAGTTCTCCAGCCAGTCCTCCCCAAGCCTGCAGCACTGCTAGGGGTGGTCAAAGTGCAGGACCCAGCTGGTCCTTTGGTCTTACTGAACTTCCTACAGTTGGCCCTGGCCCATTGATCCTGCCTGTCCAGATCTCTCTACAGAGCTTTCTGACCCTTCACCAGATGGACCCTCCCACCCAACTCAATGTTACCTGCAAACTGACTGAGGGTGTGTTCTATCCCCTCATCCAAACCATTCATAAAGATGTTAAATGGGAACGGCCCCAGCACTGAGCCCTGGGGGACACCATTTGCGACCAGCTGCCAACTAGATTTAACTCCATCCAACACAGCTCTCTGGACCTGGCCATCCAGCCAGTTTCTAACCCAGCAGAGCGTCTATGCGTCGTAGCCAAGAGCAGCAGCTTCTCTAAGAGAATGCTGGGAGCATCCTTGTCACAGGCCTTGCTAATGTCAAGGTTTCTTTTTTCTTTTCCCTCTCCCCATCGTAGCACACAGGAACATGACTTTCCTGCTCTTGCTGGAACAACACTAAGAACACATTGACTTGTGTTCCCTTTACCGCTGGGTCCTTTTTTGGGACTGGCTGGGGGAGCAGCTCTTCCCAGCAGTCAGCAAGATGGTCTGAGGACTTTTGCTGTTTGGCTCAGCATGCAGAGCAAACTTTGAAAGACAGAGCAAGTGAAATACTAGGCTTCCACCATTTTCTGATAAATGAATAACAACAGTACAAGTCTCTTGAACCCACCTTAAAACCTGCAGCAGCAGCGGGGAAGTTGCTCTGATTTCCAGCATGCTGTGATGAGACTGGGATGGGAAGAGTCAAAGAGAATTAGCAGATAAAAAAAAACTCCTGTCTTCTCTTTGTTCTGCTCTGCTGCTTAAAGGCTTCCCAAACGAGCAGGATTTTGGAGAAGGGAGAATTTATCCACCCATGGGCCACCTCGTGGCTCCGTAAAACAAAAAGCTGCAAGATACTCTGGCAGGGGGTTGGGAAGAAATCTGAAAGTAGCCTAGTAAATCCCTGCAAAAGAGGCTTCTCTCCCTTCTATCCACAAAGATCCTGCTGGACAGACAGAACAAGCTTTGCAGCTACTGCTGTTTACTTTTTTGTTGCTGTGTAAGTCCTTCTGATCAGAGCTTTAATCTAGCTAATGTTAGTAGGCTTAGAGATGGCCTGATCTTCGCATTGCAGTCAGATAAGCCAAACAAAAAGCCTAAAAGAATGGTAATAGGGGATAAAAGATCAAGGAAGGAAGGTAGTGATAGTGGCAGTTGAGGCGGTTGTTGTGGAGGTTAAGCACCTAGGTTAAGCTTAGGTTTTGGGTGAGATGAAGGTAGAGCTGTGCTGTCCTTAAGTCCCCACAGTATCCATCAGGAACTTCTCCAAGGTTCCTCCAGTCAGTCCTGTCTGAAGAAGAGCACGCAGGTTGTGGTGGCTGTGTTATCCTGGTGGCCACTCTGGTTTGTCCCTAGCCTGCTCCCTGACAAGCCTGTCCACTTCTCTTTTTCTTGCAGGGAAGATGGGAATCACAATATGTCTGACAAACCACCATGTATTTCTGACAGTAGCAGTTGATGCAGTATTTAGGGTTAATATTCCTATGCTGTACAACACTTTTGTGTGTTCTCTCCAGTGGTTCTCAACACATTGTTGTTCTTGGAAGAGGCCACATTTGTGATGCTCCTTTGTTTGGGCAGAGACATGCAGGTGAAACCACTTCCCGTCTCCTGAGTGCAGTTACTCTTGCAGCTTTGGCCATGGGCTGGAGTTATGTGTTGGATTATCTGGTCTCCTTATTGCCACCAGGCTCAGAGGCAGCTGCTGAACTGGGCGTAAGCCGATTTGGGGCAGCAGATTCTTTTAGTTTAATTCTCAGTGACACTGAAGAGTGTGTTAACATGTGAGCATCCTCTGACCTTTCTCTAGACTTTTGCCAACTGGTGGCCCCCATGTGATGGATTCAAGAGCACAATTAAAGAGAAAGGAAAAGAAAACAAAGCAGTTAGGTCTCAATGAGATCTTGGATAGAATTTGCCAGACAATGGATAGCTTAGGGAAAATGGAAAAGCGTTTGTTAACTCTGTAACTGTATACAGGAAGAAGAAAAGATTAAGCAAAGTAGTACGCACAAACTAGAAACTCTGTCACAAATGCCATCCCATATTCTGAGAAAAATACAATGGGAGATTACTATCGTATCAGTCCTTGGATTTTTAACATTAGAGACCTGGGGAAAGAACAAGTCAGTCAAGTGCAGACAGGTACCACCACCCTCTCTATTTTTCATGTCTCATCACTGTCATCTGCAGACACTGGTACCATCAGCTGTCCAGACTGGTGAACTCTTCAATTCTTCAGGCAGCTTTCTCCAGCAAAATGCTGATCGAGCAGGCCTGATTAATCAGCACCCGGAATTGCATCCCTCGATGCAGGAGACATACTTTCAAACAGGACCTAGTCTCTGTCTTCCATGCCCAAGGTTTAAGGATTCTTGAGTCCTCCTGCTTTCTTGAGCTAAGCACGAAGGAATTCTCTGATGCCTCTCTTAACACTCTTTCTCTCCCCGTTACTCAAGCATCCCCAGCTTTTCTCAGTGGCAGAAATGACAATCTCTTTTCCTGCTGATCAGAGTTTTCTAAGATGGCAGCAAAGGCTGCATGGCCCTGGCCACGTGCAGGGTTCAAGATGGAGACTGACCGCATGGCCACATCAGCAGGGGCCCCCCTCGCTCCGAAAACATGGCTGAGAGGGTACCATGACCCTCACATCTCCTTTCTCCTCCTGCCTCAGCTACAGGGGGAAAGAGAAGAATCCATCAGCTCACCACGGGTTGCTGAATGGCTGCTCTGTTGAGGGGGAAGATTGGTACTAAGTTCTTGCATCTCCATTCTGTGGTGCCAGCCCAGAACTGGGCTGGGTCAAAACTAGGACTGGTCCTAGTCGGAGCCAGGGCCGGGAGCCAGTGCCAGGCTGGGATCAGGTCTGGGGCCAGGCCCGGGCAGGGTCAGGGCCGGAGCTGGGCTGCCTCCCCAGCCCCGGCAAGCCACCGCAAATCCTGTCTTCCACCCCCACCCTGGAAAGCCTTGTGCTGGAGGAAGACCCCAGCCAAGATATTTTGTCACCTAGCCCACACCCCCCAGGGCAGGTACCTGGGACGATTCTCTTAAAGCAAAATGCATGTTTTTCCTCGTGAAAGCACAAACCTATATATCTGAAAATTCTGATAATTTTCAAACTGCAGCACCCCAGTGGTTGGCATGCAGAGCTCTTGGCTGTGGGGAGGTCACTGTTTGTTTACTGATGATTCTTTGAGCTCGTGTGTCTTTGAATATGGCTTTTCTCTTCCCTTCTGATGCTGCTCATACAGAATTGTGACATCTCATTGCTTGGGGCTTCCCTGGCCTGTTAACACGCTCACCTCTACTCATCTCCTTCCAGACTTGGTAGTATGTCATTAGCCAGTGTGGGAGTTACTGCCCACACCATCAGGTCCCAGATGGGTGTTTGTGGAGCTGGTGTGACCTGCCTTCCTTGCTTGGATGAGGCTTCTTTGCTCAGAGTTCTTCTGCTGTGAGTCCAAACCCATCTCACGCAGGAGATGTCCAGTCCCAAAGAAAGATATCAACAGGCCCCTAAGGAGTCACTTAAGTTGTAGCACAGAAAAAATATGGAACAAAAAATCCCCAAAAGATGCATTTCTGAGACTGTTTGGCTTGCAGCTCCCTTCTATTGTTCTGAGAGACATTTGTCTGTCTTTGAACCTGGAGGAAGTTTTTCCAGCCTCTTGACTAGATAACTTAAGGCTCTGTGTTTCTGACTTCATTGTAGACTAGAAAGTGCCTGTGATTAATGAGATCAGGGTCCATATTCCTTCCTCTGTCAGCTTCTCAGGAAAAACAGGGCTTGGAAAAGTACACATAGGAGATTAAAAGAAAGTTGCTTATGAATTATGAACAAGCTTTCAGGCTGATGTTTTTTCAGGGCTGCCACTCCATTTTAATTAGGTAAGTCAGATGGAATAATGCTTTTTTTAAACCCTGTTTGTATTTGATCACCTTTCACAGGTGAACTGTTGTTCATGTTTGTTGAATTTTGATTTTCAAGTGACAAGAGTGAGTGCTTACTGCCCTCACTGGTGTAATAATGGGAAAGGAAGATGATGCTGTGCTTAGCCCAAGGTAACATGAGAGACTTCACTCTGCTTGTGTCTGGAAAGCAGATGGGTGATTGCTTGAAGGTTTTGTGGCTGATGTGAGAGGTGGAGAAAGGAGGCTCAGGGGAGACTTCACTCTCTGCAAATACCTGAATGAAGGTTGGAGCAAGGTGGGGGTTGGTCTCTTGTCCCAAGCTGCAAGTGTTGGGTCGAGAGAAATTGACCACAAATTGCACCAGGGGAGGTTCAGATTGGAAATTAGGAAGAATTTCTTCACTGAAAGAAAGGCTGAAAGACTGCCCGGGAAAGTGCAGGAGTCACCATCCCTGGAAGTATTTAAGGAATAGATATGGTCCTTAGGGACATGATTTAGTGGTTACCTGGCAGTGCTGGATCAAGTGGTTGGATTTGATGGACTTAATGGTCCCTTCCAACCGAAGAGATTGTCCACGTGGAGCTGTGTGATTGGACCCTGTGATGAGTACCTGGATGTGCAGATCTCTCTGTGTTGCTCTTGCCTTCTGCTGAAATTTATTTTTCCTCCATTTTCTTACCAGCATGTAACTCGTACACCCTACACTCAGCTGTGAACAGATCTGCCAACCCCTAGTTTATTTTGGGATTTGTGTGTATGGAAATCAAGCCATGAGTTCCCAGACTCAGGATCCCTGGAGCTGTGCAGTCTGAATCGCTATTGCAGATTGAGACTTTTCCTCTGTGACTGGGGATAATCCCACAACTGTTTGGAACTGATGGCTCTCAGATTGTGTCTCTTTGATCCTTGGTATGTTGCTGGGCCCACAGATTAGTGGGGTGCAGCTGCTGACCCACTTTCCTGGGATGGGCATCATGGGAGCACCCATCTCCTGGCACGACAAGGGGTGTGGCAATGCATTCTAGTACTCCTTTGTGAGTGGTAATGATGTTGTCTGGCACAGATTTGGAGGGCTGGGTCACCCAGATGCAGCTGTGTGGTCCCTGTTCTGCTGCTGGGCTGCTCTCAGTAGGGTATGTTATCTTCAGGCTCTTGTTTACCTTTCACTACAGAGAAACCTTTTTCCAAGGGATTAAGATTTTAGGCTGCCCGATTTAATTCAGAATCTAAATCTTTCCAGACGGAGAGTGCCAGAGGCTAAATGTGTGACTCGCTGATGGTTAACCTGGGCTGCTTGTGCTGGTGTGGATGTGTCCTGACTGTGCTGCAGAAAGGCATCTGGGATACCTGACAGAGTGCTGGCAACAGAGTAGGCGTGGGACTGTGTGAAGCCTCATGGTCTGCAGCACGGAGGAGTAACCAGGCGGGAGAAACTGGTTGATTTCTGGGAAAAGTTTCTTTCCAACACCAAGGGGTAGTTTATACCCTGTAAATAGGGCTGAAATGTGTTCTAGTTAAGAACTTCTAAAGAATTGAATGATTTTGTTAATTTAATGGTATTTTTCAGTCCTAGTTTGCATAGACCTTCCCTTTCTCCTTCCTTTTCTGTGAAATGGTGTCTGTAGCTGATGGTATAGTTCCTCTTGGCGGAAGGATGCATCAGTTGTTTCTTTTGGTGCTGTTTTTATGCATGTGGGTTGTGCTGGGGTGGGAGGTTGCTGTGAATGGAGCAGTTGGCTTTACTAGAAGCATTTACACCCCACTGTGCTCTAGTAGCTTTTGCTTCTGTTGACAGGCCAGCCTGAGCCATTTTATTGGCGTCTGTGAGTCCAGCAAGCTCTTCAAGAAATAAATTTTCAGACTAAGCAGTGGAAGAAGAGTAGTGCTCTGATTGCTGGCTCAGCTCTAAGCATGAAGGCAGGACAGTGTCAGGGGTGTGTCTTGGGAATCTTGACTCGAAGTTGTTGCATCTCATGAATAAAGCAAGATCAAGCCGGTGTGGGGCTGGCATCAAGACCTGTCTGTGTGTGTGACAAGAGACATTGTGGAAACAGTCATGTTAAGCTGATAGGCTTTACTATCAGATCTCTGTAACTGCTTGTGAGAGGAGTGGTGCTGTTTTCTGTATCCTTGCCAAACTCCATGAGGGTGTTTTCCTCTTTAAGTGTCCTGTGGACCTTGGGCTAAGAGCATTCACTTCCTGACCTGCACTTCAGTGCTGTCAGTGATCATTCAAGGGTCACATAATTTCATTTAAAGCTTTTCCTTACTGGATATGTGGTCCTGCTGTGTACGTTGGGCCCTTTGGGGTGTACTTTACTGTTTTGGCTTTTATCCTCTGACCTTTTGTACAGCACAGGCCAGCAGTGACTGTTCCAGGCCCCACTTCATGCTGTGAAATGTTGTTCAAATGCAGTCTGAGTTGCTCCTGGTTATCACAACATTGAGCTGAGCTGGCGAGGTGCAGCTAGAGTCAGCTAGTAGCCTGAGTGCTCTGAGCCACCCTGGGCTCTCTGTGCTCTGCAAACAGATCCACATGCCCCCCAACTCACCTCTGTGACAGCAACTGGAGAGTCTGCTCCTCTCCTGGTAGTACCAGTCTGTGAGTGTGGATGGTGATGGTCAATTCCCAAACCAGTCAGAGGCTCGGAGGCAACTCTCTGATAATCCTTTGTTACTGGGAAATCAGCTCCAACCCTGGGAGCTAAAAAGTCTGAGCCTTTGCTGCTAAAAATCAGCCTGTTTTTCCTGCTCCTGGCAACTACCACATTGCCTTTTCCTTTGCCTCCTCAAAGTAACAGCAACATAACACACTTTGTCTCTCAAAAGGTGGATTTCAAACAGGAGAGGTTTAGAGGAGCTATTAATTCTAGGGTAGGCTGTTGCTTATTAGATAGCGTCCCTGGTTAACGTGAATAGTTCTGCTCAAAATGGATAAGTTTCTTAGGAGGGTTTACACATTATCTTTCATGCAGAGGGTGCTGCTGAAGTTTATCACTGTGCAGCTATCCCTGCTGTAATTGTTCATTCTTGAACCGTTGCTCAGGGTGGGGCTGGTTTGTACAGCTCTTAGAATAATTTTTCCTTTGAATATTACGTTTTTCCCTAAGAGGGATTTCCCCTTCCCCCACTTAAAATACAGACTTGTTTTTAAATTCCAAGTAGTTTCTCAAATGCACAATTCTCATACCACCTTTTTTTAAGAAGTCTAGTTGAAGTAACAGTTTTAGTAAGATTTAAAATCTCTTTAGTCAGAGGAATTTATTACCTGAGAGAGATCCCAAAGCAAAATGGTGACTTTCCCTGTATAATAAAAAAGATTTACACGTAGGCAATTCCAGTTTGCTTCTTGGTTTCAACAGCACAGATCTGCCCCAAAACTGTATGTAGCATTGATAGGATTTTATGTGAGCGATGCCTTTAGCTGATGTCTGCAGTGGATGAAAAACAGAGGATGAGAATGAAGTTCAGCATCCACTGGAGAGGCATAAAATGTCCTTAACAGATGTTCCTAGTGAGTAGGACCCTATGATGCTGTGGCCTGTGTATGTCAGATTTTGCTGGGAGCGCTTTGCTGCTTACAGCTAATGGTGGTGGCAGCTCCCTCGCGCCTTCTACCCATTGAATTGATCTGAGTGCTTCATGTTATTTTTTGCTCATTTGATGCTGATGAAGTCAGCCTTATTGTCATAGGTTTAAATCTCAGCTCTGCCAGCTGCAGGGAATTCTTCCTGAGCATCAGGGAGGGACAGTGCATGTGGAAAGGCATCTATTGAGTGGGCATTTCTTCAGCTAACTCCTATCCCTACCCCTAGGCTGGTTCCAGGCATTTTTGTTCTCATCCACCACTGACTGTTGCTCAGAGTGCTCCTCTGCTTGCTTGGCTACAGATACGACAGGAGGACACTGCTTCATCTGTTCTGCCTAGCAAGCTGGGCATCAGCCCTCCAAATCACCATGTCCATGGTGTTTCCCTGTGCTGCAGCCAGGCTTCAGGTACTTCGAGGGTCCCATTGAATGTATTTTTTTATTCATCTTTGTGTTTTTTGGTGGTGCTTTTTCCTTTGTAACAGAAAAGGCAGCTGTCTCATTTCTGAAAAATTAATAGCTTCATTCTCCCAGGCCCACCTCCAGTCCTTCAGTTCTGAGGCAGCTGAATCCTGCCATGAGTGAAGCTGAGTGGGAATGATGCTGTCTCTGTGTGGCTGCCAGCAGCACCATAAAGCTCAGGCAGGCAGCAAGATCTTGGGCTTTTCTGGAAAACACCTGCTTGTTTCTTTGTGCAGAGAAGCCCTGGTGCCACCAACTCATAGGGTCATCAGTCAGCCCTGTGACTGGGTAGCCCCATGCAGCAGATCCACCAGCCACTGCTGAATCACTGTGTGCCGCTGCTGTGCCAGGGTTGTGCAGATGCTCAGTGCACTCAGAGGAAAAGTGGAAGGTGCTGCATCAGATGCTGTCCATGAAGCCAGGAGATGAGTCTGCAGTGCGGTGTGTGAGCTCATTGCTTGTCAAGTGAGGAGTCCACTCTGGATAGTGTCTCAGGAAATTCTTGTCTGGAGGCAAGAAAGAAATAAATGTGTCTTTCCAGGGAGATTTGGGGATACACTAATTGCTTTTCTTCAAAAATTAGGTGAGAGAAAGAGAGAAAAGGAGTCAGAATAAGGAAATGGCCTCATTTAAATGCAGCATAGAGGATTTGCGAGTTGTTTGCCTGTGAGTCTGCCGTTGGAAAGCAAGGATGCTAAGATCTGTAGATGTTCAGTGGAGTGAGCTGAGCTGGGAGGATTGTTTGGGACCACCAGGAACTGCTTCTCCAATCTGTGTCTTTCTGCTGACAGACAAGGCAGCATGTGGGTAAAACTGGGATCCCCAGCGCCCTGTATGTGTTTGGGCCAGAGAGGTCACTCCTCTGTATGTGCACATGTCCTCTTCATGCCCTAGTTGCTTTTGAGGCCTGTACACCAGATTAGCATCATATTTTAGTATTTCAGAGTGAAGCAGACCTGTAAATAATATCAAATGGTGGCCAGATGAGACCAGGATAAAATCAGTTGGATCCTTTATGTTCTGGGAGAGGGGAAACTATACGTCCATATAATTAAGACCCACCATTCTGGGGGCAAAAATGGGGTACTTAGTTATTTTCTATTTTATACTTCCATTTTTATGGGTAATTTCCTTTCAGGACAAGTTTTTTAAATTCCTTCATCCAGTTCATCAGCTTCGTGTCTGGCTAAGGCAGTAATTAAATTGCATAGTCATCTTGCTAAGGCTTAAAAAAAGCTGGAGGGGAGATCTGGTTACTGGCACTGGAGTTTCTCTTACGTAGTTCTATATATCCAGTTAATTTATTGCCAGCAAATGGAACCACATGAGTTTGCTTCCTTGCTACTGGTAACCTGAGCTTCTCTGCTCGATTCCTTCGCTCCTATCGGTTGTGGCAAATGTGCAATTACACTAATAGCTGGTTATTAATCATTGCCAGTGGCTGTAATTATATCAGCTATTAGGAAGGCAACTAAAAACAGTGTCTGTCCAGTGGAAAAAAAGGAGGAACACAATCCTGGCTTCACAGAAGCAGACAATGTTTGCTGGCGACTTCATTTCATTTTGCAGATAAAAGCACATTACAATAATAATTCTGAATTTCGGCACTTTTCTTCTTCCACTCCAGTTCCAGACCTCTGTAGTATGCCTTATGCTGTGTCATAGTGTGGGCTTTCCAAGCACTGGAGAAAGGATACAGGGTTAGGCAGCCATTGTCCTCTCCGACTCACAACCAGGCAGGACTCTCTTCTCTACAAGTGCCTGGTCCAAGTCCACTGCTGAAGGGGCTTGGTTTGCCCCTGAATGCCAGTTTTGTTTTGGTTTTGAGGTGATCAGTGTGTTGTTGTGTGGGGGTTCAAGACCACCAGTAAACAGAAAGAAAAACAACTAGGTCTCGATGAGATCTCGGATAGAATTAGGGAAAATGAAAGTGGTTTATTAAATCTAAAACTATATACAGAAAGAAGAAAAAAGTTAAGCAAGTTAGTGCACACAAACCAGAAGCTCCATCACAATGCCCTCACATAGTCTGACAAAAATACAGCGGGAGATGACTACTGTATTGGTCTTTGAGTTTTTACATTAGAGACCTGGGGAAGGCATGTCAGTTGAGCAGAGAGGAGTACAGCCACCCTCTCTTCTTCTGTTGTGAGACACTTGTCAGGTCCCCCATGAGTTGCATACCATAGTCTGCAGATGCAGAACCCTTGGCTGTTCCAGACTGGCAAACTCTTCAATTCTTCAGCGTAGCTTGTCTGGCAAAACTGGCTGGTCGGACAGGCCTGATTCGTCAGAGTCTGAACTGCATCCCTCGGTGCAGGAAACATGCCTTTTAAAAAGAACCCAATTGCTTTTCTTGACAAAGGTTTTAAGTATTCTCGAGTCCTTCTGCTTCTTTCAGAACATATAGTTCAGTTAAGCACGAAGGAATCCTCAGATGCCTCTCCCGAGGCCGTTCTCTCCCAGTACTCGAGCACCCTCTGCTTTTTCTGAGAGGCAGAAATGAGAATTTCTCTTCCTGCTGATCAATGGCTCAAAGATGGTGGCAGCTGCATGGCTAGCCATGTGATGAGCGCACCACGGCGATGGCCACATGACCGCATCAGCAGGGGCATCTGCGTCCAAGAGACTTCCGTTCCCCTCCTGTCTCTCTTTCTCTCTCTTCTCTCCTCCCACTTTGGTTACAGGGGAAAGGGGAGCATTTTTCAGCTCACCACAGGTCGCTGAATGCAGCTTTATGCAGGGAGGAATCCACACTTTATGGTTCTTGCTACACCTGCCCACCTTTGGAAGTTGAGCTGGGGAAGGGCTTTCCATTGGCATGGCACAGAAGCTGGTCCATGGCTCTGCCAGCACTGGGGCCCACCATTCCAACTCAGCCCGCCTCCCCTAGGCAGAAGGGATCTGGAGTGGGGGCAGCCGCTGCCCCTCCACCCCCGGGAGGGCAGGGAGGCTGTGGTGGCAGGCCAGAGGAAACGGCAGTCCTGCCACATCCCATCCCATCCCCCACCCAGAAGCTGGGGGCGAGGGGGCAGAGACCACTATCACCAATGCACTGGGGGTTGTCAGAGAGAACCCTGATCAGTCAGCCCTCTTTTACAGTATCACCTTTTGCCTGCCCATCCCAGGACAGGTCACTGGAAGAATTCTCTGAAAGCGAAACGCACATTTTCGTGATGAAAGCGCAGCATTATACATCTGAAAACGTTGGTCATTTTCAAACCATAACATGTTGTAACTGTGTGTCCCTGGGGTGTATCTGCAGAGGTGAAAGGCACCTGTAGCAGCATCACGCCTTGCTAGCAGACACTTCTGCTCTGGGCTCGTTTGGCAAATGCTGGGTTTAGAGTGTGCAGCAGAAATATGTCGGCAACAAGGGTACTGCTCCTGAAGATTGCTGCTGACTAAACAGTGGTCAAGCGGTGGCCATGTTCACCAGGGTGGTCCTTTTGCTCAGAACATTTTAAATACCTGTAGAATTCTGGTGTTCCAGCTGAGCAGAAGTTGCTTGTATCTTTATTGTGATGAGTGCCATGGCTGGCACATGGATTTGCTTGTTCAGGAATGGTTAGTCTTCCTTTTGTTCACAAGGAATATTAATTCATTTTTATGTCTTTTATGCAAAATCCTTGTTTTCCTTTTGGCTTGTGCCCATAGGTGACTTTTTTGTGTCCTGTGAGCATGGATTTTTGTGACCTGTGCTTAGAGCTTTGTGCAGCTGTGCAGAAGAGTGGTGGCTGGTTGGACAGCCTTTTTATGTTCCAGTTTGGCACATTATCACTCCCTTCCCACTGTCCTCCTCTGCTTAATTCTGGTGGATTTGGAATCTCTAGGGTTAGATGCACTAGGGAGTGTTTCAGCACAGGTATGAAACCCAAAAGGTAATGTGGATCTTGAGCTGTGACCTTCCTTGAGCACAATGGTGTGATTCCAGGGTTTATCAGAAAAAGGGAACAGAGTAGATGTATTGTAGCAGCTGAGAAGACCGTTGGCTGCTGTTGACTGCTTGATTCAAATAGGATGTCTAATGCTCCTGGAAATTGTCTGATGAACCAAAACTGTCTTGTGGAGCAGCGGGTATGAGTGCACTAACTGGAATTTGGGTGAAGGCATGTTGTGTCAGGTTTTGCCTGATGGTTATTTGGTTTTTGCTCTCTTCTTCAGGTAACTTTGCTGAGAGACTGCGGAGCAGTGTCAGGACATCACCATGATGGAGGATCACGCAGCTGGTCAGGAGAAGCACGTCCCAACAGGTGAGCACCTTCAGGAGATGGTGTAGGGGACCTGCCTTGCCCACTGCTGAGAGAAGAATAACCTATGTGGGCAGGTCAAGGCCAGTGTGCGAGGCAGTGGCCAGGACCAGAGGGTATTTGTGCCTGGAAGGTTGCCATGGATCAGCTGGCTGCAGCCAGTGAACAGTTGGTAGCCCACAAGATGCTCTGATGTTTGTGTTTGTAGGAAAAGCTGCTCTTTGAGATCATTTCCCAGCAAGAGCAGAACAACCTCTGGTACCCACACTAGTGATGATCTTCCTGCTGCAGCTTTGCAAGTGTGTGTGTGTCTGCTCACTCCTTGGATTGCTATATAAACACAGCACTACTTTTATTTGAAGTCACAGCTCACAATTGCTGCTTGCTGCCTGCTTTTCTCACCTGCACAAGGGTGATGAGGGAACTGACTGGAGAGCTTTGGGAGTGGGGGCCATGCAAGAGTCTTCCCCCCATATTTCAGACCTGCATTTCTCAAGAAGCCTTTCCTTTCTCATTCTACCACACTCCGTAATTCAGCTTGGAAACCCACATCACAGCAGGAAAGCTGGGACTCACTACCAGCGATGCTCCATGTAAACATCATCTTAATTTTCTTTTCTTGAGATACTTTGGACGCAGCTTACACCAGATTGTTGTCTCTGACCTGGAGGGAATCCATAGCATCCATTCATCCCAGGTTCTGTAATGCATTTCAGTCTGACAGTTCCTCTCAGCTTGTAGCCTCAGCTTCCACATCACAGATTCCCAGGGATTTTGCTTATGCTACTTTGAGCTTCTTTCCCGAGTCATTTTATCTGCTTCTCTTTATTTAATTTGCCCAGACTCCCTGCAGAGAGGAGACTTTGCCCTGCCCTTCCAAAAGATGACTTCTGCAGCCAAGCCTTTGCACAGAACGTTACGTGCTACACTGAGTCCTTCACAAAGGCTTGATGGTTTGCGGTGTTTTGGATTAACACTGCTCTTGGAGGGAGGCTGTTGGCTCCAGAAATGGCAAAGAGGACAACAACTCATCTTTTCTGCTTATGTTGCTGAGATCTCCTTCCCTGCTTGCGCCATGCTTTGCTGTTTCTATCTGTCCAATTCACTGGGCTTTTCTTTTGCTGATGGGTTTCTGCTTGTTCCTTTTGGTGATGACACTGGTGATTTTGGTTGGCATTTTCACGCTTTGCTTGCTAATTAATTGAGGTGATGCATACTCTCCAAGTAAGCTTCTTGCTGCTGGGGACCTGGACCATCAGAGTTTGTAATGTGTAGGCCATAATTCATAGCCAAGGCCTTGTTCTAAGTATTTGAATGTTTTCCAGGCTATCCCCTTCAGATACCAGTCGATGATGGATTGGATGAGCCTGTTTCTGAAACATCTGACGCTAAGAGCACCCCAACTACGGAAGGTGGGAGCTCTTTGACTTACTGCTTTGAAACCATGATAAATGGACTCATGGTAAACCTTGCTGAAGGATTCATCATGTGTTCTCTGGGGTTCCTCAGGAGAAACATCTTGGACAAACATGCTTTGTTAGTTACTCTCATCACAAGTGCTGCTTGATCATCCACAGAACGAGACAAGGAGCTTTAGTGGTGGAGAGTGTGTTAGAAGGCAAGAGAAGATGAAGTGTTTATTATAGCTTAGGAAGTTGCTTGTGGTTTGTTTCCTGAAGACATTTTACATAGGTCCTGTTAGCTCAGCACAGCTGGATGTGATCCTGTGTTGCGTGCTCCCAGGGCTGGAGGTTTGCATTGTTGTGCTCCCTCAAGACAGTAGCAGCAAGTCCCAGTTCCTCATAGCACTTTTTGTGCCTTTACATGTTCATTAGTACAGTGTGATTTCTGCTGGAATGATGAGACACACAGAGTCTATACATAAAACAAACCTTTGTGTTGGTGTAGAGGCCATACTGGGAGGACGTCAGGCATGCCTGGGCTGATCCAGAGCATTATCAGAATGTCATGTTTGTAGAAATAACCTAATTCTAGAGTGGTCTAGATACTTGGTCACTATTTTAATTACCTGCATTTTCTTTGTTCCTCTGACTGCCTTAATCCCAAGTATCTGCCTCTCAAGGCTGCAGATACAGGCCTTAGATTGCAAAATGTTTCTAAAAGGAAGGTGGACAGAGATGCTGACTAGTCCCAGCCCTGTCCCATGGAGTTTTGGGCTCATTGGAGGTCTGTGATGCAGCTCAGTTCATACATATGTGGCTCAAGAAATTGGTTTATAAAACCTGGCTAGTGCAGAAGATAATGTTGTCCCTCTTTCCAGTTGGATCAGGAGTGTTGTGATGAGCAGATATACTTCTGGTGGGTAGAGCCAGGTATCTGTCTGTCTCAGGGTTTGGGTGGTTTATGAAGGGATCCCATAAGAGCTGTTCTCCTCT
The DNA here is from genome assembly GCA_013400115.1 of Rhinopomastus cyanomelas. NCBI lineage: Eukaryota > Metazoa > Chordata > Aves > Bucerotiformes > Rhinopomastidae > Rhinopomastus > Rhinopomastus cyanomelas. The sequence continues at coordinate 315,490 of VXBP01003843.1, forward strand.
GTTGCAGAGCAGTGCTGTCCCTGCACAGAGTATTGCTCTGCATGCAGATCTGGCACCACTGACTGTCTTTACTGTGCCTTTTCAGACAGCTGAAGATAAAGCTCTCATCTGTGTAAGGAGTATGCTGGAGGAGTGTGGTTAGTGTGCAGAGGGGACAGCTCACTGCTTCCCTGCTGTACTGGCTTTCCTATGTCATGCTCAGTCATCTCCCTTCACAAGCACTAGCTCAAGGGAGGGAGTCGGGTGCTCTGCTGGGCAAAAAGCTCTTCAGACACGTCCTGGCCTCCACACAGTTTTGCCACTCACCAGCTATGTGAAAGCTGCGTTGTTTTTCAGATGCCACAGCACCCTTAGTGGAGGAAGGAGACCACGAGGATCAGGGTGGTGTTGAACAGCACGGGGAGATCCCAGAAGGAACCACAGGTGAGGGACACCAAGGTGCAGTTTCATCTCTTGATGCAGACAGAGCAGAGAGCTGGTCTGGTTAGTGCTTACAAATATCACCGCAAAGCCTCTTGCAGGCATGTTGCTCCTGATGTGTGCTTCTTTCTTCTCCATGGCCTTGCAGAAAGAGTTCTCAGCTTAAAGATTTCCTCTTGCTTTCGCCATCCTTGGGGGAAACTTGAAGACTTTTCTTCTCTCTTTCTCAGCTCTACATCTGACAGTCTTTCTGTCTCTGTGGCTTTGCTTCTCATCTCCAGGCTGAGCACTTCTCTGCCACTTTTGATCATCTCCACCCCTCTGCAGCCCTGTTTTGCTAGTGGGACAGGTGGTCACCACAGGACCTTGCTGGTTCTCTCCCTGGTGCTTTCACTCAGACAACCAATACAGTTGTCTTTGAAGTGGCAGGTGAAACCAGGCCAGTGCACCAGCTCTGGGGCTGCCAGCTTATTTTAAGGTCGATGCAGTGAAATGGCTAATTCAGCCTGAAGGCTTGCGGAGAGTCACCGTACCAGGGCCTGGTTTTCCAGGGAGGGATGAGGGTCTTTCAGAGGCAGAGTAAGAAGGTTGTGAGCTCCAGCGCTGCTGTGTCTGTCCAAGAGGATAGGAACTCCTGGGAGTGTCAGGTCTTTATACCCAGACACTGAAGTAAGCCCCCAGCACACTCCATCAAGCAGCCAAATTGTTGGTCCTGCATCTAGTCCCCAGGCTGCTAGTAGGCTCAGACACAGAGCCGCTCACCCACAGCAAGGAGGCACAGTTCTGGTCCAAGGTTTGACTCTGCCAGGGAACCAGGAGGAAGCAGTATGTCGTGAACTGTTTGGAAATTAAAAACAAGGAAAACAGAGAAAGCTGGTTTGTCTATAGAACTGTGATACATAAATATAATTGATTGAGGTAGTGGAAGTAGTCATGTCATAAATTAATAAAATTCTGATACAGACCATCATAGCTGTGAAGAAAACTGTGCTTCTCTAACGTACCAGTATTTGTGAAATGTCAGACTTAGATCAGTTGTATATATACTGACTGGTGTCATGTAGTCTCAGCAAAGGTCATTGGTAGTAGACCGAGAAGATCAAGAAGGTAGGGCTGAGGTTAGAGTCACTCGTGGGTGCTGCTGACAACAGAAGTACTAGGTCAGGGTAAAAGAGATGTAAATCCACAGGTTTCCCTGCTCCACTACAGCCCATTTCCTGTACCTTTGCCTGAAGGAGCATGTACTGACCCATCACTGAGATGCTGGTGAAATAGTCCTCCACTCTGGTACAGCACAGGCTGAACAGATCTACCTCAATCCATGGTAACTTGGGTTGGTGCCTTTGCTTTTTTAAGGGGCAGAAACAGCGATGAGAAAAAAGAAACTCTGCAGACACATGCTTAACTTACTTCTTGTTTTGATCGTGTTTATCCCATTCTTTTTCTGAACTGGGACCAGCTGAAGAGGCGGGTGTAGGAGCCACCCCCAACCTGGAGGACCATGCTGCAGGAGATGCCACACAAGGTCAGTGAATCATGTGTTGCTGGGGTCTCTATACTACCCACACATGCAGCCAGTCACTAGTTACTTGGGTACTCTCCTCTGTAATGCATGTAAGTGTTCTGCACTGTGAGAACTGTTGTGCTCTTCTCCTGACAGGGGAGGGTCATACATGCCTTGAGTTTTCCAACATACTCATTTCAGGGAACTGCAGCTTTTTGTGCACCAGATTTTTTTCTCTCCACTGGCTGAAGCTCTAGTGTTGTTTGTCCATTTGCAGAACAGGCTAGAAAAGGTAATAAACTGAGCTGGGATGGTGCAGCTAGCCAGGAGGAACTGCTCAGCATTAAACAGATTCTGACTGGGACTCTGTCACACAGGAAATAAGCGAGTCATTTAGCTCTAATTACTGTGCCTCTTTGTAATGTAAACTGTATCTCAGACCTATCCAAAATGTCCTTTCTTTTACATTAAGGGTTTTTTTTGCCATCTTGGGGAAAGTGGCTGACAAAGCCAGGCATGGTGAGCATTAAGTATTTTGCAGGCATTAATTTTGCATCTACTCACATAGGGAGCAGCTGAGGCAGGGACCTCTTGGAAAGCCTGTCTTGTCTCAGCTTAATAGAAAGTTTCAGGCCCAAAGCACCCAGCACTTGCTTAATTCTGCACCAGTGAGGCAGGCTCATGGCCTCAGACTCACGTGGACATTGCTGTCTTGCTGACACTGATATATCATGGTGCTGGTTTGATGTGCTTTTTAAACTCTTAGTGAAACCCCATTTTGTGAGGTACTTTTCTGCACAGTAGACATTAGAAATTCCTCTGCCTGCTTGGGTAGTGTCTTTCTTCCTCATGGTTGCATTAGTGCATCTACAGACATCTGTGTCTTTGAAAGAATTGAGTAGGTCTTTGCCTTCTCAGCTCGGGGCAGAATTTGGGTTGTCTTTGCTTTCCACAGACAGATAAGCACAACTACGTGTGGTCTGCTCCCTGCAATTAAGATGAAACCTTTGCTTGCCTGCCCAGTGTTTTTTGGACTAGTGACTCTTCTGTATTATAAATAGCAGCACCACTACAATGAAGAACTTAAGACTCTTAACAGGAGGAGGGTGAAGTCTTCTCTTTCGTCTGCCTCATACAATCTGGTTCTAGCTGCTGTGTCTCATCAGGTTTTTCATAAGACTTTTTGTACTCTCCTGGGATCTTCCAGCTGTCAGGTCTGGGGACATGCAGCTAGCTGGGGCTGTGGTACAACCTGTCTGACATTTCTGTGTAAGTTGTTACTTCTCTGAAAGTGGACTCAACAATATCCTGCTGCCTGTTAGTGGTTCTCTCTGATTCGGAGGAAAATGTAATTATTGAAAGTGCATGGTCTTAGATGTCTCATTACTAGCTACCTTCATTTTTGTGTTGTGGGATTTGAAAAAATGACCTTTGCAGTGAAGATGGAGCATGTTAAAATGCTTTTGAATCCTCAGGTGGAGAAGCGTTATCTGATTCACCAAGGTGCCTTGGTGGCATTCTGCTAGTTTTCATCTTGTGCCACACATTTGCCTTAGAACCTCCAGCAGGTCCTGGAGTGAAGAGCAGCTGATGAACTGACTGTCCATCAGTCTGCACCACCGGTCGTTAATGCACATGTTGTTTGCTTGTAGAAGAAATGAACCAGAGTGGTCTCCTGAATAAACATCTTCCAATTTCCTGTGGTTAGAAAACACATTTCTTGATGCCACATTTCAAATAGTACCTGCCAATAGGTGCCAGTTTAGGATTTCTCTTAAACAGCAGTTTTGGAGGTCTTTGAGTAGTAGTTTTTTAAATGAGGAGAATGCTGATAAAAGAGCAGGCCAATCTTCTTTTTTCCTTCTAATCTTGTTTGTAAGTCTAACTAATCAACAATGGAAGTCTCAGCTCTGATCTGGGCTCTTCAGTTTACCTGATCGATGCTCTAAAAGACCAAAGGGTAGTGGAAGCTGGACAAATTCATAGTATAAGATGAATATTTTTACTAAAGCACTTGAATTTAAAGCAATTTACTGATGCTCAGGGTGAATTCTACATTGCTTAGTGTATCTTTGCTGCAATTGAATGAATTTTTAACAAAAAAACTCCAGCTCCACTAGAATATGTGGCCTGGGTGAAATCGTAAAGGTCTGTGTCATGCATGAGATCAAGTGATAGAATGAAGTTCTTTCTTTAGCCTTCCCTTAAAAAAAAACCCTGAACAACCAACCCTGACACAGAAACATCTGTGTCTCTGTGACCCTAAGTTTTGGGTTTAAATGTCACACTTTCTACTCTACCTAAACAGTGGCAGCAGTGCTGGAGCTCTGATGAGTCTGAGTAAACACACAGCCCAAAACTTGTGACTGTGTGACTACATCCCCATTTCCACTGAGGCTGTCTGCACTGCAGGCTATTGGACTGCACAGCAATAAGAGAGGAGACATAAGATGACTCTTCCCTAAGTTTATGAGCAGTAGAAATGGTCTGGCTAGTAAAGCAGAGATTGTTGGAACTCTAGGGGCACGTAACTGGTGCCACATCTACATGAGCATCTCATGCAAGGGATGAAAGGGCTGTAGGGTTATGGTAAGCCCATGAAGGAGGGAAGAGGCCCTTGAGGCAAGAAGAGTTAGTCACTGACCAGCAAACTGATGGACCAGTGGTGGTGTTAGATAGGTGTGTTCTTGGCTTCTAAAAATCTTTATATCCAAATCAGCTTGTCGAGTGTGGGTGTGACAGATGATGTTGTTTGGATACTCTGGCTGTCTCCGAGACCTGCACCAGGGAGGAGTCTGGTCTCCCACCCACTGTGGCAGCTGTTCCTCATTCCCATGGGAATCACAGTTTCTTTAAAGGCAAAAGCCCCTGTAGAAGTGAGTCGTCTGTTCAGTGGGGTGATGTGGGACTTGATATTGTCTTCTACAATGACAGTAGGAACCCTTAGGCTCTCTTCAGCATTACATGACTGACTACCTATTTGTCATGTCTGTGCTAATTGTTTGCCCGTGCTTCATACCCTGCATCTTCAAATCCAGGGGAGCCAAGCTCTCCAGAACTACAGCCTGGTGCTCGGGAGCATGTGGGAGATGCAATGAAAAAAGAAACCCAGTCCACAAAGCAGATCACTGGAGTCCTGCAGTGTCCTCTTCAGACCCATGAAATGAAGGCTACCACAACAGCTTCCACCAGAATCGAGGTCACCATCCCAATACCTCTGGATATGTACCAAGACTCCAGAGCATCTGAAGACAACGAGTCATGGGAGCATCAAGGCAGAGAATGCATTGGTGTGGATCCAGAGCTAGGTGTTGGTGCGCACACTGAGGGGTTAGCAGCAGCAGGTGGAGAATATAACTCCTATATTAAAGATGAGTCATCGTCTTTATATACCAGAGCTGCTGTAAAAGAAAATGCCAGTGGACAAGAGAAAGATGAGGACCATGGTACTGATGAAACTTCTGAACAGGATTTGCTTTCTCTAGCGGGTCAGCATGTTTCACCAGGACCTGAGATGGGCTTTTGTCCGGCAACAGGCAAGGAAGCTCTTGAATATGCTGTTGGAGAAAACAAGTCCAAAGATGTTCACAGGGACACCCCAAGAGAGGCATTTCTTGTTGAAATGGTGTCACATAAAGTAGGAGAAGACCAAGAGGAGAAGATACTGCCATTGAAGGGGGAAGATGATGCTGCCAGTATCACCCCATCAGAGCCTTCTGAAATGATTTCCCAAAAAGAAGCGAAGCCTGGGGAGGGACAAGATTCTGGACCCTTGCTAGAAACAGCCATTGAGTTAAAAGATGTGGAAGATGCTTCTTTGGAAGAGGCTGTGCCAGATACAGGAGAATGTCAGACTCCCAAGAAGAAACCTTGCACCCAAGTTGCAGATAAAGCCATCAGTTACGTCCCTCTCCTAAAAGGTGTGTGCGCCGTTTGCCTGTCCTCAGCTTCTGTTGCCAGGGGTTTGCTCACATCAAGGCTGCCTGAACCAGTACTCCAGCTTGTTGCCACTTCTCAAATCGTGCTGCTTTGAAATGGCCTGGACCTTTGCTGCGAACTGATCTACAAAGCTCCGCCGCTTTTCCCTCCCCTCTTTAGTTAATCCTGGGTGTCCTGGCATACACAACAGACCCTTATGCTTCAGTTTTGCGTCCTTTGCATGGTGCTGACGTGTCCCCAGTCATGCTTTATTCACCTGGTTTTGTTTTGATTTCCTTGAATCTGTAGGGTGGGCAACTTAACTCTCACCTGACACCTTTGCAGAGAAGAAAAAGACTGATGGACGTTCTTCTGGCATGTTGGAGTGGGGTTAACCCAGCACACGCTACAACTCGTTCCAGCAAGACATGTGCCATCTGGTTTGCATGTGTCTGCTGTCCAGTCCAGTAACTCTTTGTATAGATGAGAGAGGAGGAAAAAGGCAAAGTGAGTTGGCAGGTCTAACCACAGAAAAGGGTCCATACTCATCTTGTTTTTTCTACTTTTCCTTTAAGTTCCTACTTCTGATGACTGTTGGAGGCAAGGCCTGCAGCTAGTTGGACCTTTCCCCACTGTAGGGTGTGACCCATCCTCTTACAGAGTATTCTACTTTGATCCCAGTGCTGAATGGTGTGTCCCTGTGTGGTCCCACACGATGGCTGTGTTTGGGGTGTTCATCTCTCAGCATGTGTCTCTAGAGTAGGAGGATGTGAGAAGGCAGTCAGTGGGAAGGCCCTTGAGCTGCTGTCTTCGTGTAGCAGTCTCAGCTGTCTTGGGTGAATCTCTGAGTTCACCACAAGCATCACTGCCAAAACAGTAATTCTTTAGACCTTTTTCAGTCTCCAAGAGTTATTTTTCACCTTTACTAGGTGTCACTAGGGACCTTGCTCCATTGCAGCAAGTTGTGTTAAGAAGCTGGGACAGCAGGACATGCATCAAAACCCCACTGGTTGTCTCACTGTGTTGTACCTCAGCTCCAGTTGTCCAGGGGCTGGCCTAGAGGAAGCTCTGCCTTTCCCTGCAAGTGCCACATCTCAGAAGCTGCTTCCAGGAGTCTGGAAATGCTGCTGTGGTTTGTGGCAGAGAGAGGCTGCCCCAGTGAAGCATGGGGTTCGTGATGCAGCTTTTTCGATTGGAGCTAAGGTTCGTAACAGATTTCTCGTTTGTTACCCAGTAAGGCAGGGGGAAGCTTCACCATGTGCTGCAGGGCCTTGGCATGGCTTGCTGCTGCTCACACTGGAGTCTGGAAACCATGACAGGCTGGGGATGCCTTGCCCAGAGTCAGCCAGTTTCTGATTCAGTAGGAGGAATTTAATTATATTATATACTTTTTCTTCAAAGACATGCTTTGTGGCTGTTCAGCTCCAGCCCACAGTTGAACTGAATCTGGGAACAGTGATGCTTCCTGCAGCTCCAGGAGTGGCTGCTGGGGGGATGGGTCAGTGCTAGATTAGTGAGAGCTGACCCCCCAGGATCCCAGGACAAGTTTCCAAAATGCTTTAGAGAAGAGAATATTAGCAGCCTTTCCTCCCAAATTAGGGAGGAATTAGATGAAGACAGGGAAAAGAGGCTTTGTTGTGGGTGTCTTACTGTACTCTCATTACTTCCTCCTTGTTTCTAACTAGTGATATTGCAGCCTGTTGTGCCTGTAGAGTAATAGGACAAAGCCATGAAATACTGTCAGAGTCACTGTAAGCATGAATCCAGTAGGACAACAGCTAAAACCTTGATACCCTGAAGGGCCTGGCCCAGATTGAAGCAGTGTGTCAGGAGAGAATTAGCAATGGCCGTGTATGAAGATGCTTTGCAGGGCTGAACACACTGAGCAACAACTTCCAGTGAGATCACTGGCAACTCGGTGCTGCAAAGATTGGGATGTCCTTCAGTTTTAGTCTTTAATTACCAGATTGTTAGAACCCATGGGTGTTTTATTGAGGGAAACACAGTTCTAGGGTTGAAGGACACTGCCCTGTCCTGCTGCTACTGGAATTGGGTGTAAATCTGGGCAAAACAATCACATACAAACCTTACTACGTGTGCCTGTTGTTCCAGCGTGACTAATGTGCAGGATAAGCTGTTAACCGAGGAAAAAATGTTCAGGAGTGCTGCAGCCAGTGCACGTTGCTGCAGCACAGGCTTCAGAGTTTACTGATCAGTGCTGAGAAGTGTAACTGTGCGTGTCTCCATTTGTCAGGTCGTATTGACGGCAAGGACAAGGAAAGGACTGAAGCTGAGGAAAAGAAGGCAAAGGTAAGCTGAGAAACAAAACCAGAGGGGACATCGCACCACTAAGCGCTGTGCATATTCCTGATGTCTTGTCCCGTCCTTGTAGACTGCAGTTGTGCCTTTCAGGGAGTGCTGCCGGTATCTTCCATCCTTCCCTCTGCCTTCCAGGAGTGGTTTTATTTTCCCTCCCTCTCTGTGGTTTGGTGATGCAATCCCTGGTGATCTTTGAGGGTGGGGGAGTGAACAAAATCTAAACTAGATATGTGGCTCCTGGGGCTTGGCCTGTGGTTGGAGAAATCTTTCCTCAGCCCGAGACTGGGAAGCAGCTGGCTGGATTTACTGGGGAGGCTAGTGCAGTTTTGGGCACCTCAGTACAAGAAAGACATCGAAGTGCTGGAGGAGGTCCAGAGAAGGGCAGCAAGATTGGTGAAGGGTCTGGAGAACAAACCTTGTGAGGAGCAGCTGAGGGAGTTGTGGCTGGTTACTCTGGAGAAAAGGAGGCTGAGGAGAGACCTTATTGCTGTCTGCAACAAGGAGGGTAGATAGAGTTGGGGGTTGGTCTCTTCTCACAAGTGACAAGCAACAGGACAAGAGAAAATGGCCTCAATGGGACCAGGGGAAGTTTACACTGGACATGAGAAAAACCTTCTTCACTGAAAGGGCCCTCAGACTTTGTAACTGGCTGCCCAGGAAGGGGGTTGAATCACCATCCCTGGATGTGTTTCATGGTTGTGAACATTGGAGCTTAGGGACAGGGTTTAGTGATGGGTTTGGACAGTTGGGTTCATGGTTGGACTTGATGATTGACTGGACGATTCTGTCATTCTGTGAGTCTGAAAACTGCACTGGGATGTGCTGTGGATGAGCAGCGTAACAGTACTCTGGGCCTTTCAGGTGCTTTGTTCTGGGCGAAGAGCAGAGTTTAATAGTGGATAAATTCCAGAAGTTGAAAGATACCTGCTAATTTGGAGGAGATTTAGCTTAGCCAGCTAAGTTGTACCAGACTAGGGATCATTGGGTGTGATCCTGAGCAATCATCTAGATAAAAGTTAGTGACAGCACAGCCATGATGGAGATAGAAAAGCTGGGATCAGCTGTCTGCAGCTCCTAGCAGTGTGGGTGTTGATGGTGCTCTGCCTGCAGCATCTCTGCCAGCGGAGCACCCGAAGAGCCTGGGTGGAAATGGCATCTCAGTTGATAAAAGGTGTTGCTGGTGATGAGGGCAGTGTCAGGGACAGCCTGTCACAGGATGGCAGGATCCACAGAAAGGAGCTTGAGCATTGCTGTGCCTTGTAGGAGGAACAGAGCGAAGGGATCCCAGAGCTACTGCTGCAGCCAGTGTTTTGCTCCCCACAGCTCTGTGCTGCAAGGCAAGGGCAGTACCAGCCGTTGCACATCCCACGCCTGCTTCTGTATTGCTCCTTCTGATCCTATTTAATGTCAGTGATCCCTTTTTTGTTTCCTTCCCATACTGATTTTTCTTTTGTTCCAATTTTATTTTGTTTCCATGTTTAAGAAATCCTCACCTTCCACTGCCAAATCCCCAAGCGCTAGACCCACCACCCCCACCCAACGACACACCTCCTCTAGCACAACCCCTTCGAAAACGCCCTCCAGCCCTGCTTCCACCTCTAAACGAGTCTCTTCTGTCACATCCCGACCTGCCAGTACAGGAACACAAGAAACGAAAGCCAAGGTAAGGAAATGGGCTGTGAGAGAGGCAAAGCTGCCTTGGGAAACATCTCAAGGTCTGGGCAGTCTCTCTGTGTCCCATTCAGTGGACAGGGTGGGATGTGCTTCCCTTTCCAGTGGCCGTGGCCAGACTTGGCTCCAGTTTTGGTATTTGAAGCAACCGACTCTGTCTTGCCAGCACACAGGCCCCCTTGCTCTGCATTATAGGAAAAAGCTCTCATTGCCACAGGGTGTTACTGTTTTGCTGGTTATGTAGCCCAATCAAAGAAGCAGAGCCATCAGCAGAAAACAAATACACATTTTATTACCCATCTCTGTGTAATACAAAGATGAAAGAGCAGAGTCCATGACCATGGAAGCAAAGGGAAAAAGCCTCCAGCCAGAAACATTCCAGCAGGGCAGAGAAAATGTCCATAGGACAACGAAGACCCACTCAAATCTATCATAGAGAATATCCAAGAGACTCACAATCCAGTCCAGTACATTCTGTCTTCTTGTCACTGAAGACTGTCCCTCAGGAAAACCGCAGCGGCCTGTCTGCAGAGAGAGAGACTCATGCAATGAGGTGACACGCTGTCTCCAACTCTCTGTGAGCAAGCTCACTTCTATACTGTTCTGCTGCATCAGTGAGATCTTTTCATGAAACAGACACCTGTTGTTATCCAACCCAGTGGTTTTCAGCCAAGTCCCGGGTGAAAAGCCAAGAGGAATGATTCTCTCTGGACCTCCCACAAAAACCTGGATATCTGCAGTTTCTCATCAGAAGAAAGGAATCATCCATGTCAGCCTCAGTTTTGAGCACTTCAGTTATCTGCTGCCCCGAGACATCTTTGTTTTGTAGCCCTGTGCTGTGTTTTCTGGGTGCGTTGGCTGCAAACAGCAGATGTATTTGAAATGTGCCAGAGCCAGATCTGCCAGGTGCTACCCAGAGAATAGGGAACACAGAGATACCCATGGCTTATTCTGCAGTGTAAGAGTAGCTTGGATTTTCTCTTTGTGGTGTTTAGTCATCCGAAACAGCCATGGTGAGGGGGAGAACAGAGACCACAGACAGTGGGATGTGGTTTTGCCACGAGAGGGGTTGCGACGGCTTTGCTCTGGTCCCCTGCTGTCTTGGGACCAGTCAGCTTGGAAACTGTTGCTTGTGTGTTTTTTTCATGACCTTTTTTGCACAGACCAGCATTAGAAACCAATAGATTTGGGGAGGCTTTTCTGCATTAAGTAGCATGTTGCTGTTTAGGTGCCATTACAGATCATGCCTGTGTTACAGCGGTGTGGAGATAAAGAAGATGCCTCTTGGTGTTTGCAGCCTGGCACTGTGCTCCTCAGTGCACCCTCTGCTGTGGTCAATGCATTTATTTGTCTTCTTTGTGAAATTGTAGCAGAATGGGTTAAAAAAAGGTTCTATTTCAAGGATACACAAAGGAGTTGAACCTAGGTTTTAACTGGGCCCGAGTGTGCTGTGAATGACACATGGGAAGGTGACACAGCCCAGGAATGACTGTGCCTTGGTTATGATGAGAGCCGGTGTGTGAATGGGCACAACACAGATGCTGGTGTGTGGGGAAACCCCTGGGAGCTCCTGTGGGCTGCCAGGGTAGGAAGCAGGAGAGTCTTGTGTGGCTCTGATAAGTGAGAGATGACATGCCAGGTCAGACTCCCGCTGCATCAACTTTCCCCCCTTGTGTCCCCAGGGCCCAGAGATGAGAGCTGGCATGAAAAATGCCACATCACGGTCTGCGGCTGGGCAGGCGCAGAGGAATTCGAACAATGCCACACGCATCCCAGCAAAGATGCCCACAGCCCCCAAAACACCTCCCAGCTCCGGTAAGTGATTACAGGAGACTCCTTCTTGTGGTGGTGCTCACTCCAGAAGTCCTGTTCCCAGGATTTCCACGCATTTATGCGGGGGTTGTGAGCAAATGTGCCCTAGAGCAAACAGGAGCAGTGGGTCGGGGGCTCTGTGATCGTTCAGCCTCATCTTTGGGACTGGGGGGTCAAGCTGGGGATGAGTCCTCTGGAGTGAGCCTTTCCAACGTGGCTTTATCTGCTCTCTTCTTGGAGTCACCAGTGTGTAGAAGAAGACATTTGTTTTCTCTCTTCAGGATTTCCACCAATTTGGAAGATTTAGTCAGCTCCTCTGTCTTTAATCCATTTATTCCTTTTCTCTTGGCAATAAGAGACAACAAAGACCGGGGGCAAGAGGATCAATTCTTCAATTGCAGGAATGGAGATTAGCCAATTATTCTCAGAGAAGAAAACCCCAGAAAGCATCAGGCGTTATGAATTCCTATTAAAACAATGCATTTCACTGAATGTGTATATTTTTCATATTTAACTAGAGCTGCATTAAACCTTAAATCAATTACATTTTCAGCCTTATTATGTTTAAGCATCTTTTTCATTTATTAAACAGGCAGAAAGGAGCAGAAAAAAACACCTCCTGCAACAGCGAAGTCTGAGAAAGGTGATATTTTAGGGTTTTCTCTTCTTCCATTTCTTTTCAAACTGGGGACAGTTCTAAGCTGTTTAGTGATCAACCTTATTTAGTTACTTCTTGTAAAAATGCTTCAAAATTTCTGACATCGTGCATGCTAGTGTCACGCTTGCACGGAGAGTTTTGCCCTATGGTCCAGACAATGAAGATCCTCTTCCTTCTGAGACATTGGGACGTTGCCTTTTATCATAGTTTTCCCTTCAAAATGAAGTAGAAGGAAGTGCAGCCATCTCTGCTGCTGGTCTGCATGAGGAACAGTGAGTGGGCCCCCATAAAAGCAGGCAGTGAGTGGGGAAGGGCCTGTGTCCCCTGATTGCTTATCCTGTTCTTGCCCCTCTCTCTGCAAACTTCAGGTGAGCAGCCAAAGTCTGGAGACAGAAGCGGTTACAGTAGTCCTGGCTCCCCCGGGACTCCAGGCAGCCGTTCCCGCACTCCCTCTCTGCCCACCCCACCAGCCAGGGAACCCAAGAAGGTGGCAGTGGTTCGCACACCACCGAAATCTCCTGCATCTGCCAAGAGCCGCATCCAGCCATCAGCTGCTCCCATGCCTGACCTGAAAAACGTGAAGTCCAAAATTGGCTCAACTGAAAACCTGAAGCACCAGCCTGGAGGTGGCAAGGTAACTGCAGACTCTGCTTTCCAGGGGCCTCTCTGGAGGAACAGCTGGTGCTCGGTGCTGTGTCTGTGGGGGAGAGGAGAGCCCTCCCTCCCTGCATCAGCAGCAGCCCTGGCTGAGACTGGAGATGTGGCAGTGGGCAGCCAAGCTTTAGCTTATCTCCTGCCTGGTTGGGATTCTGGAGGTTTTTGGGCTGGTGGGGTTGGATGCTTGTCCTGCAGTTGCTTGCTTAGCTTAGTGCAGCGCATCTGTCCTGCAGAGAGCTTGTGATGCAGTTGTCGTGAGCTGGTACGTCAGCATGTGGGCTGGCTGCCAGGGGAGTGGCATTTTTTCATGGTGTCCACTTAGGGACAACAAATTGTGATCTGTCACAGACCTGGAGAGTCACAGGATCAAGCTTACGTTTCGAAGTCCTACACAGTATGACCTGGAGCAGTTCCTCCAACACTGCTTCCTTTCCTTCATTATGTAACAGACAGGGTGGTCTCCTCTTCACAAGGGTCACAGGCCCAGCACCTTCTCCAGAAGGCTGTGATTTTCAGATCCAGCTTTGTTGACAGAGTTTTTGGTCGTGTTCTGTGATCAGGAGCTGCCTTGCTACTTGTACAACTCTTAGTGGTTGGACACAGTGATCTTAAAGGTCTTTTCCAACTACAATTCTGTGATGTAGTGTGACACAGACAGAACTGTGACTCGATTATCCTTCCAACCACTGGTACTTCTGACTCCCAGAAAGGCTATTCCACAAACAGCAAAGTGACCTTCATGTTCCAGGCATGAGGAGATGGCCTCTCATGAGGGTTTGCAAGCCCAGCAGAGGAGAGTTTGGGCAGGGGAGTGATGTGGTGTGAATCAGCTGTGCAAGCTCACAGGCAGCAGCTGTGGTGATGTGGCTGCAGGCTGGTCAGCAGCCATCCAGACTCCCTGCACTACTCCACTGTGCTGTGTGGCTGTGTCCTGAGGCTGTTACAAAGTCCTCTTTGCTGCATGAGACAGGAAAGCACTTGGTTCCTCTAACTGGTGAAGGCCTGGTGGCTTTTCCACTGACATTAAGTGTAGGAGCAGGAGTCTGATGGCCAGTGCAGTCAGGAGTCCCTGCATGTATCTGCTTCCTGCCCTGGGGGGATTGCTGCCCTTCAGGTCCTGCACTGTGGCTGTTAATCTGGAACAGAGCTGCCCCAATGGAGGTGTGTGCTGTCCTGTTTGACAAGGCAACTTTGTGGCTCTGAGTGTTGGACTGTGGCATGGGGGGCCTGCAGCTTATGACCTGGAGTAGCAGCATGCTTTTCTGCTTCCTTACGTGCTCTTTTTGCCCTGGCTGTCTGTTTCCTGGACTTCTTGGGTTTTTGAGAATTTACTGAACAATGCATATTGTGCTTTGTACCACAATCCCAGGGGCTGTGGAGCCGGGGCAGGGCTGCTCTGGGCCGTTGGTTGCCAGCAGAGCAGCACACATCCTTGCAGCCCCACTCCCCCTGCTCAGTTAGCATAAGGTGTAAGGTTTTTCTGCTGCCCCCACACAACCATTTTCTTCAAGGATTTTTAAAGGAACCCTTCCATTTTATTTATTACTTAAATTGTTTCTTTTTTTAATCCAGCTTTTTTTTTTTTCTCTCTGTTTCTCTGTCAGATAACATGTTACTGTTGTCACTGAAAGAATTAATTTGGGACAATTCCTTGCTCTTTGTAGGGGCGGATGGCTGGATGCTCTGCTGGGGATTTTGTAGGACACAAGGCTGGTCTTAGCAGAATGGTTGCAGCTGGCGCAAAAGGAGCTGATCCCACAAGTTTGATTTTAGGGTGATGATGCTCTCTGCACGCAGATATTAGCCTCTGGCCCAGGGAAGCAAAGGTATTTGGGGCACATGTGCCAGGAGTCAGCCAGGCCCCAGCTCGTCCAGCATTTCTGCACTGTCTGAGCACTCCTGTTGTTCCTGTATCACTGAGTGCTGCTCTGGCAAATCCTGGTCTTGCAGAACCAGGCCTTCATTTGCAGGATTATTTGATGTGAACTGGGAAAATGGTGCTGGAGGTGTTTATCAGCCTTGATGCTGCCAGTGGTGAAGAACCAGAGTGTAGCAAGGAGCTCTCCTGGCAGCAGCAGGAATGCAGGCTGAAAGTCCTGCTCACATACTTTTGTGGATGTTGTCACGCAGGGATGTGTGCAGTGTGGTGCTGGGTCTCTCTCTCTCCCTTTTGAGGGTTGTGCTTTCTCTCTGAGGCTGGTTTTTTCCTGACTTTACATCTGGTTTATATCCTTAGAGGCTGTAAAGGCTCTCCAGTCTGCGTAGGGGAAGGAGCAGGGATTGTGTTCATCTGTGTGCTGTCTGAAATAGCTGCCTCTGCATGTGGGGTCCCCCAGCACAGCTCCTCTGACAAAACCTGAACAGGGAAAACAAGCTTTAAATGGAAACAGCTTCATTAGTCTAAAAACCAGTGTGTGGGGGAAGTGGGTAGGTTTGGGGGCTGGAGGATGTCATGACCAGGTCAGGTTTTCTGGTGGCACAGATCATTTCCAGCCTCCCTCGTGCCCAAGCTGGCATTAGGAATATGCAGCTGAGCAGCTGCCTTTGGGTTTGCTCTGTGTTGCCCCTTGCAGCTCATCTCTACAGGGGGTAAGAAAAGTGAAGGTGGGGGACTGCATCCCTGGCAGCATTTACTTTTTCTTTTTCTAACTGTGGAGGGAATTTGAGCCCTGCCCAGCACAGAGCTCTCCCACGCTGTGCTGGACACACAGCTCCTGCTTTCCAGCCTGCTGTGCTGGCCAGTTTGCCCAGTTTGCTCAGGGTGCTGAAGCATGAGGCCACATGTGTGTCCTGAAGGGGGACATGCTGCCCAGCACGGGAGACAGGGCTAAGCAGGCATTTTCCTCTCGGGTCCGTCCTTGCTCCTTCCGCTGGCTCTGCAGAAGCCAGGCTCAGAGCACTGGTGTCTTCCAGTGTCTTTGCTGCCCAGCCAGTTCCCCGTTTTGTTCAGCGAAAGAAAACGGGGCTAGCTGGCTTTTTCACCAGTGTTTCTGGCCTGGAAGCCAGGGCTGCCTTGCTAGCCAAGTGCAGGCAACCTCTAGCCATAACCTCCCAATCTTCATCTTCATTCTCCAACCCACAAGTAGCTAAAGCTGTACAGCAAGCCAGTGGTTCTCCTTTGCTCTTGGCACTGGAAGGCAGGTTCCTGGTTTTAGTGATGTGACGCACGGTCGAGCTCCAGATGGTCATGTTGTTTCTCACGCTCTTTTCTGGCTACCAAAGGTGCAGATTATTAATAAGAAGCTGGACTTTAGCAGCGTTCAATCCAAGTGTGGCTCAAAGGATAATATCAAACACATCCCAGGAGGAGGCAGTGTGAGTACCTTCACACTTTCAATGCACTTTAATAGTTCTTATGATGCGTGGCATGTTGTATACACTAAACTGCCAATGCTATCTGCAGCGACCCTGCCGTCAGATAGCTATTGGTGACGTGCAATGACTCTTTTCTGGCTACCAAAGGTGCAGATTGTTAATAAGAAGTTGGACTTTAGCAGCGTTCAATCCAAGTGTGGCTCAAAGGATAATATCAAACACATCCCAGGAGGAGGCAGTGTGAGTACCTTCACACTTTCAATGCACTGTGATGATCCTTACTATCAGTGGCGTGTCGTGTTCACTAAACGGCCAATGCTATCTGCAGGAGTCCTGCTGTCTGATAGCCATTGGTGACGTGCTGTCATTTAACCCCATTAACTCAAAGTACATGGTTAGATGAAAGCTAACTAGTCCTGTACATGCCTGACATGAACAGAACTAACTGACTCGTGCAGAAACCTTGTCTGTAACAAAACATCCCATTGACTCAGAGGTTTTACACCACCTGGAAGACTCAGTGCCTTGCTGTCTGCAGGATGGGTAGCCTCTGGCAGATGTAGTTGCTGATGCAGTAGATGACTAGATTTATGAACAAATTGCTTAACTTACTGCTAAATTGCCCAGCACTCTGCACAACATGTGAAAGCCCAGCTTCCTACTCATTCCCGTCAGGCAAGTATGATCTATCCCAACACTAAGCTTCTCCTTGCTAATGGATGTCCAGCAGTGCCTGCTGAAGCTGAGCCTAAAGTAATTTTGAGATAATATGCTTGAACACTGGCTTTTCCAGCCATTCCCAGACAAATAGCCAGACTCAGCTTTCAGTTACTCTGCCAGAAACCTGGAGAAACTCCACAGAGGTTGGTGGATTTACAGCACTCTCTCTGGAGACAGTTTGGGTCCAGGTAAGATGCTGATCGAAGGAAGACACATCACTAAGAGCCCAAACAGTGCAACCCTTTGGTATGTGGTTCTGCTCTGTGGCCACCTGAGGAAGCTCTCTGGTGCCTCTCAGATGTTCCCAATCCATTTTCTCTGTGGATGCACCCTCTGAGAAACAGCACTGTAGGGGGCTTGGCACATAAGCATTGAGACATGACTGACTTTGCAATCTCTGTGTTAAATTTGATGTCATTCTGCATTTACTTAAGGGGCCAGAGAAGCTGCTTTGTGTAGACCAGACCTGTGTGAAGCAGGTTCCATGCTGGTTCTGCTCTTTCTTATCCTGAGGTCCTGCACTGGCTGCACTGCCTGGTGCATGGTGGACCACTTGTTACCCAGGAGTTAGAGTTCGTCACAAATCCTCTGAGCTGTGCCTGGGTGATTAGCTCCAGCACAGGATGGTGAGCTCATCCTTTTCTCCAGTGATGGCTCACACCATAGGGGAGCATTTTCAGCCACAGTGGCTGCAGTGGGTTAAGAATTATCTGGGCTTTTGGCTGGAGGTTGTCATCCATCCCTGGGCTATGCCAGCAGCAGTAACTGGTGTGAGCACTGCCTGGCTGCGTTGACACGGAAAGCAGCAGCTTTGCTCTGGGTCCAGGTGCTCAGAGCAAAGCTGTTTTGCTGTCCTGGCACAGAGCTGTGCTGTGGGGCTCCTCTGACACAGGGGCAATGAGGAACTGGTGTTTGATGGCTGTCACATCTCAGTCCTCCACCATGCTGTTGGCAGGGGCTGCCTGCCCAGCCACTGCTGCTGCAAGATGAACAAGCTATTCCCACTGTAGCCTGGTTGGTGTATTTTTTTAAGGGCAGAGGATGCTCTGACAAGGTGATACATTGGGTAAAGTTGGACCTAAGCACATGGCCACTGAGGAGAGGTGGGATCTCCTGGTTTCTGGGACTGGTTTCCCAGGCAGGCGCCTCTGTGGCCCCTTTTCCTCTCTTGCTGAAATGGGGAAAGCCCTTCTCTGTGCCCCCCAGCAGAATGCTAAGGGTTAATGAAGTCCTGCTTGTGGAAAAAGGGAACTGGAATGAGAGCAGAAAAGTTTTGTTTCCTGATTGCTGGCTCTGGAAATGGTAGATCTTCTAGTCCCAGGAGTGCCCTAATTGCACACAGGCACTTTGGGGTCACAGCTGAGACTGGAAAGGTTCCAGCTGCCCTTTGGGGCTCATTCTTGCCTTCTGACAGACAGAGGCCTGCTCCTGCCCAGTGCATCACACGTGAGCATTCCCCAGCACTGCCTTCATGTCTGTGCCTTCACGTGCTCCCAGACCTGGGGGCTGCTTTTCTCCCCTCTCCGTCTCCGCTGTGTGTCAGACGTGCCTTTTGCTGCGCATGAGCATCTGAGTCAGGGCAGGAGCATGCACAGTGCTGCAGGATGGTAGGACAGTGACACCCAGCCTCTGTCCCTACCTCCTTTTCCTGGCTGTGTGATGGAGAGGGTCGTGTTCCTCAGTGCTGTACAAGCTGTGGTCCAGCACCCGGCTCCGAGGGTGACGGGGCTAGTGGACGTGGGCGGCTGCAGTGAATCCTTTGCGCTGCCTTTCAACTGTGTTGGTGCCTGGCTGCCTGGAGGAGTCAGCTTCTCCACAAAGGTCCCCTTGGTGCTGCTGCATCCTTCCTGAGATGGATGAGAACCTGCCATGGTGTGTGGTGAAAACACGGTGCACCCTTGACATCCACTGAGAGCCAGACACTTCCCAGTGAGTAGCAACTGACTGTGAGGTGTCGATGCCCAATTTCTCCCACACAGCCCCACTAGCTACAGCAACAGCCAGTTCACCCACAGGTGTGAATCCAAAACCAGGGTCCCAGGTACCTTCTGGGGGTACGGGGATGTTTTCTCTCACCCCCTTGTCTCCTGCTCCTGGTGTGGCTGGTGTGTATGTGCTGTGGTTTGCCATCCCAGAGATACCTGATGGTCCCAGGTCTCTGCACCCCGTGTTTTCCAGTGTGGTGTTCAGCTACTAACGTAACCACTAAACAGCTCCTTGTTAACCTCTCCTTGTGTGTGCGTCTCGTAGATCCCTGTTGTCTGCTGGCCCCACACCCAGGCAGGGCCCAGCGCTGCCAGCGGGGCAGTGGCAGGGGAATTGCTGGAGATGTAGTGGGTTTAAAGCCAAGTAACACCCAGAGTGTACTGTCACAAAATACTGTTGTGGGTTGGTATTTTGCAATTGCCACTTTAAATTCACGTGATGTAAACTCCTGACAGATATTTACAGTTTGCTTTTTTTTTTTAACCTTTCTTTCCATTCCAGCATTTTTCAGAAATGCTTATTTTTGGTCACTTTTTAAAAGTTCTGTGCACATTGATCATTTCTGTTCTTTCAGTTTTTGTGGACATAAGCTTTATGTTTTACAACAGAAAAGGTATTTATTTTTTATGTTTTTCTCTCTGGTATATCTCCTCCTTTTGGATGATGTGTATGCAAATCTTAATTACCACTCCACTTTCTCTCTCACTTTAAGCACTGTAAAATTGCCTCTGCTTCCCCCCTCTGTGGAGAGGTGATCTTGTGCATGCTGATAAGTTAAGAGGCTACTGCACATGGGCATTAATGATCTCCTGTTTCTGATGACAGTGTCTTTGGTATGATTAATCTTACTGGGGTTTAAGCTGTCCTTTCCCTCGAGTCCAGATCAGGTGCTGGTGTGTGTTGTGCCTCCCCCTCCCCAGGCTGCCCACACTGCCCCATAAGCTCACTGCCTCTCTCTTTCTTACACGGACAGGTTCAAATCGTTTATAAGCCAGTTGACCTGAGCCATGTGACGTCCAAATGTGGTTCCCTGGGCAACATCCATCACAAACCAGGTACCTGCTGGTTTGCAGGAGCTCTAGAGATGGGAAGAGGGCTGGGGTAGTGTCAGGGAGGCATGTGGAGCAGTGACCGGAGCATCAGAGGGAGCCCTGGGATGCTGGGCACTGGTCCCAGCTCCATCAGTGCCAGACCCTCCCAAGCCTGCCTGCTGGGGGTAGTGGGGGATACGGTGTGGTCCATGGACACAGTTGTCTGTGGCAGCACACCCGTGCAAATGGGAAGTATTGAGGAATAAATAAGGGAGAGGGGCTGCTGAGGTTACAGTCCCTGCCCTTGACTCCGAAACACTGGGCTGGCTGTCATTGCTGCACAGAAGACTCTGTACCCTGGTTCCCATTTAGCCTGGCTGCTGGGTGTCCCAGAACACCATGGGGTCCCTTTTGCTGTAATTTTCCTGGTCCTTATCCTCTGCTCAGCCTCAGGGTGTGGCAGCAGCAGCTCAGACCTCAGTACTTTCTTTCCAGCCTGTCCTGGTAGCTCACCCATCTCCTGCTCTGCTCTTCCAGGTGGTGGCCAGGTGGAAGTGAAATCTGAGAAACTGGACTTCAAAGATAAGGTGCAATCAAAAATCGGGTCCTTAGATAACATCAGCCACGTCCCTGGAGGAGGAAATAAAAAGGTAAAGGGGCACTGGGTTGAGCAGAGGCAAGTTCTGCCTGCCTTGTGAGCTGACTCACAAGCAAAAAGGCAAGTGGATTCAGGGTGGATTCACCCTGCTTTTCTCCAGCCCTTCTGCTGCACTCACTGGGCAGCACTTGTGCCCCAGTGCTTGAAATGATCTGCTGCCTGTGTCCTAGCTTGGGGTGGTCTGGGTACACATGGTCTTCACGTAGATGGCCAAGCCCAGGGCTCGGGGACTGCATCTCTGCAGTCTGGAGGACATTGGTGCTGTGGCAGAGTGGTTTGTGTGGTGGCAGATTCTGTCCTCCTTCCATCTCACAGCCATCCCCACAAGCACAAATGTCAAAGGAGACCAATCCTGTGGTTTCCTGCTCTCTCTGCTGTTCTCTGTGCGGAAACATGTTCATGTCTCAAACTTTTCATGCTAAGAGGTGGCACCTTCAGCAGCTGCTTTGGCACTCTGCACTCCTAGAGGTGTGGCACCAGGCTGGCAGCTCCAGGTGCTGCACGGATGTAGAGCACTAGAGGCTTCCTTCAGACAAGGTGACATTGCAGCAGGCTGTCACTTCAGAAGAAGTGTGACCTCTTTTGTACTTCAAGCTTCTGGCTGACCGAGAACTCTGTAGGGAGTGATGTGGGTTTGGGGAGATTTAATGGAAAACCAGAGCCAGTCAGGTCAGAAATCTTGACCTTGAAAGGGAGAACTGTTCAAAACTGTGACTTCACAGTAAATCTTGGCTAAGGGAAACACTTCAACAGCCTATTGAGGGACAGGCTTGTTATTCAAACACTTATTTTTCTCAGTGGGAAGGGAAGGATCTGTTTGGCTCCTGTATTTTGTCTCTTTGCTCCTGGTGACGTTTTCTCTGTGCACCTCCCAGCTGTTCATCTCCCAGCAGTGCGTTGGCCGCGCACGGAGACTGCTTGACTTCCCTACCCTTCTCTTGCTACCACAGCTGTGCATCTGACTGCCCTGTGCTTCACTAAGCCCATTTGCATCATTCTTCTGGTGCCATTGATGGTTCTCTCATAGCCTGCCACATTCACTGGCCCATAGTTTGAAAAACTTGCCTTTTGGAGGGGGAATTTATTTGCAAACGGCATCAACTGCCACAGCTCTCCTGTGCATCAGTTTGTCTGGACCCTGCCTAAACCCACGCCTGGAGAAGGCTGTTGATGTAGCACGAGTTCAGATGCTGCCTCAGATCTCATCCCTTGGCCAGCGTGTTTCCTTGGCACCAGGAACTAGCAGGGATGCTCCAAGCTGGACAGTGCTCACAGGGAAGAGACAGAACACCAGTGAGCCCTATCAGCCCTCCAGTAAAGCAACTGCAGGTGGCTCCACTGTCCCTTCACCAGATTTTTCCCATGTCCCCAGTTCTCTCCTTGCTCTGCAACACAGAAGATCAAAATGTGGACGCGCAGCCCACAGCTCGCTCACACGACCCTCGTGTGGCATCTCGTGGGAGCTCCATGCTCTGCCGAGGTGCCTGTGCTGGCAGTGTGTGCTCACCATCGTGCATCACGTGTGGAAAGGTTCCCTCCCTGTCTCCAAAGGCTTTTCTTCCTCTGAGTCAGTGAATAACCCTGGTTTTCAGGGTTTTTTCTCCCCAGTTTTCTATTTCTTGTCTTTATTTTTGATTTTTCTTTTTTTCCTTCTGGTTGACGTTTCTTGGTTGGTTTTTTCGTTGCTGATGCATTTTTTGCACCCCACCGCCCTGGGCGGGTTTCTTCACCTGTAGAGAGAGAAAGGCAAGGAAGACAAGACCCATCCTCAGGCTGCTCGGACCCCGAGCCCAGAACCCACTGGGCTCCAGGCCCTGGAGTCACCCACCCCCCAGGAGAGCCACCTCCCAGCCTTGCACTTGGCTGTGGAGGGCACCAGTAAGTAGCAAACCCCATCCACTTCATCTCCCTTGGCTGGTCCTCGCACTTGCTGGGAGAGACAGGTTTGGCTCGTGAGAGCAGTATTTCGGACAAGGGTTAAGGGGCAACTTTATGCAACGCGCGAGGTTCGTGTGCTCCCTGTAAATCTCAGCTGGGGGAGTGGCAGCAGCTCGGGTGATGCCATCTGAGACCTGTGCCTGGCACCCAGCGCTGTACCAGGCCGGGCACTGGAGGAGGATTTGGCAGCATCTTGGGATGCCCTGGTCCTGCTGTCCCCTCCAGTTGTGTCCCTTCGCTGTGCGGGGTACTGGAAGGGACGTGCTTGAGGACTAGGAGCACCAGGGGCACCAGGCCAGTGAACTGAGCTCTGCTCCCAGCTGCACAACGGCAGTGAGCAAGCAGACGGTTTGCAGGTAAAAACAGACTATCCAGCGGCGGTCCCACCCCCCCCCCATCACAACCCCTCTTCTCTTGTTGCAGATTGAGACTCACAAGCTGACTTTCCGTGAGAATGCCAAAGCCAAGACTGACCACGGTGCTGAAATCGTCTATAAGTCCCCCACCATCTCCGGAGATGCCTCCCCGCGCCGCCTTAGCAATGTCTCCTCCACTGGCAGCGTCAATATGGTGGACTCCCCGCAGCTGGCCACGCTAGCCGATGAAGTGTCCGCTTCACTGGCTAAGCAGGGCTTGTGATCGGGGCGCGGCAGGTGAAAATGAGAGCAGACAAGAAAAACAAAAATCATAATAATCTGGCCTTGTTCCTTTGTTCCTTTTACAGCTGCTTCCTCACCCCTTAACTGGTTAATGATTTAACCTGCTTTTACTGTTCATTCAGCTCTAGCTCCAGGACTTCCAAATCAGTGACACAATGAGGTACGAAACCTTCTCTCCCCCTGCTCCCTCCTTGTCCCTCTGGGCAGTCTCTCCCTGTCCCAGCCCTGGCAGGGACCCTCAGCACCCAGGGGGCAGCCACAGCATGATACCAAGCACCCCCCATTGCAGTGCTGGGGGAGGGAACAGGACCTTCCCATGAGGTCCCCCTCGTGACTCTGGGCTGGGGCTCCAGCCTGCAGGTGGCACAGGCAGTGGCTGCTGCAGCCAGGGCCTGTGGCGAGGTGCCCCTTCTGCATTAAATTTGCCTGCTGATTTGAAGGAAACCTTTTGTTTCTACCTGTGAAGGCCACGATGTGTCTGAAGATGACTGCCAAGTATCCCCTAAACCCACTCTCAGCTCCAGCAGCTGGAGGGATCCCAAGGCGGAAGGGCCCCCGGGCAGCTGGTCCCTCTCGGTGGCTGTGCTGGAACTGCTGAGTGGATGAGTAGAGGCTATTCCCCCTTCCTTTGGCAGCACCTCGTGTTGTAGAGTAGATTTGTTTGTATATGCTTGGACCGTGCCAGGGTGATTGTTTTCATAAATGAGCATGTGTTTAAAGAAAAAGAAATACTAATGAATGCTGTAAGTAGTTTTGTGCTGCCCCGTGCTGGCTCAGGGCAAGGAGGGCACTAGTGGAGCTTGGCTGAGCTCTGGCTGGTGCCCAGACCCTGTGCAGGTGGACTGCCTGGCACCTGGGTGGGTGCAGAGCTGCTGCTCTGGTCCCTGGGCCTGCGGGGCCGTACTGGGGCTCCCAGTATGCGCCTCCCAGGGCCTGAGGATGGCATGTGAGGGGCACTCACAGCTCTGGGGCTGGGATGGCCCTGGAGTTGGGTGCAGCTCGTAACAGATTTTTGGGTTGTTCTCCTTCCCTCTGGTTCCGCAAGGTCAGCTTTGTGATCGTGGAAGTGGCAGCTCCATGGCTCTGCAGGTCTCGTGTCAATTGCAGGAGACGACCGGGAGGACACAAGGGGAAGGGGGCGAGGGTGGTTCAGTCTGGTGGGGAGTGGCAGTGTTCCCTCAGCTGGTGGGAGGGAACACAGGCTGCTCGCTGGCAGCGAACCCTTGCATCTGAGGGCGCTCTCCGGGCTCGAGTTTGCAGCATGTGACTGCCCTCCACGCACTGCCCTAAACCATCCTTTCCCTGGCCTATGGCAGAGGAGGTTGTGTCTGAGTGTTGGCAGGTTGGGGGGTGGTGCCTTGCTTTTAGGAGAGTTGCTTCACTGCTTAGGATAAAGGGCCAGCACCGACACAAACGAGGCAAGCAACAGCCCAGACCCAGCTCATCACTCACTCCACTTCAGTTGACTCAATGATTGTAAGACTCTGTACTCCACCCGTGACTCTGTATCAGTGCAGGAGCTGCTGTGGTTATTTTCATCCTCTGTAAAATGAGCAGGTGGGAGACCCACCAGGCACTGATCGCCCCTGGTACCTCTTTTTGGCTGCAGCGCAGTGCAGCGCTGTCCTGCCCTGGGCCGTCCCCAGCCCCTTGGCACTCCTGAGGGCCAGCAGCACCGTGCGCTGGGATGCCCCCAGTGTGCCTGCATGCTCCGGTGACCAGCCCCTTCCTGCTGCCGGTGACTGCAGCTGACCACAGTACGTCCATCACCAGGCTCCTCGTGTCCTGCCTGTGGGGTGCCACAGGGTTCCAGGCTGGCCCTTCCATCCGCTGTCAGTCTCCCGCTGTCCCTGCACAGCAGCCTGAGCCACAACCCCAGTTCTGACTCCCACGTTCATGCCTGAGGGTTACCAGGAGTAGCTGGACAGACTGACCCACGGCTTTTCCTTTACTCCACACACACACACCCCCCTTGGTGCGAAAAGGGTTAAAACCAGCACGAATTACAACACCCACCCCACCCCCGCCCCATTTCTACACTCAAAAATAAATGCTTGTGATACAAACTGCCAGGGATGCGGCAGCCCCATCTCCCTGTGAGTGCCGGAGGGGGGGACGGGGACGGGGGGGGGAGGGGAAGGTCTGATCTCAGTGTTATCATTCTAGCTTAGCTTCTGTCTGTGAATGTCCATAGTGTATCGTGCGTTTTAACAACTGGTTTACACTGTTGCCGTAAAAGTGAATTTGGAAATAAAATTCATTACTACAACAGATGCCACCTCCTCTGTGCCAAGCGAGCTGGACTAGGCTCACAGGGTGGGGTCAGCTGGGGTCTCCAGGGCACAGGCTCGGGATGGGTTTTGGCCGTGGCGGGGAAGCCAAGGTGACATTTGGGCTCATGGCGCAACCATGAGCAGGACATTGTTTCAGCCGTGGAGACTCCCACTTTGGGTCACCACCATCTTACTGCCCTTCCCCAATTTGTTCCAGCCTGTTACTGCTGTAGCTCCCGCAGCCCCGGATCCCCCAGTCACCAGCACCACAGTGGCCACACGAAGGTGCACCAGGCCCCTCACACTGTGCAGGTTGAACGTTGCCGGTGCTGTGCACCACCCTCCCATCAATGACTTCCAACAACTTTGGTGACGCTCGGTTTGCCACCTCCCTACTTCCTTGATCGTCTGGCCAATACTCACCTGGCCCCTTCTTGCTTCCCAACCAGGAACAAAGTGTAATTTTCCCATCTAGCAAACTGGGGAGCACAGTATCACAACACATTAGGGACTGGAAGGGACCTCCAAAGATCACCTAGCACCCCACACGCGCCGCCCCACCACTCGCCGCTTGTGAACACTCAACTTCTCACAGCAAACCCGCCACGAGGGCCAACACGAGGGCAAAAGCTCAGCCAGACCAGTACCCAGGCAGGATCAGCAGCAGCAAGTTCACCTCAAAAATGTAAAATTAAACCCTCGGCCACGCCAGGTGGTTGGAGCGACAGGAGCCAGAGCTCAGCTGGTCCTGCTCCATCGCAAGGCCCAAACCCCAAAGAGCTGCTGAACAAATCACAAGGGGACAACTGCTGGGAAACGACGTTAGCGAGGGGGCCACGGAAACGTGAGGTGGGAGGGAAGCGGCCGATGCACCTGACAGGAGCCCGGTGCGCCAAAGGGCCCTTCGGCTTCCTACCCCGGCACTGCAGAAACACACGGTGCTCGCTGCACTCTCTTTTAATGTTTTTTTAATCTTTTCTTCTTTTGTTTTTTTTTTATAAGCACGTTCGTGCTTTGCCAACAGAATCAAGACATTAACAAAGATCAGCTTCTCGGAAGAAAAGCATTTCTATATAACAAGGACATTACACAGCTCAAAGCAGGAAAAGAAAATATTTACAAAATACAAGGTGGCTGGTTGCTGGGTTTGTTGGTGGTTTTGGATCGCTAGAAGGGTTATTCAGAATTTTCAACCTTATAAATAGAAAAGCACTTATGCGGGGGATATGGTAGCGTCGTCAGCTCTTGTTTTTAAAGAAATGATGGAAAGTCTTTTAAACTAGAACAGAACCAAAACCACAAGATAATGTTGAAAATTGTGAACACCCCAACCATTAAGCAGTTTAGCTACTATTTCCTTACGATTACAAAATGGAAAAGAAAATTATGTCCTCTGCATTTTTTTTCCTTTTTTTGGTGATGTGATTATACGTCAGACAGGCACGAGGCTAGCAACAGGACAGGGACTGACAGCCACACCGCTGGGGCCAGCAGCGTTACAGACGGGAACAGTGTGTGGGTCCGGGAGTCGCTGTGAGGGAGGGGGGACGACAGGGACAAGGGCAAACTCTGTGTCAAAATAAAATACCTGTCAGGAGGGGGCACGTGGTGGGGCCAACGACTGGGAAACGAAACAGGATCGACTCCTGCTCTCGGACTGTATGGAAGTGGAGCGAAGCAGTGGTGACAGATCCCGACCTCCCAGCACCCTCCTTCCCTCCTTTTCTGAGACCAGACCCTGCCACGGGGACCACTCGGGTGCAACCCAAACCTGCCACATCCTGCTTCTCTTGGTGGCTCCTCAGCGCGGCGGCCTGGGGCTGTCCTCATCCACCTTCCCAACACAGGAGAGGAGAGTGGGGCAGGGACAAGGGCAGAACTCGAAGGTCAGCTGCAGCCCCGCGTTTCCCTGCTGAAAGCTGACGCTGGCCTCGACGACAGTCGCATCTCCGCAAGCATCCCTGAAGCGCACGGTTATTCCTGCTCCTGCTTAGAGCTCTGACAGCACTGGGCTGGGTCCTCATGCCTCCCCACACCTGGGCCCAGGAAGAACGTGCAAAGAGTGGGCAAAAATCCCACTTCAGCCACACAGAGCGGCACATCAAGCAGCTGAGGTCCCTCCTTTGCCCTCTGCCCATGACAGACAGGCCCAACGCTTGTTCCCAAAGCAGGGGAGGAGGAAGAGGGAGGTGGTGGGTGGCCCAGAAGGGAGAGCAGGGAAGAGCAGCCTCACCCCTGGGGACACCTGGAATCACAACCCAGGGGAAGAAAACGCTGGTGGGTGGAAGCGCAGGGTGGGTACCTGGACGTGCAGACACAGACAGCTAGAAGGCTGCAACCCCAAGACATCACTTCTCACCACTAATTTCACTCCACTAAAACCTTTCAGGGAAGGGGTGGGGGGGGAGGGGGTGTAGCAGGTTAAGAGAAAAAGACACCCTTTTGCTTGAGAAAAACTATCCCTGAAGTCTGCTAGTCAGCTAAATCCTGTGCTCTAGTTTTGTACACCTAAGAGGGGAGAGGAGGAAAGAGGGAGGGGTTCTGGTGGGCTGCTCCCCTCCCAAGGCTTCACTCCGCTGGGAGGAATCTGGGGGCTCCCATTTGTGTGACAAGGAAACATGGAGAAGAAAAACCAAAAAAAAAAAAAAAGAAACAAAACAGAAAAAAAAAGAAAACAAAAAACAGTTTCTAAACTCCTTAAATTCACTAAAAACTGTGAAAAATTCCCGGCAGGATGTTTGAATATCAAACGCAGATTTTGGAAGCTTTAATGCCAAGAGTTAGCTCTGTGTGTTGGTTTTGCTCATGTCTTCCCATAGGTCTCTATCTGTGCGCTGGCCGTTGAACTGCTGCAGAGGAGAAGGAGGAGAAGGAGGAGGATGAAGAGGAGGAGGAGGAGGAGGAA
>VXBP01003844.1:560-39158 GCA_013400115.1 Rhinopomastus cyanomelas
GGCCCCTCTTTCCTCAAGGGCTTCATCCCACGATACTTTGGCCAGCAGATCCCTGAAGCAATCAAAGTCTGCACACCTAAAGTCCAGGGACGTAAGCTTAGAAAACTTCCTTCTGGTTGCCCTGAGGCTTCATGGTCACTGCAGCCAAGGCTGTCCCTGAGCCTCACGTTGGTCACCAGCCCTTCCCTGTTGGTGAGAACAAGGTCCAGCATAGCACCTTTTCTTGTTGGTTCCTCCATCATTCGGAGGAAGAAGTTGTCATCTATGCAATCCTTGAATAACCTGCACTGCTGGTGCTTTGCTGTCTTCCAACAGGGGCTTATATCTTTTACGCAGTGGCAACTGGGGAGGTGAGGCAGGCAAGGGTGGTACTCACCTTCTGCCATGGCCCTGCACTTGGCTCCACTCACCCATTCTTCTTGGGCTTCTGTCCTCCACCTTAGAACTAGAGGATACAGGCTCACCCTGAATCTGGCTCTTATTTAGCCATTGTCCAGACTCCTGAGCCTGGCTCCACCTATCTACCTCTGTTTCAGCCACTCTCGTTCTCCTGAGCCTTTCTACTTCAGCGTGCAGCCTTTCAACCTCACCTTGCAACTGTGCAGCCTGGTCAAGCAGATAATCTACCTGCTGGCACCGTGGGTTCCCACCTCCACGTGCAGTTGTGACTGAAGCCTTGTCTTCCTCTGCTGACACGTGGTTACCATTCATTTTTTTTAACCCACCTGGTGGCTAAAGCGGCTGTGCTCTCGCTGCTGCCTGCAGTCTGAGAGTAACTTTTCGCCTCACTCAAAGGCTCCGGCTCCGCACTCCCTGCAGTGCTTGCCTGGCTTCCCCCGCGAGAGTATTTTAATCACAGTGGCTTGTTCCCTGCTTCCCGCAAGCTTTCCCAGTCAGGGAACCCCCAGATCACCCAAAACCCTCGATAAAATTGCGTTTTGGGACGGGTGCTCTTGCTGCTGTCTGAGTGTGAAGATATAAGCCCTCCCTTTTCCACACAGAAGATGACAAAAACACATCAACCGGTGTCACCAGGGAATCTGTGGTTTTGAGAATATTCTCTAAATGATACTACGAGTTTCCCTTCCACCCTTCTCTTACCTCAACGCCACCTAAAGCTAGATGGTTCAGTGCTTACATATTAACATGAAACAAGAAACCTAAGCTTATTTTTCCACAGGCCACTTCATGATTTTTATTGATTGACTCCTTTCACCAATAACATTGTCGCCTTACAAAACACTGTCTAGTCAGTTATCTACTCCCAGCTACTACTTTTGAATACATTATGAAGTGACCTGGGTTGCTGAACTGGCACCAAATGCCTGGACACAGTCCTCAGAAAACAGTTTATACTTAGCAGCAGTTAGCAAATGGCTTACGGAAGCCCACAAGTCCAGATTTTAATTATTCTTCAGAATTCTTTTTGAATTTGTGGATCTGGGTCCACAAACTGAAAAAGTTCATAATCATAAATACACATGCTGTTAACCTGGAAAAGAAAACATATACCCCACACTCTAAACGGGATAAAAATCCATCCTCTTCTCCACTAACTGAACTGTGAAAAGTACCTGCCATGCTGTAAGACAAGAAGTGCACATAAGGTGTCCACAAGGTTCTATCTTCACGTCCTTGTCATTCTCTGCACAGATTTTACACAGCTGAAACGTGGAACCCATTTCACAGTACAATTCATACTGTTCCTGTAACAAGAAGGTCAAGTGATTATTTCTTTACTATGATTTGTTCACAAACTATATGTTTAAACACCAGTATAGACAAACTTTTCTCTGAGATTATTTTCCAACCTACTTATTTAGTCAAGCAAACTACCACCATGAAAAGCCATACTAAGGATTTCTATGGCATACTAAGCCATTCCAAATAGCATTGTTTCTTGCTTCTAAAAGCTTTTTGCTTCTTAAAACCTATGATACACTACAATACCTACTACAAAACAAGGCTTTAGGCACTTAAGAAAATTTCCGTTTCTTTTCTGTGATCTCTCTTTTAATTTGCACAATGGACAAAGAAAGGAAAGAGATCTTGGAACCAGTATCTTTGTAATCTATGGAGTATATACTTTTCCTCCTGGACTTGTCAACAAACTGTGCCATTCCTCTCAAAGCTTCAAAACAATCATGTGATCTTGATTTTATTTCTGTATTCCTATCTGCTATTAGCAAGGAAATGCCAAGCTATGTAAGCTGAGTACATAAATGCCAGCAAAAAATGTAACAGCCACTAACAAATTTCTCACTTGAAGAAGACCTGGAATAAGCAAAACTTTACAAGACATGCCATCTGCATCACCATCAGCTCTAACAGTTTAAAGGATTATCACTGTGTTCTTTGTCCAAGCCTTTCCATCAACAACGTATTTTCACTCTTAGAAATGTCTTTCTCATGTTGTAATAAAATCTTATTATCATTGCTAGATGAGATACTAAGGGAAGTGTAGATTGCCACATAACTGACAATCTTTGTAACATACCTGTGTGACTTTTATGTGATCATGTGGTGTGGGTTCACATAATCCTGTCAAATCAGGATTATAACTTCGTCCATCTGGGAACAGATAGCTGCATAAGAAGAAGACTTATAAATACGCACATATTTCAAAGGGGTAGAAGTTATTTTAGACCCACAGTAAGCTTTTATTTCCATATGTTCCTGGGGATCTCTTCACTGCAAGCATCACACTCTGTGACTGTAAAACTTTGAAACAGTATCTTAATATCATGTTAAATCACACTATTAGAAGTTGTATACACATAGAGTAGAAAAGCTTCACTTTGCTTTAAATATTCTCAGCTCTAGTTATTGTTTTCTTTGTTTTCATTAAGTAGAATCATTATCATCATACATGTGTTTTTTATTACAGGCATGACATCATCATACCTGGAAAAAAGCTTATTGGACTGCGCAGGACAGGAAAAAGAGTTTCTCAACATGTTTGGATGACAGATTACTTTTCCTTTTTTTTCCCCACCTGTGATCACGTGCATATATCACAGAATGTTACAGGTTGGAAGGGACCTCGAAAGTTCATCTAAGTCCAACCCCCGCTGCTGGAGCAGGGTAAGCCTACAGTACTGTCTCAAGATGTCCTACATGGGGCTCAAACCCATGACCCCAGGAATTCAGAGTCTCATGCTCTACCAACTCAGCAAACCAGAACATATATTCCGAAAAGACTGATGTTCAAAATTTGGTTGTTACTTCAGCCAACCTACTAAAAATGTACTGCTTCTCCCTATAAACCTGGATTCTCTTGTAATTATAAATTTTGTCAGTCAACTATTGGAACCTGGAAAATGTTCTGGCTGCACAATATACAAAAAAGCAATTACATTGCTTTCAAATCATTGTCCAGAGTTATGGACGCATGAATAACTGGCAGTAGGAATTTTTCAATAAGCTTAAGTGCCTTTGGAACTATCGTAGAATTTATCTACTATGAGACACAGCTGTGGTTAGCTTTCCTTAACTTTGGTTAATGCAATTATCTGGAAATGAGTGTTTTCCAAATGAGAAAAGGAATGGTCTTTAAACTCCAAGGGACTGTAAAACATCACATTCAAAACACCTGTCTTCAAAGATCTGTAATAACCATCCATACTTATAGAAGTTGCATTAGAAGAATTAGGAAACCGGGATTTTACATCTATGGTGACTGTAGGAATTCGTACTTACAATCCTTCTCGGCTGCCATCAATCAAAGCTTGAAACAGAGGCTTGTTGTGAGGTATGGTTTGCAATATATTCCCATCACCAGTCACATATCCAATGGCCCACTGTCCCAAGCGAGTGCAACTCAGTCTGAAAATGTAGCTTGATTAAAAAAAAGGATGAATAAAACGTCAGTGTTAATCAGAGTTCGGCACAACCACCAGAGACAGAGGAGGGCCTCTGGTTAAGATACTGCATTAAGTCTCTGAGGATAATGTCAGATTCACAATTCTGCTGCATGTTCTTCATAGAACCCAAAATAAACCTGCATATTTTATGCTGTTAGTTGCTTATGGGTAGAAATAAGGTAACAGTAGCATCTCTCTCCTGAATTTTGTTTTATAGATTTTCTTAATCATATATCAATATTTGATTTCCTTCCA
This sequence comes from Rhinopomastus cyanomelas, assembly GCA_013400115.1. NCBI lineage: Eukaryota > Metazoa > Chordata > Aves > Bucerotiformes > Rhinopomastidae > Rhinopomastus > Rhinopomastus cyanomelas. Next base: position 4,679 of record VXBP01003844.1, read on the forward strand.
ACCTGTGTAAAATGGGAAATACGAATCTCTCACAATCTCAGCACAGCTCTTATAACCTTCAATAGGGCCAACATCACACTGAAGTAGTAATTATTCCTTTGAAGAGACTCTTGCCATTTTCAGGATGTTTTAGATAAGGAAACAATTTCACTTCACATTTCCTCTTGAACACTCCCGTATTTCTCCTAAGCAATTTTCTGATACACAAGGGATAGTTATCCTACAACTCTCTATTTAAGAAGGCAACTTGAGATATTTTCTCTATTACTTCTCTTTAATCATTACAGAAATTAGAACCAATAATAGAGACAATACTGACTATATCAACCACTTTCAAAATAGAACGGAACAGAAACAGACAATAAATGTATTTACCTGACTTACACAGTAGTGTTCACGAGTGCCAAGCTAAAATTCAATGCTATCCTACTAGAACCACAAGATCCTAGTACATATACACGTGCTTAACCAGCAGGTAATCTAATGAGCTTTACCAGCAAGGTAATCTCATGAGATACAGTATATTGTTTACTCATAATCAACAGAAATCAAGTACAGGCTCTAACTGTTGCTACACTTCTTTCACAACTATGAACTTTTAACTACGTATACATGTCCTACAGCAAATGTCAGACAACTACACATCAGGAAAAAAAGCTTCAGAACTGAAAACTAGAAAAACAGAAGTTAACTAATATGGGATTCAATGTATTATTTCTCCAGTCTGAGTGAAGAAAAAAACAGGACAACAAAAGTGGCCTAAACAGTAAAAGTTCAATTTGAATAATGCAGTGCATATAGCACCACACAGAAATTATTTACAAACTCTGCATATCAAAGTATCTTAATGTTATAGTTTCATTTTCTAGGTGCAGAGTCTATGATATAGAATCACTATGGGCTTGTGACACAACAAGTTCATTGGGAAAGCAATAATCATGCAAAACTTCTCACCTCCCAGGCTTCGTGCTGTATTTTTGCAACCTCGCTTTCACTTCATCGTATGTCAGAAATGCCATATATCCAGGATGTGTCACAGCTAGGAAGTTCCAGTTCCGTAAGATTGAACCCCATGGCTACAAAGAGAAGACAAAGAATTAAAGAGATGCAGCCAGATAGTTATGTATTAATAATAAAACTCCAGTCAATTTGTCAGAGTATTTTAGCTACAGAATTATAGAATCATCCTGATTGGAAAAGACTTTCAAGATCATCATGGCCAACCATCTGCCCTGCAATCCCTAACCACTACGCCATCTTCCCAAATACCATGCCTACCCACTTTTTTTTTAACATCTCCAGGGACGGTGCCTCCACCACTTCCCTGGGCAGCCTGTTCCAGTGCCTCAGGACTCCTCCTGCAACAACTTTTGGTTAAGACCTAAATAGTAACAAAGACTTTGCTAGACACCCAGTGTTCCTTCAAATGAATTATTTTAAGAACACCAAGAATAAAGTTTTGGATAAAGACTTTGAAAGCCCTGCATTTAAGGGATGTCCACTTAGTAGCTACCTAGAATATTAAGCATGGTATTTAGTTAGAATCTGGAGAATGTGGGTCCATGATGGTTTAATAAAAACACAATCCTATTCTTGAGAGGTCCTGAGGCACTTTCACAGGTAGTAATGAAGCATAATAAAGTCACTACTTGGAGTTGTCATTCCTTTTCTCATTCTCTACAGTTATCATAATGGTATTATGCCTGGAAAACAAAACAAATATTGACAGCACTTCAACACAGTCTTCGCTGCCATGAATATGCCTCAGAGAACTCAGGGAAACATGCCTGATAATTACTGTTTCAAAGAATATGGAGCAGTCCTTTACTGTAAATGAAGAATGACACTTAAGCAGTGGATTAATACAAATACATTAAGTGTTCAATGCCAGCGTTTAGAGACACAAGAAACTTCCACTGAGTGGTTTGGATATTAATTTTAATGTAACTGTCAAAAGACCAAGGTAGATGAAGTTAAGCACAAGAGGTTTGTGTTCTTGTGTGACTTCTAAGGGTTAATAAGGCAGAAATTAATTGCCTGTGTGAAATGCTTGAGCAGAGTATCCTAACAGTTCTGCTTAAGAATATGATACCAAAAATATTTAGTTGCCCTAACTAAAGGGGGATTTATTCTTTTCCTTTCACTTCATCAACACTGACACTTCCTTCAGAAAAACAATATTCCTTCTACTGTCATGTTACTCTCAAGTGCTTGATACTTTTCATAGAGTACTTGGTGCTTTGATGAAAGCTTGTGGTACGTGATAAAATAAATTCAGGCAGTACGTATATTCTTTGTTAAATCACAACCATCAGACTTCTGAGGTGACAGTAGAGAGTAACCTCCTCAAATGCTTGGACTCTACAGAGTATCACACTACTGCTATACCTGGAAAACTACAAGACAGCGTGACTGAAAAAGTGGCAGGAACTCCCAGCATGTCTTGTTGAAGTTGAACCCAGCATGTGAAGTTGAGAGTATTACCAAAACAAAAACGTTAAATGGGAAAAGACTTTTACACTTTTTCTGTGGAAGGGAATTGTGGGTGTTCAGCCTAGAAAAGGGAAGGATCCCCGGGAGAAACTTGACAGCAGCCTTCTAGTTCCTAAAGGGGGTCTTCAGGAAAGATGGAGAGGGACTTTTCATGAGGTACTATAGTGATAGGACAAGAATGGTTTGAAACTAAAATAGGCTAGATTTAGATTAGATCTTAGGAAAAAAATCCTCACTGTGTTAGGGCGGTGAGGCACTGGAACAGGTTGCAGAGCCAAGTTATGCATGCTCTCTTCCTGGAAGTGTTGGATGAGGCTCTGAGCAACCAAGTCTAGTGAAAGGTATTCGCGCCTACAGTAAGGGGGTTGGAGCTAGATCATCTCTGAGATCCCTTCCAACCGAAACCATTCAATGTTTCTAAGAACTTAATTGATCATCTGTGTTAGATAGTTTTGTCCTGCTCCGGCAGGGGGGTTGGACTCGGTGATCTCTTGGGTCCCTTCCAACCCCTAACATCCTATGATCTTAACACTAGCAGAAGGAAGTTCTTTTCCTTCACAGCACTGACATATTCTACAGTGCTAACTTTATCTCTGATAACACAAAGCTGTGCATGCATACAGTGGGGAGGCAGGGGGAGCAACTTCACTTCTACAGGATCTCCACAGAAGTAGCTTGTCTTTCTTCCGTGAACAAGCACTGCTATGAACGCAGCTTTTCTGTAACACAATCTACAGTTGGCAAAACAGTATCTTGATTACTTGAACAACTGGGATTTTCTCCCTGTGGCTGCATGTGCACATCATTACAGAAGCCATTTAAAAACTAGATAATGTAACCTTTGGCAGATTTTCTCAGATCAAGTTCAGAGCAAGTTCACTTCAACAGTTATGCAGCTATTGCACCAGTTGGTAGTGTGTTTGGCAAAAATTATCTCTGATTCTTTGTTAAATTGGAAGTTAACGCCAACCAGCCTCCTCTACTTACATGCAGCAGTGCTACTAATCTCCTCTTAGTACCACAAGGCATGGTAATGAATTAAACCCCCAATGGCCTCTCAAAGAAACTAATGCAAACAGTCATTGACTTACATAACAAGGAAAAATCAACCTAATTTGAGGACTGTGGCAATCTATATATTCACAGATAAGGTCATTCTCAGATCACAAATTTATCATTTAATTTTATACTTGATGTACAGATTGAAACAAAAGCACACCAAACCCTGTTATTTAGACTGCTTAAGGGCAAACATATTCCATAGAAAAGCATCTTAAATAGATGCATTTCATGGTGATGTATATTGCAGTCGACAGGCCTCAGACCTTTTGCAGTCAAGTCTGAGAGCAAGATTTGAACTTGATTACTAAACTGAACACCACATCAGTTTGCCAAACATTGGAAAAAATGGAGAAACTTTGAAAAAAAGGGAGTAAACACTGATACCAGGGCAGCAATATTTAACCAGGAAGGCTTAATTGTATCTAGCTGCACATACAGGGCAAAACTTTGGTGAATTTTGCTAAAGTGGCATAAAGTACAATGATCTATATTCTCTAGTTCATTTTTTCATCAAACAGAACCCCCAAAGTTTTGTTCAAACCTCCATTACCTGTGCATGTTTTAATAGCTGACCAATGCTTGTAGTTTAAATAAACAGACAGATTTACTTACACCAGAACATTTTTAACTTGGATCCTTTAGACTTGGAATGAAGAAGAGATGATCAAAATCAAAACTCCTTAGACTGAAGTCATTAATGATCTCCTGCCAAATGTTAATATTAGCTTTCAAATGGCATCCTTCCCCATAATACCAAAGCCAAGAAATCAGAGATTATCACAGAGTAACAGAGAAAAGAGAACACGGCCAAGGCTCTGACATTAAATTGGTGTCTTTTCCAGTTTAGCCTGTACAATTGTTGAGTCCAACTATTAAGCCAACAGTGGCAAGTGTTCCACACTAAACTATATCCCTACAGTGCTTGATAACACTTTGAATGAAGAAATTTTTCCTAAAATCCAGTCTAAACCTCCCCTGGTGAAATCCTGAGGAGCAAACGATATAATAAATGGTTGAATATCTCGAAGATATTAAAGAAATATTCCAAGTGCCAAATTCAGAATCAATAGATCTAATAAAGATGCAATCCAGCACAGCCTTCTACATCAATTAAAATGCTACGAGGCTATTCTGTAGAAGGGATACAAGATTAACAGACACACAAGCTTATTTCACATAAGTACTACCTATTAACAGTATTTCCAGAGATAGTCCCGTATTGTAAATAAAGAGCAGGATGCATGGCAAATATATGTTCATAAAGAAGAGTTGGGCCTATATTTAGCCTAAAAAAAAAAAAAAAGGTCACATGCAGCTTTCCTTGTGTGTTTAGTAAAAAAATTTAGTGTAATGATATATACAGAAACAAAAGCACAATGAAACACAAGTAAGACTTGTAAGTAAGTAGTAAATAAGTAAGACAAGTACCTGAAGATCTACATTTCTAGGAATACACTTAAGAATAGCAAAAAATAAATAAGCAGCAAATGCAAAGGTATTATCACAGTAGATATGTACAGAAATGAAGCAGGATTGTTTCTGTTTTTCAGGTATCTGTGAAAGGCCAAAAAAACTGCACAATTTAATTCTGAATTCTAATGTGTTCCAGCTATTTCAGCTCCCACGACCCATGGGTTCTTGCCTCAGGGCATTAAGATTCCCAAATTCATACAAGTATTTAAAATTTTCAAATTTACCTGAAATAATCTAGTGAAGATATCAAATTCAAATATTGAAATGTAATCATTGCAGGTCAAGTCAATAGTAGATTTAAGAGCCATTGCTTCCAAACCGGAGCTTATCTGATGAACTTCATGAAGGCACTGCCTGAACACTTTCCATGGCACTATAGTCCTGTGTGGAAATAATAAATGAAATGAAACCACATATTTAAGATTCGATACCTCATTTAGAGCTGAACTTATGCAGAAGTGGAATATTAATTTGATTTCTCTACAGACAAAAACCCCCAATTGTTAAAACCCAAGTTTTCTGAAAGTGGCCTAAACAAATTAAAGAACAGTTTACTTTCCTTTAAACAGAATGTTCTTTCTTTTGCAATGATAAACGTTCAAGCTTCCTTAGTTCTACAGCAGTAAGAACACTGCAGAAATGAGTAAATTCTACCAAGCAGGTATAGCAACCAACCTAACACCATCTCAACAATAATGTAGAGGAGCAGTTCTTTTCTTGGTAAAGAACTACTGTTTCACCAGCCTTTCTTCTCAAAGTGATATGCAACAGTTTAGTATCTAATATCATGACTTGACTTATAGCTAAACCTCATAAACAGTGGTCAAGTAACGTGACAACAGTCAACCAGATATGACTAACACTATGAGTTCAAGCTCTTTTTTAGCTCACAACAGTTGCATGAATATCATCTCAGTCTTTCTCCTTCACACATTCTTGCAAGATGGGGAGTGTTTCCAAACAGTACTGAATGTAGTAAAATGCGTGGAATCAGAATAGATGGACATTAAAATTATCCTCAACAATAAGGACAAAACAAAGCCAGGTTCTGTCAAATTTAGTTTATTTACATAGTTGGAGACAATGCAGAGTAGTTGTTTTGCCAACCAAGTGCTTGCATGTGGAATCTGACATGTGGCTGATCACTTGAAAGTGCTCCATCAACACTCTTAACACTTAATTCCTCAACAATAGCATTTCTTCTCACATCCTGCAAAGCTGTAACACTTCTTTTTAAAAAGTTCTGCCTCATATTAAGAGCAAATTTGATTATATTTTTTTCAAACAATTTAATTAGCCAAAATAAAACCCACACAACTATTAACCAACATAAAACTGTTTTCAGGACTTACCCAGACATCACAGGTTCATAGCAGTGTTTTGTTAATAACTGCTAAGATCAAAAAAAAAGATACAGGCCTCTCAAACTCATCGGCATTTTTTGCAAATTTTATTGGTTCACATTGCTTTATTTTTGTAATCAGCACAACATTTTATTCCAGTTTTTCCTAATTACCTTCTTATGCAGAAACATGTATTACATGGTAGCACATTAAAGTGGAGAAAAACAAAACCAAACCAAGTATATAAAGATGGTCCTGATATGAACCTAAATTAAAAGTAGTAATAAATTTGAACTAACACTTCCACTGCATCAGGCATTAGCTGTGTTTATAAGCATAAAGAAATCTACTTGTTACTTTGAGGCTTATATTGAGAGAGTCATAAACGACACAGTGTGAGCTTTAATAGATCTCAGCAGATACTTCCATCTGTGTATGAAAAACAGGAAACCACAAAGACCTGCAGAGAAATACCACATCAGATGCCATTTAAGAAAGAACATACATCAAATTTTTACTGTGGTAAAGAGAGAATGAAGCATTGCATCAACTCCAGAGAACAAAGCTGGAAAACATCAGTGCTCTTGTGGCATTCAAGTCGCTTTAGTTCAAGAACCTACTGCTTATTTAGTTTCTGTAACAGTGGCTCTGAAACATTTTCTGATTCTCTTTATAAGCCACCCTAAATGGTTAGGGCATTGGAATCATAAGGAAACCAGGTTCCAAAAGTTTGTGTGTTTTAGGGTTGGTTTGTTTGGTGTTTTTTTCTCCATTAAGGGGACAGAGGTTGCTGGTTTGGTGTTTCTGTAGAGGGTGGGTGGGTTTGGGTCCTTTTGCTTGTTTGTTTTTGTTGTTCAGTGGTTTGGGTATTTTTGTCTTAACCTTTAAATAAAAAACAAATGAGAACCTATCAGGAATGCTAACAGCCATAGTACACCTTAAGAACTGCATTTTCCTGCCTCACCTGAGCCAGCTTCATGAAAACATGTCCATGGTATGTGGTTAATAAGTAAGATCTTTCACTATTAACACCTTGTACTCCAAAACCCCAACAACAGAGAAAACAAACACAAGTCTTCAGGACAACATGTTTCTAGAGCTCTTTTGGCTAGTACTTTGGCTAAGACAGAAACCCATGTTGGGAAATGAGTGATTAGCCAATGAAATAACATCTGAAGTTATTTTGTGGGACTTCTCCCAAAATGACTGTTTAAACAAGAGGTGGTCCCAGCTGAAAATGCACTAAATTAAGCAGATTTGTTTTCACAGTTTTGTGAAACCTTTGTTTTATCTTCTGCTTTCTTCAATGAAGGTGAGAATAGGTTGTCGAATTACTAACATTCCTATTTCTCAGCAGTTCCTTTCACACTGCTATCATTGCTAAATACTTAAAAACAACACTAACCAGGAAACATTTCTTCTCCAATACCTCTTTCCAGTTTATACATACAAATAGCTGCACTCTTTCAAGTCCTTTCCGGCAGTACGCATCCGCATTCTACATCATTGCATCCTCCTGCTCCTACAGCACTGAAATCTGGTGACCTTTCAGGCACACTGAGAAACACCTCTCTTTGGCAGAGATCAAGGAGGGAGTCATGCAGAATGCTTCCTCCCACAATAAGGGTGCAAAACAGCGTTTTTGTAGATGGCTGGTAAGTGAACTTTCTGACTGAACTAACATTGCACTGCTGTTGCTTTGGTGTGCTTTAGGAGACATACAAACTTGGAAGCCACTGTTTCATTAATTGGCTGGGGAGTTAGCATGGAATAGGACCAACCGCACCAAGGTGGAAACGGGGACTGTTGTGGGTGAAAGCATGGCTTACATCACTGCTTCATTTGTTTAATTTAACAGAAAAAAAATTGCCTTTATAGGAAGAGAAAAGATTCTGTTTGTAATGAAGTACTGCCTGCAGCATTCTGCTCCTCAGTCACAGAATGTATCTCCTATACATATTTTCAGTGGTCTTTGTCCTTGTAATGTTCATTGCATCATGCCCTAATGAGACCGTGCTCTAGAGGCTGGCAGGTAGTCTGCACACACCTCATGCTATCAGCCTGATCTGTGGATACTCGTCTAGAAAGAGATGAGCTAGTCAGCTCTGCTACAGCTCATCAGAAAGATGTGATTTGACATCCAAGTAACATTAGTACTCCACAGAATTAGGTTGAGGAAGTGCAGTGTTTCAAGTATTTAACTGCAGTTACATAAGCTGTCCCTTGCAGGACAGCACACATCACTCCAGCTGAGACAGTACGCTGGAGAGTTATCTCATGTGAGAGTCATGTACAGTGACTGTACTCTTGCCTCAAATATTTCATACCCAAAGTTAAGAGTCCTACTACACATGCAGACATTATGAACAGAGACATGGGGCCTTTGGTAAGAGTTTCTCACTGTTCGTATTATAATTTGGGGGGAAAAAAACACAACACTGAAGGAAGACAAAACCACTCAAGTACATTGCACTTGCATACTGTAATTGTGCTCCAGGTTACTTCATTAAAACCTTCAGTTAGTTCAAAATCTTCAGAAAGAGAATTTTAGAGGGAAACAAAAATATTAAAGAAGCTGAAACACCTTAACAGTGGGAAAAGATTGTGCAGGACATTTTACAAGGAACACCTAATCTCTGTCAAACTTCAGGGAAATTATCCATCCATAGTGTCAGTACAGTAGAAGTAGGTGCGTATCAATTAAAGATAAGATCCTGAATAACTTTTCCTGATCATGCTTTCTGCACACATTTTATCTCTCTCAAATCAACAGAACTATCTGTATCTTGGCATTTACCTTGGGGTTCTCTTCTTAAAGATTCTTATCAAAAGTCACAAAAAATAAGCCAGTTGTTCTCTCTAGCCTCTCTTCAGCCATAGTGAAACTCATAAATGCATTTGAAGAATTACAGATTAAAAAGATGTTCTAATCAAAGTATAAGCTTTTTAAAAATACTTTCATATAGGATGATGTCTACTTATTATTATTGACACACACCAAAGGGATCCGTCACTCTATAATCTCCAATACAGTGTTTAGTAGCCAGCATGTAATTTTCAAGCAATTTAGCAGAGGAATTTAGGTCCTCCATTCCTTCTTGCCCTCATTATGTGCACACAGAATTTTGCTAAACTCCCTCAATGTTGCTGCCTTATAGAAAAGCAGAAGACACTACAACAAACCTTGAGAGAAAGCAGCGTACAGCACTTCAGAATAACTGCAGAGATGCAGCTATTCTGGGATGCTGATTGACACTGCTCACATTTGAACCAGAGCAAACCACAGGCATGACTAGGAAGGCAAACATGCACCTGTGTAACTTACCATGAAGATTTTGTCTGCATGAGACTATCTCAAATGTTGCCAGAATACCTTAAATGACCCCAGACAAAAACAACATTCTTTGCAATCCTGCACTGAGCAATGTGGTTCTGGCTTATCATCACTGAATAAAGCATTTTCTCAAGACTGCTGCTTCAGTTTAAAGAGAAAGGCTATGTTTTCATTGCTTCTGAACTGCAGAGCAAACTGACACTGGAAAGGCTGGAGAATTCTAGTCTTAAGGGGGAAAAAACGAATTCTGCCTTATCATGCCAGTACAATCACTGACCATCACCAACATCGTGCAGAACAAATATATGTGAATCCATCACAAGAAAAGATAAGGAAGAAGACACCATACAAGCTGTGTGAAATGGGTAACAGTACACCATCAGAACATCCACTTCCAAAGCCATGTAACTCGACAGTGCTGGAGAGACAGCTGGAGAAACAGTAAGTCAGTAAATCCCTCCAAGAGCCACAGGAAATCTGCACTTCCTGATATGTCCCTGAAAGGATGTACTTATCTACAGACTTCCAACTCTTATCTCTAACCACAAATCCAAAGAACAACTGTGCTTTTGCACGTCCTACTTAAAGCTCTGCCTCTTCTGCCCATCCATCAAGAATCTGTTCTCCTGCCTCAATCTTGTCTGCCAAGTATTACAGCTTGGTCTCTAACCTTCGTATACGCGTTTTTCCCTTATTCTTAGCTATGCACAAGAGCTGTCAAGACTGCTGTCCTTTTCAATCACATCTTGCAACAGCTTATGGAGGGGCTCTTCTCTATACTATCTTCTTGTTCAAACTTGTTTATCTCACAGTTGTGAGAAAATGATCTAAAGAAATTTGTTTCACTAGCATCCAGAAACAGTAACTCCTGCCTTCAGAGCAAGATTTTGGACAAGAGCATCAATAAAACTGTTCCCTCTGCTGCTAAGGCTAAAGGAGAAACTATCCTCCAAGGGTCCTCTAATGGCCCCACTCCTCATTTGCTTTCTACTCTTTACAAGTTCCTGTTGCCCAAATACCCGTCTTGATGGCAAGGAAAGCCACAGCACTGGACCACTGACATTTCCTCTTTGTTTTCCCTTTGCACTTCAGTTCACACTCAGATTTAAAGCTTTATGGGCCAAGACCCCCTTTATATTTAAAGTTTTTTACTGTTCTGGTAACAGTAGGGCTCTTGGTCACTCTTACCAGCAAGAAAAGGAAACCAAGTAATAAATAGCAGGGACCGACAAGGTTTTAAACCCTAGTTTAACTGTGGTCTCACCTTGTGACACCCAAAATTGCTTCAAATTATGTCATGCATTGTGGTCTGCCTGTTTTAGTGCTCTTTGAACCCAAGCCAGAGGCCATGTCTTACCACAAAAGAACCACAACTACTTGAAATTCAGAATTATAAAATCTGAAACACCCTGCCTAATCAATAGCCACATTGTTTTTCCTAAATTCCAATAATATATAAAAAAGACAACCCAAATGCCAAGAATTTTCAGACCTCATTTGGGGAAAAAAAGTATCATAGCATTAAAACAGTGATGTGTTTGACTCTAGTCATGAAATAATTTTTATATCCTCAGAAACTAAAAGGTGAGGGAAATCAATTTATCTGACAATAACAGAAATGCTTTGAACTTTTTAAGGTTTCACAATGAAGACTAAAACCTTAAAGTTAAAATAAATGGCAGAACTATAGAGAATTGAAAATCTAAGAACACTGACATTTTGCTGATGATTAATTCTGCAACACAAAGCCACAAATCACAAATTTCAATAGTTACAAAGCCCTGCCATGACTTCACTGGAGCTGTCAAATTCAGCACCAGAGGCTGGAAAGATCTGTTCTGTTATCTCGCCCACTCTCCTTTCTCACTTCAGGGTTGTTTCCAGTGGTATTTGCACACTGCTCAGAACAGAAACCTACAAAGATGTAGGGTGCTATTAAAATGAATGAGGAGTCAGGGCAAACGAGCATCACATGCTACATAGTCATGAAATGTGGATAATGAAGATGCCATCAGATTGTGTTTTATATACATATTTACAATACACTGGGGGGTTATGAGAGCATCTGTAAACAAATGTAACTGCTGACTACATGCCTGACAATTTACAGTTCAGCTTTATATTTAACCACATTTGCCTCAGAGCAATGATAATGGTAAACCATGGGTGAAGATTCACTCCAACAACTGTATTCTAGTAATCGGTGCAAACTCAAATATGACATCTACTCAGTTTTACAGTTTTCTTGGAATAGGTCTTAGTCTAAAAAATTCTTGATCTTGACCACAGTTTAACATTTGCGTCCTTAGCTCTTTTTCAGCCAGCTCTTTTACTTTAAAAGGCTCTTTTCCTCCTCATTGTCTACGAATGTGCCCAAGAGTTCAATTCTCAGACTAATCCAGGCATTCAACTGTTTAAAAGTTTTCACTGGTTCCTGATTCCTCTTTTCACAAGCAAATAAAAACTTCTCCATATTCCCTTATGTCCCTGACAGCTTTTCTCTGTCAGCTTCCCTGACAAAGTCAGTGCACCCAAAAGCATCCTCAGTCTATCTGACACTATCAACCTCCTCACCTGCTCCCCAATTTTGATTACGTATTTTACTTGCCCTTGCAGAGAAATAAATATCTCCATTTCTTCATCATACTGCTTACTACATACCTTGATTTATTAATCCTCACTATAGATTTCTAAACCCTTGACCCTTTCCAAACATCAGTTCAACAGGGATGTGGAGCTTCTGGAGAGAGTTCAGCATAGGGCAACGAAGATGATAAAAGAGGTGGAGCACCTCCCTTATGAGGAGAGGTTGAGGGAGCTGGGTCTCTTTAGCTTGGAGAAGAGGAGACTGAGAGGTGTCCTCATCAATGCATTAATGTCTACAAATATTTGAAGGGTGGGTGTCAAGAGGATGGAGCCGGGCTCTTCTTAATGTCATCTGGTGATAGGACAAGGGGCAATGAGTGCAAGATGGAACATAGGAGGTTCCACATCAACCTGAGAAGGAACTTCTTCACGGTGAGGGTGATGGAGCACTGGAACAGGCTGCCCAGGGGGGTTGTGGAGTCTCCCTCAATGGAGATATTCAAGACCCAACTGGACAGGTTCCTGTGTGACTTGGTTTAGGTGATCCTGCTGTTGCAGGCGGATTGGACTAGATGATCTTTCGAGGTCCCTTCCAATCCGTAATGATTCTATGATCACATCACTTCCAAGGCTTTTCTCCTTTGAAACAACATTGGAACACATAATGACTGTAAGGGCTCTGACTATTTACTCCTTTTGCACTCTGTCTACTAAAGGGCTGACAATTTCCATTACTGACATCCGTGTTACTCTCACAAGCACCACAGCATTCCTTCCTATCCAAGCTCTTCTAGTTACTGACATTACCTAGAAGTTTTGTAGAGGAATTCCAGAAATACAGAAGCAGAGGGGCATCTGAAGACCAAGAATATGTGAAATTATCTCAACACACTGCTCTGATGGAGCCATCCAAATTGCTTGCTCAGTTCTAGTTCTGTGTTTTCTAGAGAAATCCAAAGAGCAGCTCAGTGTGTGGTTGTCAAAGCCTTGAAATAAATAGTCTAGGCATTTGTTTTGCTGACAGGTTTGAAGTCAAGAGCAAATGTACATTTGACTCTCTTTAATAAGGAACTTATGATACTTACTCATAACAGGAGGAATAAACTTAAGTTACACGCTACATAATCTAGCAAGTGTCCAGAGAGACAAATGTAACTGACAAAATGCAAACTTTCCCATTCAATGGGGAAGAGCAGAGAAAGATACCAGACATTGCTGGGATTTTTTAGACTACAAATAGGATTCTTGGAAATCTTATCTTCTAAATTTTACTCCCAAATAATTTCTATATTCTGACTTCTGTAAAGGGAAGTATAAGTCAGATTTTCAAAAACTGAAAGCCAAAGAGTTGACTTAGAACCTACTGACCTCCTTGTTATTTAGAATATTTCAAATTATAAAAGAAAAAAATGACAACATTTCATAAAAAATCAAGGCAGAAAAGGGATTACATAAATCCTTCCAATTCATCCTTCAGAAAAAGGATGATTACTTTTATAATATTATGCTAAAAAAAAAAATCAGATTAATCTCATAGTTCAAACTCCACTTCCAATCAGATCCATAGAAGCACCAGAACTATTTCATTTCTTTTGCTACAGCTTACCCACCAGAAAACAATACCCCGCACAACTTTTTGTCGATGCTCTAATCTTGAGCAGCGTTACTTACTGACCTCAAAGCAAAGGCTGCTTTTTGCAAACAAGTGAGGTGTCCAGGCTTGCCATGTTAAACAGAGGTACAGCCAAGGAATATATAGTGCTCCTTCATTGCAATGCATACCTAAAACAGAGTCGGAGGTTTCAGATAGTCTGCTGGGCCTATCTTTATTTAGTCAGGTCAAAAAGATAATTAATCAGTTGCTTGCAACACCTCCAATCTTTAAGTATGCTCTGCTTCCAGGGAAGTGACAGCACTGTATTTGCAAACTAATTTGTCACAACAGGCCCATGGTAAAAGATGTGGCTCACAGGCACACCTGCCATATATTTCTAAATGGATTAGAAAATAATGAATGTTTACAAGCTTCAGGCACTTTGTTAAATGAAGAGATTAAAAATATTGCCAATAATCCTTTTCCTCATCTGTTTGACACACATGCTGTGACACGTTTGATAGTTACTTAAGCATAATTAACTAAACCCGAGGTAATGGCAGGGCTGCCAAAAACAACTCAACTGTTGACTGCTTAGAAGACAGGTAACTACAACAGCTTCAGTTTATGAGAAAAAAGCTGGAAACACTAACAAAAGCATTTATCTACCTACTCCAAAAGTAAAGCACCTGATGATGTAGATGTCAAACTTCTTCCAAACTACATTAAATGACCAATGTAATTAACTGGATGTCCCAATACTGTCTTGATTCCTAGGCATCTTTGGTGCATGGATGCTACACTAAAAGAAGCCAAAACTCAAATAAAGAAAAACCAAGCTAAACCAAACAAAAAACCCCCTACCAACCCAAAAAAATAAACCCTGTCAAAGTATAAATGGAGGAGGGGAGGAACGGCTGGCACTGAGAGCTGCATTTTTCTATTGAATGTTACATTTTATGACCTAATTAACATAGGGTAAAAACCAACCAAACTATAAACAGAGGCATAGCAAGAGTTTTGGGGTCATGAAAAGAATTAGAAAGACAGGCTCCAACATATTAATCAGGAAAGAGTCAAGTGTGAACATGAGAAAGATAAAGTTTTCAGATGGACCAATATAATTGAAAAACTCTTCTTAGCTGTTGTATCCTGTTCTCCTAGAAACTTAATATGTCAGAATGTCCTACTGCCCAACACCTCAACTGGTTCTCTGTTGTGCCATCTTCCATAGGAAACTGGCAGGATCATTCAAAAGAAAATCAAAGGGAAGCACTTGAATTTAACACAGGATATAGAAGAGAAAGAAACAGGAACATGATAATCAATAGGAAAGCTGATCAAACTGGTAAAGATGAAATTATAGAAAGAAACAGAAGCTTGCAGAAGACCAGATCTGTAAATCTCAATGAGAGAAATGCAATTTCCAAAACAGACAGCTGGAAAAGGTCATTCAAGGACAGAGTCTAAGAGAAGAGGACCATGAGGAGATTCATATTCTGAGTGTGATTAAGCAAAAAGGAGAAAGAGAGGAAGAGAAAAACCCTGAACAAATAAGACCCGTACTAATTTTTCAAAGCTTCTGCTTTTACTCATCTCATACAGACCCCTACATATCAAGTAATTCAGTCCTTCAGATAATGTCATGTGAACTCCATGTAGGTATTTTGAAGATCATTATCTTCACATCAAAATGGGTAACACAAAACATGGTCAGATTCCTTTCCTCTGACAAAAAGTGGATTGGATTGATATAGCAACTTGATCATACTCTAACGTTACCCACGCAGGAAAGAAATTCAATAACAGCAAGTTAAATTAATTCACAAAGTTGCCAACTTACCATGCTGGTATTCTAAATACAGAATGAAACACTTATTTTAAAGAGGTACTCTTCCTTAAAAAACATAACACATTGTTCCAGAAATCGACCTACACTGTACAAGATACCAGAATTGATCATAATGACTGCTCCTTTATATTGTGAAACATACAGAGGCCCTTCCTATGTCACTTTAATCCTAAAAACATTCCATATCAGAGAGATGAAACTACAAATCTTCTATTAGGCTTTATCATAAACAAAACTGTTTCACAAAAACACAGGATAAAAACATTATTTCAATTGCTTAAAAGCCAATCAATATGGGAGCAGACAGGTGGGATAAGAAAACATACTGTCAAACAAACAAATACCAAGTTCCTAATTCAGTCTTCAGAGTTATCATTTGTAGAGTATACATGATTTGCCATTAGAAAACAATGTACTATCTTCACCCCAGAATGGAACCAATACAATTCATGAAATACAGTCTAATCTATGTTTTAATGTAAGTGCCCCTGAAAGAACTGCCCACACATTTTCATTCATATTTGAGCAAACTACATTGCAAAAAAATTAGATTTTTAATAACTAATTTAATCATTTCTGACAATTTAAATACTTGGACAAGAAATGACTTTTAAGGTGCCTATTTACACATTTAGAACTGTTCTTTTTCTTTTTAAAAATATTGTTCTTTTTTATACTTATGATCAGAAAGAATTGAGGATTTTTCAAAACACAGAATACTTACTTATCTCCAAAGAATTTTCTCCAGAAATCTGCAGCATCAGCTTTAGTGATACGGAAGTTATCACCCTGGAACTGGCCATTTGGAAAAATAGCCTTGATTTCTGCTAGCATGTGGCTGAAGATCAGGGAAAGCTTTGTTAGGTTTCTCCTGAAGATAATAGAAAGAAAAAAAAAAATACATAAACTCATATCAATCTTTCAGTAAGTCATCTATACTGCATATTTGTGTAATAATCACTAATACAAAATAATCACTGAGCTTTAAACTAAAAACATAAAGCAATGCTTCCATGTGTTTCTAAGGATGTTTTGTCATAAGGATGTGGTCTACTGCTGTGGCAGGGGGATTGGACTAGATGATCTTTCAAGGTCCTTTCCAATCCCTAATGATTCTATGATTCTGTGTACTGTCTCCAAGAATATAAAAATCATCTGTTCAGAAACAGTACAGACTTCCACTGTCAACTACATATGCCAGATACATTTCTGATCCCCATAAAGATTAAGCTTGTGCATTTCTGTTTCACCTAATCACTCCACAAGCAGGAATTCATACTAGTAAGACAGCTAACACATCTAAGAAAACCTCTAAAACCCGTCAAAATACACTTTTACATGTGATATCACACATATTTCAGTCCAGGTTTCTGAAAACACAGAAACAACACAGGACTAAGTTTACTCTAAGACATTTCAAATTTTCTTCCTCTTTCCAACTTTCCCATACTGTAGCTACTTCCTATTCCCTCTCTAAATGCATCTTCTCTAGTTAAAACTCACTTCTAATTTTCAGTGGCATATTAGAAACAAAATCACTCTTCTCTGCTATGAGCTGACTTCCATAAGCTTCCCAGACTTGCATCAATTAATCAAAAACTATGTAGCTTTTGGCACAGAAATCCCACTTTGAATGATACAAAGGACACAGCATCCCTTAAATACAAATAATCTTCTTGTATGAAAAAAAAATCTGTGGGAGATGGTGGGGAGAGGGAGATGGTTGAAGTAATAATTATAAGTTTCCTTCTGGAGATTCTTTAGATGACACAGCGGTAATTTCTCCGCTGATACATGAATAGAGACCATCAAAAGACTAGGTAGTTCCTGATGTAATTGTATTCTTACGTATTTTTATAAAGTGTTTTAGTGAGTTAGAAGCATCCTGTGTCAAGCCCATTCACAATCTCAGGTACTACTTAATAGTGTCTCAGACAATTTAAAGAAATACTGTTTAATGGAAAACAAATTACGTGTCTGCCAAGTACAAATGCTTATATACAGTATCTGAAATATATCTGAATTTATTAATAAGATTATAGAAAAGTTAAGACATTTTTCACACATGCATACCAAATAGCTTTCAGAATGCTCAACATCTCAAAAAGCAGTTGATGGATTTCCTGGTGTCTTCTTTAAAGAGCACTCTACTAGTACTGAAGCAGATTGTTCCTTCAATCAAGTCTGTCAACAGAGATTCCTGTGGAAGCTGTGTTGCAGATTTCACTAGAGGTTTTACTACCAGGAAAACTAAAACACTTATTTTTAAAGAAAACAAACAACCCCTCGATGAAAATATTCTCTATTCCCTCTAGATTCAAAACAGTTACGTGGTTATTTCTTTCAAAGGACTTCAATTCCACCACTATAAACACATATCTGTGATGTCCAACTGTTCTTTATTTTCTGGATTTGTTCCTTGCTATCCCCCTTCCTATTTCCTCTGTACATTAATAATAATGAACATGTGCGTGTAATTATCTCAGAACTCAAGCCTGATGCAGAGAGCAAGCAACAACTACTTTAATGTGGCTTCCTCAGTCTGCCCAAGACCAAAGATTAAGCAAGAATCTTTCTGTACTCAAGACAGATTGGAACATGACTTGGTACAAGTTTGAGCAGAGCTCTTCCTTGCCTGGTACACCCTAATCTGTCTACACAAACAGGGTACTGTGCTGTGGGGGTTGTTCTGAGGCACAATTTTAGCTAGTGAGCTTGTTGATTCGCATGGCTTGAGTCCTGTAGTGAACTAGGGTAAGCCACACACAGATGCCATCTAAGGCACTTCCTTATCCAGAAGGGAGTGTGTCTGCACGCACACGTCCATGCACATGCACCGCCTGTCAGACACAGCTGCGCAGTATGTGGCCACAACCAACAACTGTTAGGAACAGCAAACTGCACAGTACTAGCTGAACAGCAGCAAGTCACAGTATACACACGCATCCAAGTAGTTCTAATTCACAAAGCCTGTTCCTTCTCTCTTTTAGCAGCGCCAGTCAATAAATGCACCCATACACCTTAGTTTCACTTTACAGGTTGATTAAAGCTAAGAAAAAAGTAGAATTATTTTGTTTCTCTCTGAATAAAAAAGGTTATAATATCAAATCAAACTAAGATAACTTCTCTTTATCTGATTGCAAAACTAAATCTTGAAATTAACTAGAAACTCACATGTGCCTGAATATCCATCACAGCATTCATTCACAGTAGAAAAGGGCAAAGTCTTGATCATCTGTTACATTAGCTGTTTCCTCCTTAAACAGCATTCTTGCTACACAGCACCAAATAAACATCTTTCTGCTTTAGAATTGTAAAGCACACGTTGCACTATTTTTGCTTAGATGTGCTTCTGTGACAGCTGATCTCAGTAACTTATCAAGGCAGATACAAAACTCAACCATTTCAGAAATCGTTTTCAAGAATATAAGGTGCAAACAAGAGCCAGGGATTTTCCCCACCTGCATATGTCACTCTTCTGACAATGTCAATCCATCCTAACACGTGACCTGTGCTGTTTTGTGGAGGGTAACTCAAGAAGCACGTTCTGCACTTTATCAAGGCAGTGCATACATTTCTATGTTAGGATGACTCCTTTTTCTCTCCCCTTAAAGATGGGAGGGTGTAGTATAGCAGGTATTCAAGATCTACTTATAAAAAAAACCAACAACTAAAGCTGTGGTATTTTGGTGAACAATCCGAACACAAGTCAAAGTAACTGGTCAATCTGAGCCACATATCTTAGATACCATTTGCACCACACCACAAGATTGTAAAGAAACCTAACTTCATCCACACAGCATTTCTGACCATAGCACAGGCTTTTCTTCTCCAGGTCACAGTGAAGACTGTTTCAGTGGCAGAGGGACAACTGTACAGGCACTCTGGTGGAGTCCTTGCTCAGCCAGGCAAGCCTCCTAGCATTCTTCCCTGCTTTCCTCTCTGTTGCTATACATTGCTCCTGCACACAGAAGAGGTGATCCTTGAATACTAACCAGCTGTCCTGGGCCCCTCTTTCCTCAAGGGCTTCATCCCATGATACTTTGGCCAGCAGATCCCTGAAGCAATCAGTCTGCACGCCTAAAGTCCAGGGATGTAAGCTTAGAAAACTTCCTCCTGGTTGCCCTGAGGATCTGAAATTAAACTGCTTCATGGTCACTGCAGCCAAGGCTGTCCCTGAGCCTCACATTGGTCACCAGCTCTTCCCTGTTGGTGAGAACAGGGTCCAGTATAGCACCTTTTCTTGTTGGTTCCACCACCATTTGGAGGAGGAAGTTGTCATCTGTGCAATCCAAGAACCACCTGGATTGCTGGTGCCTTGCTGTGCTGTCCCTCCAGCAGATGTCAGGGTGGTTGAAATCCCCCATGAGGACCAGGGCCTGTGACCTGGAAGCCGCTTCTATTTTCCTGTGAAGGGCCTCATCTGCTTGATTCTGCTGGTCAGGTGGCCTATAGCAGACCCCTACAGTAACATCACCCTCCCGTCTTCCCTTTTATTTTAACCCACACACTCTCAACCAGCTCATCATCCTGCCCCAGGTGCAGCTCCATTGATTCCAGCTGGTCACTGACATAGAGGGCAACACCTCCTCCTCTCCTTCCCTGCTTGTCCTTCCTAAAGAGCTTGCACCCATCTATCCCTACATTCCAGTTGTGGGAATCATCCCACCAGGTTTCAGTAATCACCACTCTGTCATGGCATCCCAGCAGCACAGTGGCCCTTATTCATCCTGTTTGTTACCCAAGCTCTGTGCATTTGCATAGAGGCACTTCAGCAAGGCTGGCCCTGTCCTCTTCTTTCACCAGTTGCTCTTGATTTCCACAGACTGCCATGGTGACTTATCCCTGGCTTGTCGCAGGACAAGCTGAGGGCCCTCACTGGCTCTCCATCTCTCTGCCGATGGTATACTGTCATCAGCCATCAGGAGACTATTTACCCCTTCCCCCTTCAAACCCAGTTTAAAGCCCTATCAATGAGCCCTGCCAATTCCTGCCCCAGGATTCTCTTCCCCCTCTGCGACATGTGCATCCCATTGGCTGTTTGGAGCTTTGGTGCCTTGTATACGGAGCCGTGATTGTAAAATCCAAACCCCTGTTGATGATACCAGTTCTGGAGTCATGAATTGAGCTGCTTTCAGGATTTAAAAACTATTAACATACTTTAGCTGGCAACCTAACCGGGTTAGGTGGGATTTATTTCCTCAACTGTGTTATGTCTGGTATGGAGCACAAACATATCCTTTATTTGTGTACACAGAATGGATTTCATGCTCATTAGAAAATCTTCTAACTCAGAAATTAAAATCAAACAACAGTGCCTCTTTATGCTAAATTAAATGAAGGTGCCCATTTCTACACTATAATAGCTACTGTGTCAGATTTAAGGCTATTTTAACACTAAATATTATATCAACTGCATTTTGTGACGTGTAGTGTAGGGCTCTTCCATATTATTTGCAACATACTCAACTTATTACTTGATATATATAATTAACCTATTACTTGATATAATTCTTACAATTAATGCTTAACTTTTGTTAACTCTCTTTTTCCAACTCAAACTGATGACATACAGTTCAAAACCCTTGCAGAACTTGACTTCTGAAGTTCCAGTTTTTCATTTGCACTCTATTTTGTTGCCAGACAGAGTACAACAATTGTACACAACAGATCTACCAAAGAACCAACAGGGTCTGAACCAACCCTGGGTGCCCAGAATATTTAAATGAAAAACTGAATTTTCATTTAGCATAAACTTGTGAAGGTCTAGTGAATCAGTAATCATACTTTGTTTAATAAGATGCATTACCTTGATTTGAAAATTAGTCTGGTTTTTGCAGTTATATCTCATCAGCAAGTCTTTCAAAAAAAACAAGAATTGTGAGTTTGTTCACTTTTCAGTAAATGACTACTTCCTGAGTCAATTTTCTCTTCAGCTCTGGGGACGGGTGTCAGACTAGAAAAATACTGCAAAGGTATTGGAACTGAAGTACAACATCCCAGCCATAACCAGAGCAGCAGCAGCTAGTAATAGACAGATCTAAAGCAGTCCTAACCTCCTGGATCTATTAAACAGGATAGTGAAGCATGACCAGCATAACAAAACTAACTGCAATAAACAGACAAGTTTTTGCTATCACTGTATGACAGCTAATTT
Organism: Rhinopomastus cyanomelas; assembly: GCA_013400115.1. Classification (NCBI taxonomy): domain Eukaryota; kingdom Metazoa; phylum Chordata; class Aves; order Bucerotiformes; family Rhinopomastidae; genus Rhinopomastus; species Rhinopomastus cyanomelas. The sequence continues at coordinate 26,573 of VXBP01003844.1, forward strand.
TACTTTTTGGATGCCAATATGGTCTAGCAAACAGAACTGGCTAAGGAATTAGTGTTAATGCCTTTTTGCCACTGGCTTGACTGATGAGGTGGAGCATCGGTGTCCTGCATTTAGAGCCAGCCTATGTAATTGAACGGAGCGACATTCTCAGAGCTCCAAGCCTGGAGAGCTTCAGAAAAATCTACGCTTGCCAAAATCAGCATAGGCATGGCACACAAAGTAAAGCATACATGAGTGCTCCGACCCTTCATAATTACTGGAATTCACAGTCCAGTCATTTTAGCAGCATATGCTTATCTCTCATGCCACAACTCGAAAATACAGAGAACTCTTTAAATACTGTGTGTATAGCTTTTACTTTCATGTACATATATTACTACCTTTTATGAAAAGTAATTCTTTTCATTTTACAACTACACGTATTTCTAGGAAAAAAACAACATTGTAGAAAATAAGTCAGGTAGTGCATGTCTGCAGTTACGACATTTAGGTTACTGCTTGGTTTCCTCCTTCATTGCCTCTAATGTTTAATCTTTCTGCATTTACATAGATACAGTTTGTTAAACAACAACCTACTGTAATAAACAATAAATCAACTTGCCAAGCTCATAATATGTAACTCAATCCCCTGGCACAGAACAGCAGTTTTTAGAGATAGAATAAAACTAGTCACCAGCTAAGAATGTTTGCCAGACAGATCTGACACAAGAATACACCAGACTATTCATAAACAACAGATAATTGCTCTACAATTCTTACTTAGAATTACAGTGACAGCACTGTTAACTCACAAAACTGCAAATCACAGAATCATCCAGGTTGGAAAAGACCCTTGGGATCATCAATTCCAACCAACAATCCTCTACATCTAAGTGACTTTTAAACACATCTAGGGATGGTGACTCAACCACCACTGTGGGCAGCCCATTCCAGTGCCTGACCACTCTTTCCATGAAGAATTTTTTCCTGATGTTTAGTCTCAACCTACCCTGTTGAAGCATGAAGATAATGCCTGTGGCTCTGTCGCTGATTACCTGTGAGAAGAGACCAGTACCAACATCTCTACAGTGTCCTTTCAGATAGTTGTAAAGAGCAATGAGGTCTCCCCTTAACCTTCTCTTTCTCAAACTAAACAGTCTCAACTCTTTCAATCTCTCCTCATAAGATTCACTCTCCAGACCCTTCACCAGCTTTATTGCCCTCCTTTGCACTTGCTCCAGCACCTCGATGTCTCCCTTATACTGAGGTGCCCAAAACTGGACCCAGTACTCAAGGTGCAACCTCACCAGTGCTGAGGACAGGGGGACAATCACCTCCCTACTCCTGCTGGACATACAGTTTCTAACACAGGCCAGTATGCCACTGGCCTTCTTGGCCAGTTAGGCACACTGCTGGCTCAGATTCAGCTGCCTGCCAATTAGAACCCCCAGGTCCTTTTCAACCAGACTGCTTTCCAAACACACTTCCCCAGGTACAGGCTTGGGGAGTGCTGCATAGGATTGTTGTGACCAAAATGCAGGACCTGACACTTGGCTCTAATCCTCAGCCCATCAATACAGTCTGTCAAGTTCCCTCTGCAGAGCCTCACTACTCTCCTGCAGATCAACATTCCCTCCCAACTTAGTGTCATTTGCAAATTTACTGAAGGCGCACTCAATCCTCTCATCAAGATCACTGATAAAGATGTTGAACAGGAGTGGCCCCAGCACTGATCCCTGGGGGACAGCTTGTGAACCAAGAAAAAGTAAGTTTTGGAATTACTTCATAAAGTGAATTGTTTAACTTTTAAAATTCCACTGCTCCCAAATCTTAAGCAATTTTCAAAATACAAAGCATATGTACAGAGCTAATTTCATGTAATTAGCTACATTCAAAAAAGATCTTTGATCCCTACCGCCAAATTGCAGTATAACACGAGGATCCCACAACATACACGTTACTAATTTGAAGGGACAGCATAGAGTCTTGTGATTCAGGTACAAAAGAGGGAAGCAAAGACCCATGTTCTGAGCTACCTCATTCAGCTCTCCAAGAGTTCATCATTTACATTTTGTGCCTCAGGCTTCAATTCTGTGGAAAAAAGCCCTTTCCAAATAATTTCCCATTTGTATTTTGCCACCATGAGGAAAATAATAGATGACATTAAAGCTTCCTGACAGATTAGACTTCTGCCATTAACTAGAGACAAGTGACACCAACAGGAATGCATTGCATTCAGGACTAATAACACAAAATTTTAAATATTTCTTAAGAAATGTGTGAGTTTCTGAAGACCTCCAGAAGGCATGGGAACATGACTAAAAATGATACATACTGCTAGCAGTTCACCCTGATGATCCAGTAGAACCTTGACTCATTTATCCCCCTTCCTCTTCCAAAACTTCCCCTTTCACAGACAGTAAACATAGGAAGGAAAAAACCCAAACAACAAAAAACCCAACCCAACAACCCCACCAACACCTCCTCCAACCCAATGCTGCTGTTCCAGAAAACTATAGGTGTAGACTGCAGACAGTCTTAACAATGGAGCTCTCCTTGACACTTTAGAGGAAGCAGAGAAAACCAAAACTTTCCTGTCAATATGCTTGCAGAAAGAAAAAAAACAACCAACAATTGTTACCATCATGTCTGGCAATCAGTTAAACTCTGAATTTGCACAATATTTTAAAAAATTGTATTAAGAGAGTGTATTATTCAGGGACAAAGTATATGGATCTATTCTTGGGATGAAACGGTCCTCAGATTACGAATAAACATGAGCTCTTTTTCTGACTTGTGCTGCTGACTCATGGAAGAGACACAGCCAAGTAACTTACTTTTGCAGAAATGCACAAAAAAAAATACCACCTTAAACATGGAGAGGTTCAATTATTAAACTCATCATATGTTAAGCATGAAAAACAAGTACAAAACTGTCACTAACTGGAATCCACTTCTTTCCCTTCAATCCTGAAGGAGTTGAGCTTATGAGCAGAATAGCCGTGTCCTTCCTTGAACATTTTTCCATTAGGCTCCTTCTGCCAGACACTAGGAGTATTGTGCAAGTCCACTGTATGAGGGGATATTGAAAGGAAGGGCAAGATTCAGGCAAAGATGCTTGGGAAAACAAAGTTGATTCCAATGTCATCTTTAATGTTTTTCCATCTTTTCTTTTGCTCAACAATGATTTTACACTAACACACCCACTTCCAACAGCAGTCCGTTTCCTTTCATTCTCATATTTTAAAGACCAGAAGACTATCAAAATGGATGAAGGCAATGCCTGAAGAACCAAAATTTCATTACACCTTTTAAAACTGCTCATGATCTGTCATTGCAAAAACAAAGAATGAACATAATACATTAACTTTACTAAAATATGGTAATATAAACACAGTGAAAGGCTGGCTCAGTTAGTAGAGCATGAGACTCTGAATTCCTGGGGTCAAGAGTTTGAGCCCCATGTAGGACATGAGAGACAGTACTGTAGGCCCACCTTGCCCCAGCAGTGGGGGTTGGACTTAGATGATCTTTCGAGGTCCCTTCCAACCTCTAACATTCTGAGATTCTGTGAATATGGCCAAGGCGTCTTCAATTCGAAAACTCTCAGCTAAGTAATGAGTCTGTCAAATCACTGATCTTTCATTTATGAAATGGCACGCTGTTGCACCTACCAACATCATTTAAGCCAGGAGTCCTCAAACTTTTTAAACAGGGGGCCGGTTCCCTGTCCCTCAGACAGTGTCAGGGGCCGGGCTGTAGTTTGTGCTGCCTGGCTTGTCCTGCCTGGGAGTGGGAGGGAGAGACAGGGAGCTGCCCGCCTCAGCCTGGGTGCAGTCAGCAGGAAGAAGTCAACTGAGGCTGCTCGGCTGCGGAGGGGGGTAAATACCAGCAGACCGGCAGACCGGATGGGACACCCTAGGGGGCTGTATCCAGCCCGTGGGCTGGGGTTTGAGGACCCCTGATTTAAGCAAAGCTCTATCCAAAATTACTTAAGTGAAGTAGATTTTGCTAAACAAATACTCCAGTATTAGGTGAACTTTGTAGAGCAGGGTTGACAGCTGGGACTCAATGATCACAAAGGTCTTTTCCAGCCTGAATGATTCTGTGGTTTTATAATTCCTACAGCAGTAATGGTGAATCTCTCTTCAGGTGGGCTCAACAGCCCATATTTTGAAAATACCAGTAATACTAGTTCAAAAGACAGTTACCTAGCAGTGATTAATATGCTTAAGGTGCTCCCAATCTGCCTTTTTTTCTCACTAACAGTCAAGTATACCAAGTAATACGTATATGTATTGTAAATGAAATTACAAAGAGTGTTATAGCAGGAATTACAAACAAGAAACTTGGTGGGTCTGAGGTGCTAGTACCAAGAAAGCACATGTGTCATACAGCACCATGAGTGCATCTCTGAATATCCAGGTCTGCCTGTTATCTCAGCAGCAAACAATTAATTACGCTCCATTTGTTCGGGTTGCAGCATGCACTGCAGGTTTGTTCTTTGAGAATGTTCTATTCACTCTCTATTACTTCACCTTAAAATATGCTGCTACTATGTTTTATAAGTGAAATAAATAAGAGACTCTATAAATAAGTATATTGCCTATTGCTGAGGATTAAATACTTCATTTTAAATTTAAAAACATACTGAATTCTGCAGCAGTGTCATTTCTTCTGCAGGCAAACATTTCTGAATGCTAATCAGTTAATCTAAAACTTTGCAGCCTTACTGCTCTTGTAACATTCAATGACTGGAAAAAGTCTGCAACACATTCTAGCCATCGCTGATGTTAAGAAGTTTTGGCAAGCTAATATGCATAGGTTTTTTTTCATTTTTATCATTCTTGTGTAACTCAAGCCAATTTTGGTATTTAACAGGAAATGATCTGTAGATCATATGTGCCTCCTAGTACTCTTGTGAGGATGTACATGAACTTGGTCAAATGCAAAAACAGAGGGAAATCTTATCCAAGGGGGGCAAAAACAAAATTAAAAATTCTCAGCTCCTGTTACTGACTAAACTATATATGAAATATCTGCTGACAACTCAGCATGAGCCAGCTTGTAGCTGCAAGGCACAACTCGTAATTCTTAAGTAGTGGGCTTTCAACAACAAAAATGATAAAATTCCTCACTTCTCTCTGTGAAACCCACAACAAACTCAGAAGGGAAGACAATCCATTTGATTTAAGAGCAAAGAAGACAGGGGCTAGAGAAGTGAGACAGAAGAAGTACATGGCACCATAATATTCATTGAAACTTGAAATTAAAAGTTATTACAACAAAAAGCAGCATCTGAAAGCCAATGAGAAAATGCTAGAGCTTTTATAGTAGAATTTGAACAGCATGAAGAAACAAACTATAAGGATATGCAGTAAACATTGGGAACAAGTGTATCTATTTTATGATTGACTGCTAAGTGAACATCTAGCCTGTGCATTCAGGACTACCCAAGGAACAGTTCCATGAACTAACAATATTTCAGACTCCGTTTACAGACCATCGCAAAGTACAAAAGAGACCAACCATGGTCACATGTATCAACTTACTTCCACCTTTGACATTTTAAAATACTACCATTAATCTTTTTCCATGAGTTGTAAGCAGTATAATTGCACTTTAACTGTCAAATTTTCTGACAGAGATACAAGATTTAGACAGAAGTTATTCTAAAACTTGGCATTTATTTTCTTTTGTCAGGAGTGTAAAGAATTATCAGATCTGATGTCATATTTTTAGATTATTTTTAAATATGCCATAACCTCCAGAGGTGCTTATTGCCTGCTGTGTCACACATGATTTCCACTGACTGCACAAGACTACAAATCAACAAACTGTTCCAACAGTCTTAAGGCTGGCTAAAAGGGACTGGCTGAACTGCTTCTGAGACCTGGTCAAGAGACAATGCTGAGCTGCCCTAGAATTCAAGTTTTTCTAAAGTACATGTTACTTTTTCCGTGTCTTGCGCACCATTACTTCTATGTAATTTCTTGGATGACAATGATAGGAGTCCCTCACCAAAATCAGAGCTCACAGTTTTACAAACGAACCCTCTTCATCCCAAATACTTTCTTGTCAAAAAGTGTCATCATTAAACAAGCAGAAAAACTCTGCAACTCTGTGTTTCCACAAGCCCATATTATTTTTACACAGACCTTCAAATATGTGAAAATAAAACTTTCTATCTTCATCTCTGAAATAAGATCTCATATAGGCAGCCATTTTTATTTAAGCATTCTAATAATTGTCACTAAAGTATTTTAAATGCTTGGAGTTTCTTTTTTACACTGGGTATAAAACATACAACATTTACCAACCTGAAGTTACACGAGAGCTAAATAACCCACAAAAATAAAACATTACTATTATTCAAACCACGTCAAGTGATTCCTAGAGGCAAAGTTATTGAATTCCTATCAAATATGTAATACCAATTCCTATTTCCTCAGATGCCCTTTAATCAAATCCATTTGAAACCACTCAGTGGAAACGATTCAAGTGTTACTTAGTGCTGAGACACAGCTTGTTTGTGACATTCACTTAACAATCTGTGTTGCACAGTAAGTAATGTCACACAAGTGCATATAGCAGAAGAATACACAAATAAGATATATAAGACATACTGTAACTGTTTTTTGGTCTTAGAATAAACAGTTTATTTACTGAATGACTGTAAAGTTACTTTCTTTCAGAAAAGAAAGTTACCATCTCTGGTAACAATAATATCATAAACAATACAAATCCACCCTCTTTGTTGTCATAGACAGCCTGAAAGCAATGAGCCTTTTGCTCTCTTGTGTATCAGACACCCCTCTACACCACTTAAAATCAGATACATGACTGTCAGGTTGTGTTAGGAATCTCTACAGAACAGCAAACAAAGAAAAATCAAACACCCGGTCCCAAATTGTTACTTGACAAACTATCATGACACAGGGATATACCTAGACAGTCTGCTGTATTTTTGATGAAAACATAGGCAGAATTTTACCTTCAAAAAGTACTGAAGCATTTTGCTTCTCTCCTCATCTCTCATGAGAAAAAAAAAGGAAGATGAAATGTTAAGATTGCAAAGTTCTTTGTGAAAATCTAGTTGTTGGCCTGAAGCACACTAACTGATGATAAAACGTATACCCTAGCCCTTCAACGTGAATAAGCTTATTCTATTTCTGTGACTACACTGAGTGACTTCATGGGTTGTCCTCCACACATTCAACCAATGGTAATACTTTGTAAGTGAACAAAGGTGACAAAGTTTGCTGATCACATGAAGCTATTCCAAGGCTGTAAGGTTGATGGATAACTGCAAATAGCTACAGAGTGACTTTAACAACAAAAATGTCAGATGAAGTCCAATAAACGTGATAGCAAAGCAATGAATCAAAAAAAACTAATCTTGAGCTGATGTACCACAGTGAAGGCTGATCCAAATTGCTATTCAGAGGCAAGACTCTGGATTATGATATGTAATTCCACGACAATATCAGCTCAGTGCTCATCAGCAACAAAACCACAAATCAAATATTGTGAATTGCTAGCAAAGAGAGAACAAAACAGAATACATGATTATACCACCATGTCAAATTCACAATCGCCTCTTGCAAAACCAGACAACTAAGAACCACACACGTAAGGGGTACATAAAGAAAAAACAGGTTTGATCAGAGGTAAGAAATGGCTTAGAACTGAGGAGGAGCTGAATATGCTGGGACTCGTCATCTTTGATGAGTAACCACAGAGGAAATCTGACAGAGGTCTACAAATTGTCTGATGCCTAAGGAAACCTGATGGGGACTGACAGTTACTGTAACACTAAAGGCAGCTGACAGGAAGCAAGCTCAGAAAAATCCTGGATCTGCAGAAGTTGTTGCCTAAGGACAGTGTAGAGACCCATTTAAATTGCTTGAGGGAAGACTGGAAAAACACCAGTAAGAGCATCTTCACTGAAGGTTACTGGAGTAACAAAGCACAACAGATCAGGAAATCTGAGCTAAAAATGGCCAAAGGCTGGGAGAATATGAGGGGAAGGTACTATATTATGTATGTGTGCCCCATTTATTCTTCCTTAACCATGTGCTTATACTCACCAGAGAAAACAAGAATGATCATGTTGATTCAGATTAAGGGTACATCTTAAGAACTTAAGATACTATTATTCTATGTTTTTAAATTCACTTACTTCAGTCTTCATACAACGTAATTGCACCACACTTTAAAAACCCTTTATTTTAGGTGTCTTGGCAATTTGAGACATCCTACAACTTGACAATTATTCTTTTTCAACCCCAAAACTGGGATTGAAATGTTGAAGTTGCCCAAAACACAGACTGCATCAGGAGCATGGCTGTGTTTTCCACTAAGAGGGTGGCCTGGCAAAGTGTCACAGAAGAAAAGGGCAGTCAGTGAAACAACAATACACTAGGCAAAGATCCAGAGAAGAAGCACTCAGGAGCAGAATGCTATGCTGGACTTAAAGATGACAGCTGCAACAAGCACCTAGAAGGGTACTTGCCAGCACTGGAGAAGTGAGTTAAGTGAACTGATGGCAAAGCCAAATTACAGATGACTTCACAGATATCCAACTTTATAGTGAGAGGCAAGTAAGATACATTTTTAAAATTAGTTCAAGAGTCTCATAGAAGGCAGGAACCAAAAGCACATAAATAAAGGTTTCTATACCACAGCTGGAGTGGAAACATTAAAATTCTGAATGGCAATGAGAAATGTGTGTTTCACTCCCTGCTAAATTATCATGTGCAAGTTATTAATACAATACACATTACAATCACAGTTGGAAATAGACTCAAATTTCTCCCAGAAAGGCTTCTTTTCCTAAGGAATGAAGATTCTAAGAGTCACACCCGATTTCTATTCCTCTGAGACTAAACACTTATGCTGTTTTCCCTAGCAATGCAGTTTACTTAGCTACTCGTAAAAGTAAACACTTTCTGTGATTATGCATTCTTGGAACGATCAACCAGCTTCTGAAAACACAATGCTTTGTAAGAGGAACATAAAACTAAAGACAAGAAAGACAATAGTACTCCTCTGTCAACCACAGAGACATTCAGCTCTTGCTACCAAAACAAGGAAGAACAGAGAAAAGAACCCACACAGAACTAGCATCTTAAGTTTAAACAAACATCTCTCGATACTAGAAAATCCAGCTGTAAATGTCTAACTACTCTTCATGAATCATTGTAAAATCACTGCACTACATATGCGAGCTAATTCTTGCCACCTGAAAAAGTGATATGGAACTGTTATCTCTAGCATGGTCTGGTATACAGACCAAACATTTCAATTTCTCTAATAACTTGAATGTTGTAACTACATAATTAAAAAAACCCCCATATATCCTAAAGAACCACCAGGCTAAGATATTTGCAGTCAAAAACCTATTGCCACTTCTGGTCTTCACATAGTCATGTTGAGATGGGAAAGCAGCTTTAATTCCCAATGTGTACCACATATTGAATTGCCCTTTTACACTAGGAAAGATAGGAAGACTGGGTGAATCTAAAATGAAGGGGCACAGAACTGCAAAAAGTAATACTGCATTTCTTTTCTGTCTCTGAGAAGCTCAGAGGACCAGCTACCTTGGCAGAGGGCCTGCTGAGGTTTGGCGTGGTTCGAAATACCAAAGACAAAGAGCTCTGCTTGTTGTGGCATATTTACTGTTGGCAACCACTTTCAGTAATACTAGCAGATTTGATCCTACATAAGAGACATGATGTGAACAGGCTGACAAAAGTACTATTGCTTTTGTAAGTCATAATTGAATTACTCTAACATCAATAGCTATCATTTGATCCTATATTCAAACAAATCACAATCCCTTTAACTACTACACAGACTGGAAAAATCATGATGAGAATCAGAACTGCTATAGCTGTCTATAACAGTTACACAGTAAAGAAGCTTGTGCAGCCAACTTTAATATCTCCATTTGCATCAGCAACAGAAGACTACATTCTTGCGAGTTTTTGTGCCACAAGTCTCCACACAGCTTGCCCTTACCCTGGCCAGATTCCCAAATAAAGCAAGGCCAAAGTACACCAGTTTCCACCACTAGTCTCCAAGTATTTCTTCATTCTTCCTATTCCTTAATGGCTGAAAGTAATTTTTTCATCTGGCTCCCACAGAAGAGGGAAGAAAGAAGGTGACAGAGACAGGAAAGGGCAAATGGAGAATGCAAAGGCCAAATAGTTTTCCTGGGGCTTCTTGCTTCCCACCCACCAAGCCACATTCCACAGCTCCACAAGAGAGACCCCTTCTTTAGTATGGAAAATGAAAATGTATATGACACACAGCATTCCCTTACAAATTACTCACCCATGGACAAGACCGAAGCAAAACACCAAGTATGCGGCACGCTGCACTCACGCACTCTCACATCAGTCTAAATCCAACCAGATCACAATAAACATTTGGGAAGGGAAAGAATGGTACTTTGCATTCATAATGTCAACATACAAAATTCCCAAATACTTCTGCCAAGAGCCTGAGTATTAAAAGGCCTGGTTCCTATGTCATAGTGACTCAGTGTTTAAGTCCAGAGCATCTGAAGATTAGCAAACCACAAGAAACTTCTCTTTTGCCATGAGTGATGTTAACTTAGAGAGATCTAGAAACGTTATTGTGAGAAAAAATGGCAGAAAAAGGAATTAAGACATTAAAAGTATTTTTGTTAAAGGAGGGAGAGTAAGGAAGGATACTATAAAACCGTCACAAAGCCAGAAAAAAAGAGAGATGGATAAAAATGTGTACATGAAAAGTAGAAAATTCATATTTCTGATTCTTCCTTCAGAACTTTATAGTTCACATTTTCCTCCAAGTTTAGACACCCTAATTGCACACATGATTCACAAGAGGCTCTGTAGCTAATAACAGAAGATACATGACTAACAAAGCAGAGGAAGTTTTGATTTCAGTTGCTAATTAAGAACTCAGTACAGCTGAAAGATATGTTTCAGTCAAAATGCACAAGTGAATCAGTTTGAATTTTCAGTTTCTTGGTTTTTCTGTAGTCTTGCTGTAAACTGTCTAGTAACAACAGGAACAATGCACTAGCACTAAGCAGTTGAACACTAGCTGTACTTAACTGTTTTAGAATAGAAAAGATATTTCCAAAAGCAAGCTCTTAAACTATATATTAGGAATGATGCAGTAATTTTGAATTGAGGCTGTGCTATGAAACCATTTTCAATTTACAGTGTTCACTCAAAGGATCCACAACTGAGGAAATAAAGTGTTTTCAAAGTAACTAATCCTGAACAGTGTACACCTACATGGTTTTAATACAAAGTTTAAGCAAATGCCACTGGGACAACATAGAATTGCTCTTTCTTCTAACAGGAGCTAAATAAATTACAGCTAATCTAACTTCTAAGCTTGCTTAACCGTAATTTTGAGTGAAGATGAAGTGATACGAGTGAGTACAAGGGAGGGATTGCTTTTCCTGCAAAAGAACGTTGAGTTCCCAACTACAATGTCTAAATCAGTTATAACAGACATTAACATTGTAAAGGATCTCTCTGAAACATCTGTGACCCTCTGAGCTGGTGCTGAGAGGTCACTAACATTTTGCAGGAGACTGGAGACTTGAGTATGGCATGTGAGGTTCTAGTCTTCTACACTTGCGTCTGTGGCAAATTAACCAACAAGTGTAAAACAGTTCCAACTTCGTACACCTACAAGTGCAAAAGTCAGCTTCCCCATGACTCAGGACCAATATTTTTAAGTCCATGTCTGCATACCATCATCTTTTCCTCACACAGTCTACAGTCAACCTTCTACAATGGGTATTTAAATATTTACAATGGCTATTTTTGTCATCAAGGCTGTGATGGGGATGCTGAAGGGGAGAGAAACATCCATTATGTTTGTACACATGAAACTTAAGCTCACTTTCAGGCTGTACTGAAGTAATTTCACAGTCAAATCATAGAGCTTAATACATTCTGCTGTAAATAAGTCTTGGCTGAAAACAAAGTTCATCCTGTTGTAAATCTGGTGCTATATTCGAGAGGCCTAATCCCACCTGACTAACAGAATCACAGAACATTAGGGATTGGAAGAGACCTTGGAAGATCATCCAGTCCAATCCCCCAGCCACACCAGGATGCCCTAGATAGCGCTGCACATTAACATGTCCAGGCAGGCTCCAAACCTCTCCAGAGAAGGAGATTCCACAAACCCCCCAGGCAACCCCCTCCAGCACCCCGTCACCCTCACTGGGAAGAAGTTAGAGAATCACAGAATCAGTCAGGGTTAAAAGGGACCACAGAATCATCCAGTTCCAACTCCCCTACCATGAGCAGGGACACCCCACCTAGATCACACTGGCCAGAGCCTCAAACAGCCTGCCCTTCAACACCTCCAGGGATGGGGCCTCAGCCACTGCCCTGGGCAATCCATTCCAGGCTCTCACCACTCTCACGGTCAAGAACTTCCTCCTCACATCCACTCTAAATCTACCCATCTCCAGATTTGCTCCATTCCCCCTAGTCCTGTCGCTTCCTGACATCCTAAGTAGTCCCTCCCCAGCCTTTTTGTAGGCCTCCTTCAGATACTGAAAGGCCACAATAAGGTCACCTCGGAG
>VXBP01003844.1:39396-210719 GCA_013400115.1 Rhinopomastus cyanomelas
GCCATCAAGCCAGTTCATTACCCATCTAGTGGTCCACCCATCAAAGCCATGTTCCACCAGCTTGGAGACCAGAATGTGGTGCGGAACAGCGTCAAAGGCTTTGCTCAGGTCCAGGTAAATGACATCACTCACCTGCCCCTCATCCATTAATGTTGTGACCTGTTCATAAAAGGCCACCAGGTTTGTCAGGCAGGATTTGTCCTTGGTGAAGCCATGCTGATTGTTCCCAACCACTGCTTAACAAATCTCCTGTCTCAGTAGTGCCTTGAGGAGGATCTGCTCCATGATCTTACTGGGCACAGAGGTGAGACTGACTGGCCTGTGGTTCCCTGGCTCCTCCTTCCTATCCTTTTTGAAAATAGGAATTATGTTTCCCCTTTTCCAGTCAGTGGGGACTTCACCAGACTGCCATGACTATGCACTTGTTTTGTAGACTCATACAGCAAGGCCCATGGAAAACGTTTGACCAGAAAAACCATTTCTGCCAAATTCCTTTCATCTAAATCATAGTTTTCACAAAGCACTAGCAATGTCACTGAAAGAGGCTCCCATTGATTTACAAAAATCAGAAAAGCATAGTGCCATTTTATGCTTTCTTTCAAAAATTATCATCACATCATCTGATAGGACAAGGGGAAACAGCTGTAAGCTGGAACATAGTTCCAGATAAATACGAGAAGGAACTTCTTCACAGTGAGGGTGACAAAGCACTGGAACATGCTGCTGAGGCAGGTTGTGGAGTCTCCCCCTCTGGAGACGTTTAAAACCCACCGGGTATGTTCCTGTGTAACTTGATCTAGGTGAACCTGCTGTGGCAGGGGGGGATTGGACTGGATGATCTTTTCAGGTCCCTTCCAATCCGTAACATTGTTTTAAACAGGTTGTTAAAATGAAGAGTTTGAACATTTTTTGCTAAATCCTATAGTGCATGTCTCCCTCTCTTGAAAGAAAAGCGTATTCTTCTAGACATGCATGTCATACCACACCATGACCCCTGAAGGTGTCACAATGAATGTCACCCGTTTCATTCGGGAGTATAAGAAAGGCCATCAGTTACACAATGCTAAGGACACTTGGTAATCAGGGATCTAACTCAGCAACATAGTACTTAAGGCTTGCAGACAGCAGTGAACCTCAGTGAATGTCTAAGAGCATGATCAATTGAAAAGAAAGCTTGAAGAAATCTGAGCTAACCTGTAACAGAAGCTAGTGGTAATTCAACTCAAACTCCTGTAATGAGTGTCTCGTTTGAAGAAAATTATTTCCGTTGGGAATGCCAGCAACTGAAAGCAAGGGGAAAAAACAGTAAGGGAAGAACAGCTTGTATTTCACATAGAGGGCAAGAATGACTAGGCATGCAACTTTTCTAATAAAAATGTACCAGAAATTTTACAGTGCAGAACTCCAAACAGTCACTCTTAAATGCACAACGCTGTTTCAACATCTGTTGAAATCACTGCCTTATCTTAGAGTGTACCTAAGACACAAATATACAGACCTACAAATACAATTACATCTGTACTTTTTACCTAAAGCAATCAGACATTATGCATGAAAATATCAAAACCAGAAGTAAAACATCAGGTTTTAATAACGTTTGAGATATTCTAGGATTTGTATGGCATTAAATTTTGCTCTGAACCAAATCAAATCAGTTCCTAGCCTAGAAAGACAGAAATGTCAATCTTGATGAAGTCCACTTGAGTATCCAGCACTTCCATTACTTCTACAGGAAAGATGGCAATATGAGGTCAAATATAAAACCTAAGCATTTGCAGGAAATAGCTTCTTTGCCTATACTTACTAAGGTATTTATTCTTTTTACAGTTGAATCTAATTGGTTATGTAATTTTTTTAAAACTAAGTATTAACCAACAATGCTACATACTCTAAGATTACCTGTTAGGATGAAAGCAACCTTTGAAGAATTGTTAGTTGCTGCTCCTTCTGCTATTCAACATTTCTTAAGACCACTTTGTAGAAATCCATCCTCTTCCTATTTCAAACTGTGATGTAATTTTTTTTAACCACTTTGTTTAGTGATTCCAGAGGAGGCCACACAGATGATCAGAGGCTTGGAGCACCTCCCTATGAGGACAGGCTGAGGGAAACTGGACTGTACCTGAAGAAGAGAAGGCTCCAGAGGGACCTCATAGCAGCCTTTCAGTACTTGAAGGGGGCTACAGGAAAGCTAAAGAAGGTCTTTTTACAGCGTCTGTAGTGATAGAACAAGGAGGGGAAGATTTAATGAGAAATTAGGAAGAAATTCCTCACTACAAGGGTGATGAGACCCTGGAACAGGTAGCCCAGACAAGTTGAGGATGCCCGTGTCCCTGCTCTGAAAGCATTCAAGGCCAGGTTGGAAGAGGTTCTGGGCAACAGGGTCTGCTGAGATGTGTCCCTGACTAAGCAGGGAAGCTGAGCTAGTTGATCTCTGAGTATCTTTCAACCAACACTAACATTAGATATTTTTGCTTAAACTACTATGGAAAAATCTGTCTTCTCAAAGTGACAAAACCGAAGTACTTCTTAAAAGTGACAGCTGTTTCCTTACTTGTGAACATCCCGTTCCAAATTTTCATATTTTAAAATCAACAGCAGTTTCCATCTGTAAAAGTAGTCACCTCAGTGAATGTGCAGCAATTTCCAGCCAGTTCAACAGGGTCAGAATTTGAGCTGGTAGGAAAAACATAGTCTTCACATAAAGCCAGTGGTATAGCTGGCAGACAGCTTTCTGCATTGAAAAACTGCAGAAATTCATCAGAAAAAAAATGCATCAATACAAATGGTTCTTTCCAGGCATTATTGATGTTTCAAATAGATTCAAAACAGATTGTTAAAAACAACTTTTAAATTTATTTTAGTGATACACCATGCTGAAAATCAGCTCCTATGACACCTGAGCTGATGCTAAATGGGCTGCTTCCCAGTGTTCCTCCTCACAAACATCACTCCCTACTCTTGCATGTGCTGGAGTTCCCTTCACCAGAGCAGTCTCTCCCACAGACATGCTGTCACACAGCTCTGAGAGGTGATTCATTACATTTGAGGGATGCAGGACAGGACTGGAGCACCTCTCCTATGAGGACAGACTGAGAGAGCTGGGGCTGCTGAGTCTGGAGAAGAGGAGGCTCCGAGGTGACCTTATTGTGGCCTTTCAGCATCTGAAGGAGGCCTACAAAAAGGCTGGGGAGGGACTACTTAGGATGTCAGGAAGCGACAGGACTAGGGGGAATGGAGCAAATCTGGAGATGGGTAGATTTAGAGTGGATGTGAGGAGGAAGTTCTTGACCGTGAGAGTGGTGAGAGCCTGGAATGGATTGCCCAGGGCAGTGGCTGAGGCCCCATCCCTGGAGGTGTTGAAGGGCAGGCTGTTTGAGGCTCTGGCCAGTGTGATCTAGGTGGGGTGTCCCTGCTCATGGTAGGGGAGTTGGAACTGGATGATCCTGTGGTCCCTTTCAACCCTGACTGATTCTGTGATTCTCTAACTTCTTCCCAGTGAGGGTGACGGAGTGCTGGAGGGGGTTGCCTGGGGGGTTTGTGGAATCTCCTTCTCTGGAGAGGTTTAAAACCCGTCTGGTCTAGGTCTAGGTGATCCTGGTGTGGCTGGGGGATTGGACTGCATGATCTTCCAAGGTCTCTTCCAATCCCTAATGTTCTGTGATTCTCTAGCCAAATCATGATCTTTCTTCTCTTCCTGCCATAAAATTCCAACAGAAATACTTCAGGCGAGATGAGGGAACATGGTAACAAGCTAACCACAGATCTTGCAAGGAAGGTTGGTTTATGGTCGATGGGGTTTTTTTGTGTTGAGGACAGGGGCTGGTTGAATTTTTGGTGTTGGGATTTGGGCTTTATTCAACTTAAGAATTAAGTTTTCCCTTTTTAGCTCTTTTTAGCTCAAGTAAGAGGAAACTGTTTTCCCTTGCAATTTTACTACCAAGTCACAAAACCTCTCAAAACAGGTATTTAATGGAAAACTTGACACATGCTTAGCCAATGCTGGTTTGTGCAAGTTCTTTCCATGCAAAGGCCTTTTACTTTTTCATACATCAGAGATTTTTCTGTAAGATGCTTTATTTGGGATGGGTTTTTCCTCTCTATTTAAAAACCACTGATATGCTCTTGGTTTACAGAGGCTGCTGAAATACAGACTGTTTGGTTTGGGTTTTTTGTAGTGGAAAAAAATCAGATGTATTTTCTTACAGCTAAGAAAAGTCAGATGTCTAGCAATTAAATTGCATGTGAAGCTCTGCCAACTTGAAGTGACAAGTGGAAATGGCATGCAAAATCCATTTTGGACACATGTAAATAACTACTTGAAGTAGAGAAGAAAGGCTTACAAGAGCTAATCGGCCAGTCTAAAGCAGATGTTGTCTAGAATTGTATATATACTTCTTAGGTGTAAAAAGTAGAATTGAGCTTTAAATGTTTTTTTAGTCAGCAAAGCACAGAAGGCAATTATCTTTCTGCTTGTATTTTGCCTAAAAAAAGGTCTTCGTCATTTTCCTGACTTCTCGTTGACCCTTGCACTAACACTAATAGAAGCCTACAATTCACTTTTGTAATGATCAAGTACAGTGGAAAACTATAGCCTTTTTCATTCCAGATCATTAAAATTGAAGCAAGATTTATCTAGCTGTCTTTTCAACTTAAATCAAGACAAGAGTTCCTCTAACACTACATAGCTATTCTTGTGGGTCATTTACACTCTAAGTGAGGAAGATGTTACTGCTTCTCTTACCCAAATGACTGAGCAGATACACAGCAACTGGAAAATTCCAGAGCTGATCTTCACTAAGCAGTGAATATGTTGAGAATTTTGGAGGTTTTAGTTATTGTTTTTACTTTTCGTAAACAGCAGAGAGTGTAGACAAAGTGACTAAGAACACTCAAACTGAAAGGTCTCTTTCAACCAAAAGGTACTCTGTGAAAATCAAATGGTTACAGAATTTTGGATGAGATGGAAGTCTTCAACTGGGTATAAAGTTTAACAATTATAAAACTCACACACACAACAAATGGAAAACTGCTTAAAAGCTTTATCACACCACAGCTTCAGAGGGACTGAAAATACACAGTCCCCACCCAAATACAATCTCCTACTGTCTTCTCTTCCTGTCTGGAAACAAAACCAAACCAGCAAAACCAAAATGTTCATTCAGTACTCCAGCCTCACTTCCACAGCCTTTGCCTACCATGAGCAAAGGCTTAAAAGTCTAACTTCTGCATCGCTGAACAGGAATTCAATCATCATCAGGAGCAGAATCATTTTGCCAAAGCGGTATGAGGTTCTCCTACACCACATGACACAGAAGTCAGTTTTAATCAGGTTTACTTTAATAAGCAGAAATTTCACCTCCTGAATTCATAAACAACTCTCAATGCATTTTCAGTTTGCAATAGATGGAATACTTGCAGAAATACGTACTTTGTAGATCCTCATTCTGATAATAAAAACAAAGTAGTTAGTTACTACCATGCATTATTGGTGTAAGTAAGCACATGAAGGCCTTTCAAGTTCCATCTGACTCTAAAAAGAAACTGTTCATTTAGCTGTTTTTAAAAAGAAGCATATTGCTACTTTTAAATTATGTCCTGCAAATGAAACCAACAGAAATCACATTCTCTAGATCAAAATCAATTAGCATGATGCATGTTATGTTCTGTGGTTATCGACACCATACTCATAATTAACAAACGAAGTCATACTATAAAGAGCTAGTGCTTTCTGTTGATGTCTTCTGTAGAATTCACAAATGTTTTCTGCCAGGATCCTTATTTTATGAACAGGAAACTGAGCAACAGGTAGTCAAAGTGATTTTATCCAACATGGTCCAAGATGCTGATATTAAAAATTATGGTCTCTCAGCCCTTTATCTACCCATTAGAAAGCATCAGCTAGGAAAGGAAAAGGTATTTGTCTGGCTGTGGGAGACAGACTACATCACTGCTATTTGCATAGCAATTTACAAAAAGATGACACTATACAAATTGTTACCCCCACACTCCAACCTATAATTTCATGAAAACTATTTCTGATGTGTCAGAAGTAAATGCTCACACTAAAGACCCTTCCATAAATGAAATCACTACTCTTGATCTGAAACTAATACAGCACGATCAAGAGACTGGAGCACTTCAAGGAGCGCAGGCTGAGAGAGTTGAGGTTGTTCAACTTAGCAAAGAAAAAGCTCTGGGGAGACCTCATTGCAGCATTTCAGTATCTGAATGAGGCCTCCATGAAAGCTAGAGAAGGACTTTTTACAGGAGCTTGCAGTGATAGGACATGGGGGAATAGTTTCAAAGTGAAAGAGGGGAAGATTTAGATCAGATATTAGGAAGAAATTCCTCACTACAAGGCGGGTACGGCACTGGAACAAGTTGCGGATGCTCCATCACTGGATGTGTTTGAGGCAAGGTGGAATGGGAGTCTGGGCAACCTGATGTAGCGAGAGGTGCTCACGACAGAGGGTCTGGACCTAGGCAATCTTTGAGGTCCTTTCCAACTGAAACTATTATATGATTACATGACATCATATAACTTAGATACTTCCACACCCAATTGCTTAAATAGCTTCAAGTTCTTAAATAATAGCTGAGCCTGTTCTTGATAGCTTTACCTGTCATTTTAGATAAAGTATTAACTTCTAATTTCACATATTTAAAACATGTTTCATGTATTTTCCTTTTCCCATTCTACTTACAAAGGACAATCTGTTTGGAATTTACAAAAATTTCTTTAAATTTAACTTTATTATGCCAAAGCCTGAAATGGGCAAACAGCCCAAGCATGCTTTTGTGGGTTGGCTTGAGTTCAATCAGAAAATACCCATGAAATCTGAAGCCAAGAAATCCACCCATCCAAGCCAGGATAGTATTATCAGGTGGTACTGCAGCTTTTTTTGCCGTACACATCTACTTTCTCTACAGATGCTGCAAAAATAAGGCCCAGACCCCACTCTGTCCTGTCTAACATGTACTACCATGACATCTATGATAGGGGTGAGAAACCACAAGATACCTAGGCTGTTCCTTTCTGCCTTCTACAGTAGAACAGAACAAGTCTTCTACTGTTATATTCTTCTACTGTCTATATAAGTAGAAATACAGACAGTAGAAATATTATAACACATCTGCTGTATCACTGCACAGACTCAGCTGAGCAAGGGTGGTACTGTCTACATCCACAAATGCACTGCCAGATTATTTCTCAATCTATGAGAATGGTCAAAGACCTTGTACAAAAATAAAACCCCAAAAGTTGAATCAAAATACCACAGAGCTCCCCTTCAAAGGGATCATTATCTTTCAACTTCACTGAAGTGCAGACTACAAGAATCAGAACCAGTTAATTAAAAGCCACATACGATATAAGATTATTTCTTACTGTCCCTGCTGTGAAGCCAGACAGTCACCAAGCAGGTGAAAAACAAAAGCAGGGAAAGTATTTATAAGTGACTGCATTTTGCAATCCAGAATTAGTTAGTCAGGGAATTAGTTTATAGACCCTTTGGGAATGAAAGCTTGCTCACAGACATGAGGAAGGATTACACAACCTGATGGAAGAGGCTGGGCAAACAGATGAGGAGATAATATGCACTAAAAAGGGCACTGAAAAGAATTAACACATTAGATAAAGCAGTTAAGCAGTTTAAATCATCCAACACTGTGACAATATTTTAATTTTTTTCAAATTCTGTTGATTATTTTATTGTAATCTACTACTTTTCAGACTCTATACCATTTGGAGAGTAAGATTTCACTGAATCATTTTGATGCCTCTGTGCCTCTATTAACTGGTTTTCTAGTAGCCCAAATCATTGTCCTAAGTTTCTTTCCTCATTTCAGTGCAATGTCCAAGAAGTCAGACTACATTGTCAGACACGTCCACAACTGCAGCCACACAACAGCAAAATTATCAAGTGACCTTTCAAACTACACTACAGTTGCTTCACAGCCAGAGCTCATAATTTTCACTCAGATTACCTAGGCTTTAGTGATTGGTATGCAAGTATTTTCCAAACATGGTTCTTCTGCTTCCTGTGAAGTGCAAACACGTATTTACAAATACTGATATTACCTGTCTCAATTATTGTTTAAAAATACTAAGACCTTAAGAAATCCTAGCAGTGTTCTGTCTCCACAAATACAGTTGTTTTTCTAAGGAAGGTTTACATGGTCAAAACTACCTTAGATTTTCTATGTATTCTTCTTCCTACACAAAATACTTAAAGATATTTGCTCTAATTTTAGGCAATTTAGAAAAGAAATTAAATATGACAGACTTAGAATATATAATTCCATAGTCTACTCATCAAATCTGTGAGGTAATTAAACCAAAGTAGGTTAATGAGCTCACTCTTGTGACTCAAGTACAGCTATCAAAGGACTACTGCTATCGCTTAAACACAGATTAAGGCTGCTGCAGCAATACTCTGACAGCCAGCATCAAACAATTAAACTTTACTCTTTGCAGAGGTGTAACGTAACATCAGCTTGTAGTTAATGCACACTCATGACTACTGAAGGAGGTTGGAGTAGGAAGGAGAGGCAGAAGAAGAAAACTGAAAACTCACAGTCACAGTTCATACTCACTATCAAAAATGCTGAACTTATTTTGAGTATCACTACTCTACATCAGTGATATCATGACCTGGCTGAACTTGTTCCTTGTTCTGGTTTATTTTGGTTTTTACAAACAATTTTTGATTTGCATAAAATGATCACATCACAAACATTTTAAAATCATATCATAAGCAGAGATTTAATTTTTACCTAAAGCAAAAAGCTGTTTATTAGCATTAGAAAGCTTCCTATATGTTGAGATTCTTCCTATATGTTTCTTATGTTGAGATTCTTCTAGCTATTTAGCCAAAACTTGACTGTGAAAAATAGTAACTTCTTTCTTCAATTAAAGGACATTTTTCAGGATTCAGGAGAGCTTTAAACCATAGTACTGTGGCTAATTGTATCACTCGCAAATTATTTTATTATGCATTAAGTCTTAAACTCTGTTCTATACATTTTTTCACATTAAAGAGCCAAGAGTTTCTAACCAGAAAAAACGTGAGGCTAGTAGTGATTGTTTCTAGCAATAATAATCTATCAACAGAAAAACAAGGACACCCAGTTACTTCAGTACTTAGCAGTAAGTCTGTGAAAACTGCCAGCAGACAAAGTATAAAATAATCATGTATTTGTTTGCATTGAGAACTACTACAAGTTGATTAAATCTAATTAATACATCAACATTTAAGAAAATCCTGATACATGTTTATTAAAGCTACAGGGAAGCATCAATTAAAGCAAAAATTTCAACCTAGTCCACTCTTTTCTGATTCCGCAGTTCACATGCAACTTGCTGACAAACGCTGAGTTAGAAGTTCAATTTACTACTAAAATGAGCAGAAATGAGAATCAGATACCTTTGGTAACTGCTTTCCCCATTATGCAGGAAACATATTACATAGAATGTAACATCGCCCATCAAACTCTTTTCTCTCAGCATTTTGGTAGTACTCATGTACTTGTGCCGTACAGGGAATGTCATTAACATTCTGCTAATTTTTGCTTTAAATGTCAGAATGTTAGCAGTTGGAATGGACCTCTGAAGATAATTTAGTCCAATTGGCCTGTCAGAGCAGGACTACCTACAGTAGGTCACACAGGAACATGTCCAGATGGGTTTTAAATGTGTTCAGAGAAGGAGACTGGACAATCTCTCTGAACAGTCTGTTGCGATGCTTTCACGACCTCACCATAAAAAAGTATTTTCTCATGTTTAAAGTCGACCCCCTGTTTTCCAGTTTCTGACCACTACTCCTCGTCTCATAACTGGATAACACAGAAGAGTCTGGCTTCATCTTCCTAACACCCACCCTTTAGATATTTATATGCGTTGATGAGGTCTCCCCTCAGTCTCATGTAAGCTAAACAGAGCCAGCGCTCTCAGCCTTTTCTCACAAGGAAGACATTCCAGTTGCTTACCTTAATGGCTCTGCACAAAACACTTTCCAGTCCTTCTTGAACTGAAGGGTGCAGAACTGGACAATACTCCAGATAAGGCCTCACCATGGCAGAGTAGAGAGGGAGGATAACTTTCCTCAGCCTTCTGGCCACATTCTAATTAATGCATCCCAGGCTGACACTGTCCTTCTTGGCTATGACGGCACACTGCTGATTAGCTTGTTGTCCATCTGGACTCCCAGGTCCTTTCCCCAAGAGCTGCTCTCCAACAGGTCAGCCTCCAACCTGTACTGATCCATGGGGCTGTTCCTGCCAAGATGCAGCACACTGCACTTGCCCTGACTGAATTTCCTAAGGTTTCTCTCTGCTCACCTCTCCAGCCCATACAGGGTCACTCAGCACAGCCTTCCAGTGTGTCCTCCCAGCCCTGTGTCATCGTAACACACATCACGTTATTTAGCCTCAAGGTATGTATGAGGGAGTAAAAAGAACTTTCCACTGCATGCTGTGCTCCATGTACGTTTGTTGGATCTAAGCTGAATCTGTTACAGGGTAATCAGTACTGCAAGCTGGTCACAGACACATTGAAGAAGCAGCTTTAACTATGATGTGGAAAGTCTGACAAATGTCAAACTATTTCTGTAGCAGTTAGGTTATCTGACAATACGTTACAATCATTATGATACCTCTTGGGTACTTCACATGCTTACTTTAATAGATGTAACTTTCTTTCCACAAATGACTTGGGTTTTTCCTCTTATTTTTCCTCCCTCTTTTGCTGGCTACACACTTAAGAGCTCACAGTCAATCTGTCTGTTCCTGGAAACCCCTCAGAACCAGTTTGTTCATTCATTAATTTAGTTGCTGAATAGAAATCTAAACGTTTTCTTCCCCTAAAATTATCAAGTCCACGATTTATGGCAGCAATAGTCTTTTCTACCTGGAACAAATCCAAAGTATGCAATTCTTTTTTGCCTATTTCTTATACGTTTGACATTATCATAGCCTTGGGCTGGGACTTAGTTTTGAATTCAATTGCACGTTTATGCATAGAAAGGTGTCAGCTTCATCTCACTTTTGGCTACAACTAATGTTTCAGGAAATTAGAAAGTGTTACAAGATTTTAGTTCAAATTTCAAAAACACTATTAATAATTCAAAATTTCATGCTTATAATGTGGTACTTAGAATTTTTCTAAGACAGGAGTGAAGAAAGCAAAAGCTGTAACACAGACTTCATGATTTTATTTACTATGATGATGATTGCTACAACATAGCCCATTTCAGAACTAATCTAGTCAAAAGGGTAAAACGCAGGTTGTTTTTTATTCAAGACATTCTAAGTGTATTTTAAACTATTCTCTGCACTTGACAGCAGTGAACTAAACTAATTTTTCCATTAATCCAAATGAGAAATCTTTTATTCTCCTTTATAAACTCTTTTCAGTTATTAATATTTTTACATCCTCCTCCAAAAGCATGAAGTCGTTTGTTTTGTGGCCAGCAGACAGGTACAGAAGAGGAAAACTGATGGTTTCTCTGCCTAGAAAATTAGAAGTCAGATAATATAAAAATAGAACCTCCTACACAAGGATACTTTAAATACATTTCTTAGAAAATCGTCAGTAAGCTATTAAAGAACAAGCATAACAGATGTGAGAAGCTTCACTTCTCTGAAATGGCTAAAGCATTCTCACTATATGTCCTGCATTTGTCAGCAATATTTGAAGAAAACTTCTCCTTCTGCATATTTAGGCACAGTATCTTATATTCCTTTCCTACATTGTTCCTCCCCTTTGGTGTTAAAAAGATTTAAGATTCCATGATAAAGCTCCTAGTAATACCAGTAAAAATACCTTGTGTCAGTTGTCCATGACCTATACACATCGAAAGAATAATGGCAAACAACGATAAAAATTTAACTGTTTAGGTAGCTTGAAGCAAAGAGACAGCACTAAAGAAAAATCAGCTGGAAAACAATTTCAAAGCACCAGCTGAAACAGGAGGGAAATAAAGTTTAGTCAGCAGTGAGCAGCAGCAACAGCAGTAAGATGTCTGGCAAGACCTAAGGTACCACTAGCATACAGACTACAACAAAGACAGGTTTTGCACCATTTAGCTAAGGAATTCACAGGACCTCAGAGCTCTACAATCAATCTCACCATTTCACTTGAAGAACATTAAATATGCTCCCATAAGCACCTAGTTTGTTTTTTAGGCTACAGTGGTACTAAACTTTAGCCAGTTGTTGGAAGAGGCTTTGTGTAAGTTAAGATCTAGCATGCCTATATCAGAAACAAAACCTCACCCTAAATTAAAGCAGGTCTCAAGAACAGATGCTCTTTCTCAATTATTTCTGAATTCACTAAACTAAAGAAAAGGAGGCTGAGGGGATACTTTATCCTTCTAAACAACTACCTGAAAAGAGGGTGTAGAGAGATAGGTGTTGGTCTCTTTTCACAAGCCATAGAACAAGAGGAAATGGCTTCCCTTTTGGTGGTGGCTGACTGTTAACATCATTCAATCACTTATTTCTGTGCCTGATGCCTAGAATATGTTAGTCAGGCACAGACACACAAAGATCCCAACTGGATCATAGTCAGGATATAGTCACAGATTTCCAATAACGCCTTGTCACAGACAAAAACATCAGCTTTACAGACACCGCTCTAGAGGTGAAAGGGAAAGTGAGAAGTTAAACTTCCACAGTTTACAGTGTTCTGTACTACTGTTATCAATGGTAAAATATCACTTCAAAGTCTTTCAGAGACGTCTTACTAATTTCAGCACATATGCCTCTTTAAAAACAGTTCGAAAAATCTATACAATTCCTCCCTGTGCAAGACTTCTGTATCGCAATAGCACCCTGACTATCTCATCATACACTACAGTCCATTGATTTTCGTCTTGCAGGTCTGCTGAGGGAGAGAAAGTTTGAACTGTGGAAGGGCTTCTGCTCAGCACATACTGATTAACAGTTCAATAAGGAGCTGCCACTGCCAAGGAAAGATTTAATCAACAGTATTTGAAATGTATTTCAGACTGCTGTGCTAGCAACAATTCATCTAAACATCTCACAGGGAGGAAGCAGACCATGACAAATACTTCTTTTTACTGGCACTGTACAGACGAGATGAACAGCTGTTACAGTGAAGTACAAACCTGTCCACTATTTCCAGCATAAGCAGGACAGTCATTCTTTGAGCTGTACAACCATGCTGACAGCAGAAGTTGATGAACTGACTTGCTCTGTGCTGCTGTTTGGCTCAATTTTGCAGTCTACAAAGCAGACTTTCTAGTTCCATGAAAGCCAGCCTTCTCTCTAGGCTGAAAGGTGTAACTGTTAAATGCCTTTCATAGCCCAGAACATTCATGGAAAACTCTTTGCCAAAGTATAATAAACAGTGGAAGTGCAGTAAACATGAACGCAAGGTAAACGTAATAAAGTGTACGCACATTAGGCACATAGACACGCAAACTAGACACACATCTGGCAACTGTCCAAGCACAAACAGTGAAACTATACACTCATGGCCCAGCAATATCTCTGAATGTTGGCCAGA
The DNA here is from genome assembly GCA_013400115.1 of Rhinopomastus cyanomelas. Taxonomy (NCBI): domain Eukaryota; kingdom Metazoa; phylum Chordata; class Aves; order Bucerotiformes; family Rhinopomastidae; genus Rhinopomastus; species Rhinopomastus cyanomelas. Next base: position 52,928 of record VXBP01003844.1, read on the forward strand.
ATTTAAGACGACCTTGTAGAAAATACAAAGATACAAACCAACTAAAGGATGAAACTGTTGAAGAGCAAGTTGTAATACTTGCTATATTAAAAAAGGATCAGAAAATAAAACTCGGTAGAAGAGAAAGGTCTCAAAAATTTACAACCAGATGTGCTTGGCTAAATTTCAGTGCTTTACCGACAAATCCACTTCTTACAAACACCAGTTTCACTGACACTACACTATCACTACCTGTAACCTAGTGGACTGCAACAACAACTTTTGTCAGCAGGCATACATACAGCAGCTCAGGTAATTCTAGTCCTTACTAATCACCTTTTCTTGCTGAGGGCTTCTGTGCTTTCCTTCAGAGCACAATATGAGAAACTAGACTACTGGGAGCTAAGATGACAACACAGGACTGGTCGAGTACATCAACTGAGTTATTTCACATCAGTAAAAGCACACATGAACTTCAGTTCATTAAAGGTTCTTCAAGAAAGTAAGCATGCCTTACACACTAGAATACTTCCTGAGCTTTAAAAATGTCAGTCTCTCACTGTGTTATATTTATACTTTGGCGAATTTATATTCTGCCCTTCCAAGCATAACTAAATCCTGCAGCTTAAAAATCTGCATGGCTGATGAGTTTTGAAGTACAGCCTTAAGGGCCACGTTCACCTTCAGCATGAACAGATCACTTATAATGAAGGACTTCAGGGCAATAATTTAACAGTCAGAGCTCTACCATCTTCAGACTTACCCTTGCATGAAATGCCTTAGGATTTCTTTACAATTTCCATAACCCTACTTTTTCTTACGTACATCTACATTTCATTAATAATGCTCTTTCTTGTAACACTTAGACCACAGGTTGCTTCCACGATTATTCTCTACTCAAAATAGGGTCAAGAAAGCCAAGTTGCTATGTCTTAATGATCTTGCTCTGCTTTATTTCAAAAACTGATTTTAAACTAAGCAGGCCCAACATCCATCTTCCAAAATGAAAGTAAAGTAGCTCATAGCTTTTACAGATTAAAAGCTCAAGAGATGTCATGTTGTCTGAGCCACCTGCCCACACTCGGGAACACTTTTACAGTGTACACTAAGTTTCCTCTGTCCCAACATCACTCGTTTCTCATAAGTCACATTACTCAAACTAAATGGTGCTGTATGGTTTCCTCTCCAGTCATTTCAAACTGATACCTAAATTTCTCTCTGTGGTGAGGAAAACTTTACCTAGTTTGTGTTTCTTGTGCTGCTATCATCCAGCTGGTATCTATCACAAACATGCAGTGGATCGTGCTTCAGTGAAAACACGGTCAGATCTTCTCCCACCCCCAAGGTCCCCACATTAAAAACAAAAGAGTGGAGAGGAGGAAGGAGGCAGCTGAGGGAAAGGGACAGGAAATCTCTGTTATCAATAGATGACATCCTGTTAACTTCACTCACATGCTGCTATATGATACCTATACAGTAAGTGTTAATCTAAAACCAGAGCCTATAAAAAAAATAAGATCCTTGTGTTTGATCTCAGCTGCTGGAACATTAACATAGATAATACTTCAGGACACTTATTTATACATAAGTTATGACTGTTCTTTGCGGGAGCCAAATTAAAGGCCAGAGATTGATCTTCCCCCAAATTTGTGAGGAGGACAGTTTGGTTTCTTTCTTTTTACATAATTTTCTTCCCCCGCCTAGTCCCTGGAAAACTGGCTGTAGGTGACCCTGCTTGAAGCTGGGGGGGTTCAACCAGAGGATCACTGAAGATACTTTCCAACCTCAATCATCCCTACTATCAGCATGTCCAATGGAAATGCAAGTGTGACACAAGATACAAAATTGAAGAAGTGGCTCTCCAACACTAACACAACTACTTTTCCAAAAACAGACTGAGTTGGTGTTATAGAAAGGTAATTAAAGGAATATCAATTCAAAAAGGATCAAAAGATGAGTAAGATTTCTGTGAACTACATTTCACGAGCTGTGTGAATTGAAGTTTGAAACTAGCTTCTTTGTACCTTTAGTTTTGTCCCAAAGTACTATGTGTTCACAAAGTGCAGTCCAGCTGGGAGCATTTCTTCACTGTAAATAGAGAGAGAGATGCTGTGGCACTCCTTTACACTCGGGCAGGCACAACAACAGCTGACACAGGGAGAACAATTTCTGTTCCTAACACAAGAAATTTTTGAGAAATGCATTTCTCCATTCAGCACCACTGAAATCAAAACTCAGTGTGACCTGTAGCCATATAAATTACATCATTAAAAAAATTAAAACAAAGACCCTCTTGATTTAGTTTTTAAATGTTCACTCCTGCTTCAGTGACATTTAACTACTCAGACAGAAGACAGCTATAGGTTGAATTTAGGTTTAATCATGAATGAGTCATTATGCCCATTGCTCAACTCCGGTCTTTCTCACATGCTATCACAAAAACAACCCACAAATCTAGATTTTTGTGAAAATTTCGTTTTATACTATATTTCTACTAGTATTCACTATATCCACTGTGTGCAAGCACCAATCTCTAAAAGGTTTTCAATCCAGCTTTGCAACCACCCAAAAGAAAAGAAAGTCTCCTAGGAACCCTGTATCTGATATTCCTGTTCTTCCAGGCACGATTGTCCTGGTTATATATATAATTATAACAATTTCGCGTATTAGGAAGGGGTTTGATGAAGTCCAAGATCTTTTTAAGTATCCTCAGCTTTCTAAGCAAAATATGGGCGCAATGAAATCTTTGGCCTGACAGAGTAACACAGAAATTAAAGCAGGAGTCTGAGGATGTAGAAACACTGCTCTTGGCACTTCAATGAACAAGCTGCACTACTTTGGCACCTCCCTGCATCTCAATTTCCATAATTTCTACTTAACAAAACACAAAAGATGCTTTTAGATTTAAGAACTAAATACTGAATAGAAGCAAGGAATACAATCAAACTCTCATGTCTACTTATCTCACACAAAACACTAATAGGTAGATCTCTGTGCAATATATATCATCCACAGGGGGCCGAGAATGGGAATCAGATGCTTCAGAATCTTTGTCTACACAGAATCACAGAATCATAAGGGATTTGAAGGAACCTCGAAATATCAACTAGTCCAATCCCAGCAGGATCATCTACACCAAGTCACACAGGAACACATCCAGGCGGGTTCTAAACATCTCCAGGGAAAGAGACTACGCAACTCCCCTGGGCAGCCCCTTCCAGTGCTCTGTTATCCTCACTAGGAAGTTACTTCTCAAATTTATATGGAACCTCCTATGTTCCAGCTTGCACCCACTGCCCTTTGTCCTGTCACTAGGTGACAGGAAGAGCCTGGCTCCATCCTCCTGACTTCGACCTCTCACATACTTATAGACATTAATGAGGTCAACCCTCAGTCTCCGCTTTTCCAAGCTAAAGAGACCCAGCTCCCTCAGCCTCTCCTCATAAGGGAGGTGCTCCACTTCCTTCATGAACTTCGTTGTTCTATGCTGGACTCTGTCCAGCAGCTCCACATCTCTCCTAAACTGAGAGGCCCAGAACTGGACACAGTACTCCAGATGTGGTCTCACCAGGGCAGAGTAGAGGGAGAAGAGAAGCTCTCTCCATCTGCTAACCACCCCTCTTCTGATCCGCCCCAGGATGCTGTTGGCCCTCTTGGCCACAAGAGCACACTGCTGGCTCATAGTCATCCAGCTGTCCACCAGGACACCCAGGTCCCTTTCTGTTACACTGCTCTCTAACAGGTCAGTCCCCAACCTACCCTGGTACCTGGGGTTGTTCTTGCCCAGATGTAAGACTCTACACTTACCCTTGCTATAGTTCATTACTTTTCTCTCTACCCTGCTCTGTAGCCTGTCCAGGTCTCACTGAATGACAGCACAGTCTGCAGGAGTGTTGGCAACACCACCTAGCTTTGTGTCATCAGCAAACTTGCTGACAGTGCACCCTAACCCCTCATCAAAGTCATCAATGAATAGATTGATTAGGACTGGTCCCAGTACAGACCCCTGGGGCACTCCACTAGACACAGGCCTCCAACCAGACTCTGTCCCAGTGACCACTACTCTCTGACTTCTATCCTGCAGCCACTTCACCATCCATCTCACTACCCAATCAGCCAGACCACACTGCCTCAGTTTGGCTGCAAGGATCGTGAGAGACTGTCAAATGCCTTACTGAAGTCACATTAGACCACATCCACTGCTCTGCCATCATCTGTCCACCTGGTTATGCCCTCATAAAATGCTATCAGGTTGATCAAGCATGACTTCCCCTTTGTGAAGCCATGCTGAGACTGTCTCTAATGACCTTCCCTGTCCTTGATGTGCCTGGAGACAGTGTCTAGGACAAATTGTTCCACCACCTTTCCTGGGATGGAGGTGAAGCTGACCAGTCTACATGTCAGATACTACCAGATATGATCATGTATCAACATTCAGAAATACAACACATTATTTAAATACACATTTTAGGGACCAAGCCTTCCTATACATTTATCTTTTGCCAAATTTTAGAGAAGGGCAAATTTGATATGCATGAACTAACTCATCATAAAAATAATAAACTTATTAAAATTACACAAATTTGGATTAATTATACAAAGTTTAAACAGGATAATTTTTTTAATAATCACACCTAAACCAAATTTAATTCTCAAAAACTATTTTGTCATGTTTTTAAAACTTAGCCAGCTGCATTTCCAACAGCAAGATGAGTAATAAACTGTGAACTGTAAGAACATAGCACTCTTATGAATAGTAGGTGGGGTGATTTCCCCACATCCTCCCAATTCAAGACAGCTCAGTCGGTTGAAAAGCAAGAGCTCAACTTCTTCCATCCTTAATATGGCCTCAGTCAATATTCTAGATAAAGTCAAAGTTTGTTAACTCGCACATCTTCTTTCAAGGAAACAAAACTATGTACTGCCAAATTGTACCACATGTATGTTCTTCATGCATGTTACTAGATTTCATAATTGCCCTGAAAACAAGAATAGTCTATCCTGCTCACTAGAAGACAAACCAATTTCCAAAGGCATGCTCTAATCACAAAGTGTTTGGACAGAATGGCAGCAGAAGCACCAGTTTGGACAAGCAGATCTGACTGGCCAGATGATTTCTGGACAATCATTGTCCAGCATTTCCCTTCAAACTCGTAGAGTGGGACAGAGAAAATGAAGCAAAAGCATTTCAGTTAAGCCACTTCGTTTAAGGTAAATGAGAACACAACAAACAACAACTTTACTGATGGGTAAATTAGATTTGAATAAGCATTCAGCTGTCTAATAAATCTTATTTAGTTCTTCACTGTGAAGAACACAAACTCTTCTGCTGGCTTTGACTTAACGAAGGTGGATTCATTCAGAGGTTCATTATCTGATTTAAACACAAATTCCAAATTAAAAGATACCATAAGCCAAATTGAATCCAATTAAATTACACACATTCCTTGGAGAGAGGCACTGACTATGAATGTTGATTTTTCATTAACAAAACACCGAGGTCACCTATAGCAAGGGGAAATTACAACATGCCTCGTCACACAGACAACATTGCGTGTTCTCCTTGTAAACTCCTTGTGAATAACTTTAATAAACTATTCTAAATGACTGAGCTTCTTCCCATAAAAAGGTATTCCAAGAGCAAGTAAACATATAACCTCGTACCAGAAAACAGTAATGCTACTGACTCCATGTTTACTTTTTTTGCCAAAAAGTCACATGGCAGATTCAAGTAAGGGTCAGCAGAGGACTTCATGTATTTCTTTCCTTCTTTGCTCTTTCCTACAAGCTTTGATGCTCCAAACCACTCTGACCATACCTAACACTTCTAAAATGGTTACTCAAGAGCAGCACAAAGCAAAAATCAAACATAAGCCAACTCTGAGATGACAGAAAGTTTAGTCTACTTACTTACAGAGGGGGCACAAGTAAACTGGTCGGTTTTTAGGACTTCTCTACATGACGTTGCTTTGCTCCATACTTCACAAGCAGAATTTCAAACAATTAGTGACATTAATATCTTATTACTATTTTGTTTCAAACAGAACAGTAAGGAAAGATTTCTGCTATTTAATTTGGAAAGCATAAAAATTTAAGCTGAATCAAGTAATTATCCTCTAGCAGTTCATCTGCAGATGTCTCTGAACAAACTATACTAGACAGGGCGCATATTGAATTGAGAAGTGAAGCCAAACTCCCAGTGCAATCAAGAATCAAAGTTAAAAAGCTGAAGTGTGGCTGTTTAAAAATAAATCTCTCTGAACATAAAAATCTAAGCACTCTTTGTAACACCACTTTGAAGAGGTAAAGTACTACACAAATAAAACTGACACTCAAATATTAACAACATCAAAAAGAATAAAGTGAGCTTTATGTGAAGGTCTGGTGAACACCTGCCACACTAGCAAAACAGAAATGTATTCTAATGATTTGAAGATGAAAGAGAATCTATTTAAATGCAGAGTGTGATTGTTTGAATAGCCCTTGATGGGACAGCATCAGTACTACCCATTTCTCTTCATTATAAGCTAAAGAGTATGTAAAACCTCAACTGACAGTGTAAAACCAAGTTGTAACACCGCAGTCAAGGACAGCTGTATTTGCTGACTATATTACCTTGCCTCCTCAGGGGTCCACACAGTCATCCTAAATTCAGAGAAATTAAGCATTGTGAAAGAAGAAACCCTGGGGACATTTCAGCAACACTGCGGTGGCGAAGAAAGACTATTCATGAAAATGAGGCAGAAGTATTGCAAGGGGAGCCCCGGGGCACACAGAACTCACAGAAATTAAAATCTTAGAGAAGTAAGAAATATGACTAATCCAAGGCTATTCGAACACCTTTTTGTAATCATGATTGGGTATGTGTTTTACTATCCAGCAAGTTACATTTGAACAAAGTATGATCTTTTAAATGGAAAGTATTTTTACAATATCAAATCCAGAAAATGTAGGAAAATGCCAGAAGGATACAGAAAACCAGTACGATTTCAAGGACATTTTGTTACGCAGAATCAAATCTACATGGAATTTAAATACACTCTCAGTCCCAAAGTCTTTCCAAACACTTAGACTTGCTTATGCATCCATCACCATCTCTGTTCCAGTATTAACAGATCATCAGTGTAGTCCAACATTAATAAGGTAGAAGCATTTACATGCATGAATAAATGAAGTAAATTTTGCAGATGTAGAAATTTAGGACACAGACACCCGAGTCTTCCAGCAACACTCAGGACCATCATCCCCATCAGCCTGCAAACACATTATATGCTGACCATCTAAGTATATTTACTGCACTCTAAATTAGTGATTTACAAAAGGTTTAGTACCTTAGTGACACGCAAATTACATTACAGCTAATTTTCTTGGACTAACATTAAAAGGAACTGAGATGACAGTCATTCATCTGATCAGAAGGCCTGTTGGATGAGGTATCTAACACATTAATGCCCCATGCTGGCTACCCAATTATATCTAGGTCCAGGACATCACATATATCATACTTCCCTCTGCAACTTCCACTATTCCCCAAAAAGACCAAAAGATTCAAAACTACTGTTTCCTGAAGGATTTAACCTCTGCAGTACTCAGAGGAAGCTAAGATCCTGCAACAGAAGAAGATTCTCTGAAGCTACAGAAGTTTTTGACTGTTAAATGGGAGTGAGTTAAGAGGACACTCAGAACAGACACAGGAAATATCACTTTGCTGTTGATTTGATAATTGTTTACAATGTGTATCAGTATTTATTAGTGTTTCCTAAGTAAGGAACAAAAACTAAATCAAAAGTCAGCAGTTTGCATATTTGCTGACACTATGCACATTGATCCATTTATTTGACATCTAGCTCCTCTCAGGAGGTTCAGGCAAGCCAGGAGTAAGATTTATTCCATGCGAAAAGATAATTAGAGGGATGATCTACCACCGCAGAAACATGGGACCACTCTCTGGACCTTCTAACTAGCAGAGCTGCATGACAGAACTGCTTTTACAGCATTGTTCTGCTCATCCACCTTTCCTGTCAGAGATGTACAGAGAAGACTATTCAAGGGGCGTCATTCTCAACTTGGATTTTAAAATGTGGAAGAACGTTGATCTGCTTATCTTCAAACTGCAGACTTGGCTAGTTGGCCTACTGTGGCTCAATCACAGGCCTACTTACAAAACCATTTGCCATTTTGATGGAGATTTTTAGATAGCATTTCACCAAACAGGGCCCAAGCCTTACTAATCCCAAAGAATACTGGTGTTCAGCAATTATAATCACATAATCTAAGCAAATATCAGATAGCTAAAATAACATTTTGCTCATGGCATGCCAGTTTTGAAACTACAGTAGCAAGTTATTGTTTTAACACATCAACTAAATGGTAGAAGTTGGCCAGTTTCAAAATTCAATCTTAACTTTGCTCCTACACAGCTATACACATGCACAACCAGCCACACAGATTGCCCTGCTTTGTGTATAAACAAGATGGTTTTAATGTTAAAGGAAATATTCTATCAAGAAAACAGTATTACTTGGGGGAACACAGTCTAGAATTAATGGATATTAATTGATGTTCCCCTCAGATATCAAATACATCTTTTACTTACTGAGAAATGGGTCTGTAACAAGTTTCCTTGTATTTAAACTGTGTTCCCCCAAGTAGTACCATTTTCCAAGTAGTAACATAATTCTAGACTATTACAATAATAGAAAGAACCTTAGTCAGCCAAAAGGAATTAAGTGAAAGTGGAAAGTTCATACCCAAACATAACTAAGTAAAACGTAATCACTTGCTAGACTAGGCAACAAAATCAAGTGCAAGGCCACCTTGTTTTACTAGAAATCTCTTTAAAATTCTTCAGAAAGAGTGGCATTCACTATAGCTTCAATTCACTTAATGATAAGGTACTGCTTTAGAGCTAAAAAAGTAAGCACTCTATCATGACACTATACTTCTAAGCATCTTCCATTAAATTTGCATACATGAATGCAGCTTATGTTAGCCTGGCAAAAATTCACACTTCAAAACTACGATGGCTGAGGCTGTGTGTAAACTTCCACCACAGAGACAACTTTCATACACAGGCTAAAATAAGGCTCTCCAAATAGGGAATTATTCTGAAAATGCTGACACATCTTTAACACTGTGAGTGGGCGCCAGTATAATACACACATTGTGTACACATATGTTGCTGTCTTCCTGGGAAGCTTAACTGAAAGACCACATGGTTGATGTGGGACAGCAGGAATGCCTCTTTGAAAGCACTCATCCTGCTTACTCATAATCTCTCAAACAAAATGCAAGGCATATGGGAGAATGATGCTGTTTCACAAAACAGCACTTTATGATGGTGAACAACCCTTTTGAGTCAAAACTGCTCTTGATAATTCAACACAAATGAAAGAAAAAGCTCATGACAAAGGTTAGACACAATGTTAAGCATTTAAATAAAATTACAAACTTCCATTACAAAAAGGCATTTTAGTTGTCTTTTTTTTTTTTCCACTAAAGCACACACCCACTATATAGGGTCAAATTCCCAAAAGACTAACAAAACAATAGATGGACCATCTGCCACTATATAAAGCAAATTGAAAATCCAAAATCAGAGCTAGATGGGAGTTGTACTAAAATGAGCACTACCTTTCCATTTTTTTCATCACACCAGATTCTTAGCTAAGTTTGTTAAAATAAACAAAACCACGGGAAAGTTGTAGGAACTTCCAGGCATAAACGTAAATGCTGCAGTACATGACACGTCCTCGGAAAAGTTTTACTTTTCTTCTATTGACAACTCTAAGCCCCACACAAGTTTCCACTGACAAATACTCTGCCTTTTTTATACAGCAAATGGCTGCCATTTATGGAATTAGTGTTCTATACAGGTATCTGAGATACCACCTCCATGATATAGACCACTTAAACAATGTCTTCGCAGCTGTCAGTGCAAGTCAGTTGTCATTGGTCTCCCCACTCGGCTTATTTACATACATCAAGGGTAACATAATCAGAAATCCATAATGGGCTCAAAACAAATGTGAACAAGTAATTGCCCAAGGAAAAGACTGTCTTGAAAATACCTGATGTGGAACACAGAATAACCTGAAAAATAAGTGCAAATAAACAAAGAAACAGTACTTTTACACTTTGTTTTTCCTGACAGCTGCTTATAAATTTGGCCTTGAACTGCCTTAATAAAATCTGTGATTTTTCTGTTCCACTCTGTGGAAAAGATTCAGTGCCTAGAAATTTTTACTGTGTTACAGATACTAGGACATCGGTGCTGCCCTTTTATTGCTTTGTTTGAGTAAACAGAAGCTCAGTTATTCCTCTAAGGTTTTGGCCATTCCTTTCCTCCCTAACACTCACCGTTCCACAATAGTTTGCTAGGTGGCTTATATGTTTCAAGAAAGTAGTTATGTCAAAACTCCTTTCAGACGTCCACTCCAGTAACAAATTGCATTCCCAGAAATCAATCTCAATAAAGGACTGTTTTTTAAAACAAATATCCAGCTCTGTTCTCTAACGTCACTAAAAATATTTTAATATTCTATAAAACTATCCTTATCTTTTATATTGCTCATTACAGTCTAGTATTCATAATGCTAAATCCACCCAGCACAAACAAACAAAAGCTCTTGAAAATTCTTAGTCCTTTCAGAAGACAATTTTGTATGGACAATTGCTTTCAGCCTCTGAAGAACTGGTATGTGGTATTCAAACATGCCTCTTCCTGGCATCGGGCTTCATTATAAATCATTTCAGAGTCTCTATTGAGACTTGTGACCCTTATCCTCACAGATTTCCCTCTATCCTCTACCATCATTTCTCTCCCTCCCAATGAAAGTGGAAAGATGACAGAAAACAAACAACTCTTTCTCAGTGGCACACAGACAATTCCACAAAGCAAGGTTCCTTTCAGACAATCACTACCAGCCTGTCAGACAGACATGCGTGTAGTTAATGAAACCACATAAGCACAGACTGGAAGACAGCTGCACACCAACTGGGTCACCAGTGATCTATACTGCTGAACACCTCCCAAATGAGCACTGTCCTTTTACATTACTGTGCTTTCTAAGTGATTAGAGCCCCATTCCTCATAGGGCATTAATTATAGGGATTAACTGTAAAAGGAAACACATGAACAGGATGTTACATGCTTTTTTTGTTCTTTGAATCTTTGCGTATTTGCTATGAATTAAGGAATAAAAGGGTTCTGAATAACGCAATACAGTCTGTTATCCTGAAGAATCTAATTTTAAAAGAGTACAGGGGAAGAGGATTTCAGCCTGCTGACATATGACTTCCTCAGCTAGATCAAAACAAAGAAGGCCATGCTTTATTTTCCCAATTGCAGCACAGAGAACACGTATCATAAAGTTGTAAAAATACTCAATCACTGACCGCTGAGAATGAGCTGCTGGTAAGATGCAGTTATGACGCAGATTAAACACTCATATGAATTTAGAATACACTCAAAGCTTTATCAGGGCTCCTTTCATGCGCCAGTTACTCTGTTGAACTGGCCAAAAATCATAGAGCACTTAATTCCACTCTTAATTCTAGGAAAACCTGGAAGTGCTATACTCTGAATTAAATAGCAGAATACTTAGACATAAGTAACTTACAGTGACTGAGCTACCCAGTAAAAAGTAACCTAACTAGACAAGCATCCAAATTCTGTTCTAAAAACAAATACCAGCTGATTATGATCCTGTCAGCATTACTGAGCTGACCTGTCAACTGAATACACACTTTTCCTATTTTAGTGTCTCAGAGCTGAAAGCTAGGACACTATTTAAATTACACAATCACTAGGGTTTTCTCTTATGTTTTAAAAATAAATACTTTGAAAACAAAACTCTATCTATCTAAACAAGCTAAAAGTTGTAACATAGGCATCTCCTATATTGCTAGCCCACGAGGCAAGCAGATATTCTTAACAGAGACTGCCTTAACTTCTAATGACAGATGGTAGTTGGAACACAGGTTCAAGGTTTGTGACATCAACATTTACTTCAGAATTTTCACAACAGACTATGTTTTGAACAGCAAAACCCAGAGATGCTTTCAGGCTCTATCCATTGCATTACATCTTCCTCAAACATTCATTACAGACCATTAAATGCAACTTACACAGCTATAAGTGTGCTGATCAAAGGCTCACATACCATATTTGCTTTAATTTAAGGAAATTGTCAGGTTTTCTTCTGGCAAGATTAAGCATTTTCCAAGCAGAAGAACAATGTGTAGGGAGTTAGATATTAAAACCTAAATAATCTAATACATTAATTTCATTTTTAAAACATGTGTAATGACTAAATCATCTGTAGCCCCATAAATTGTTTAAAATGTTTACATGAAAAATATCTGAAGGTTTTTTAGAGTCAAAGGTGAATCTCTTGACCTTTACACACTCTCCCACTGGAGTAGTTAAACTTAAAGGTCTGCTCTTGGTCTCACCAATTAACAACCAAATGTTCTTAGGTATGAGTTGTTTTATTACTGACCCTGCCTTTCATACTTCCCATGACACACACTCACGCCTCAATCCATCTTAGGAAGATGACTTCAACTGGATGTTATTCTTGGTTAAGGAGCATTTTCCATTGGAAAAGTTTGAAAATGGCTGCTGGTGAGTTTGTCTGCCTTGCAGTAATGATCTTTGTTATGATTTGTTATGAGAAAATTTTTTCCCCATGTAGTCATCTTTGAACAGTACAGCATTGGTTGAAATGTCCTATTCTAAGACAGACAATTAACAAAACTTACCTCCTCTTAAAAAAGCAATAGGATTTTATGAAAAAGAGCTAATGAAGGTGTTTGGATTTTTTTTTCAGGACAGAAAAAAGTTAGTAAAAGCCTTTGGGATATTTCTAGGTCCTGACACACCAAAAAATCCAACAAATTAAGCTTGTTAAAATGCTTCTTTAAAGTGCAAGCAAAACTAGAATTTGTTAGAGTAATTCTTAATGTAAGCTAAAGAGCAGCCACAGATTGGCTAGCAAATACACAAGTTTCAGTTAGTTGAATAAGTTAGTGAACAGATACTAGAAAATCGAACACTGTGCTCCATTTATAGCTAATCAGGTTCAAAAAATACACATCACTCAACCCCATGGATCCTTTTCTTTCTGCCACTAGTACCCAAGAGTAATCCAATATGAAAAGTACTTTGAGTGCACATAGATACTCTACACTCTCAGTCATTCCACTCTCAGTCATATCAGTATCAACAGACACTGTGCACTATTTGAGGTTTGAGCTCAAGAGAAGAAAATTGACTAATCAGGAACTGGTAAAACCTCCATAGATCAGTATTCCTTGGTGCTAGGAGACATATTTACATTATGCAAGGTAAATGCAAAGCAGGGGCTAATATTTAAAAGGAGACATGGATTATTAGTACATACACACTTGTTCAGTATCACTGTCTGAGCAAATTACTAGTGCCAGCTTCACGTAAGGATCGTGGACATGGTAAACTTCATATATATTTTTGCTACAAAGGATGGGAATCATCTTCCTAATTATTATTGCTTCAAATCTCAAGGCCATGTAGTTTAATTGTTTTGTCTTTGAGGAAAGCAACAATATTTTATGAACTCACCCACAACAGTATCAAACAGAGAAAGAAAATAACTATATTTAATTATTTTCCAACATTTTTCTCCCACTCTACATTCATAGAGCTTGTTAAAGTTCAGCTAATAACATTAAAAGACTAGACCATTAGGTGGGCAGTGCAGGTTCCCAATGGGGTCTGGTCGTACATGGTGCATCAAGACATTACCCTGCAACTACACTGGCGCTGCCTGACCAAGAATTAATTTAAAAAATGGAAGTCCCCTTGTAAGAGATCCTCTTACAGATCTCTTATCCACTCAAATTAAATTTAACTCAATCACTGTGTTCACCATTGATTATAACCTTTCAGCATATATACCCAAAACATTTGTTTCATACATATCAGCTAATCTTACATCTCCTTTCCTTTAGTGTGATATATCGTATTAGAAAGAAATACAGTTAGATCTGTACTAACATGAGACATATCAGAAAAGCTGTGAAGTCATAATTAATGACTAAATACTCTGAAATGAGCAAACAATCATTTGCTAACCGGTTTTCTGATCTGTCAAGATGTTTACAAGTACAAAGTCAATAAATTCTTCAGCACATATTTAACTTCAAATGTTGTAAAATCCAATAATAAACAGATTATGGTTAAGATCTTCCACTACAAAACAGGGTAACTATAATGCTGACATGAATTCTGAGTTAACTATGGTGAAAACACTCAATATAATTAATGTCATTTCATCACTTTTCAGACTGAATTTATTTCCTACTCTGTACAGGCTAGTGAAATTTTCTGTACTATAGATTTAGATACATAGCTAACATGTCTTCTAGCCTGATTTTTGATCAAGCTTTCTTTGGATAAAAGGAGTATCACTAAAGCACATCTGATTTTATAAACTGGCTTTATTTCCAAAGACAGTCAAAACAGCTTCTATTAACTAAAGGGCAACAGTACAATTTGAAGGGATTACTCTCAACTTCTTTTTAATTTCTCTACAGAATAAAAGCACTTTTCTTTCATGTTTCTATTTTTAAATGAAAAACAATGCCACAGAACATCAGGGAAAGGACTCTTTATTTATTTTTGCAACACAACATTAAAATTAGTTATGCTTGCATTGTTATTGTATCAGAAATAGTGTAGCCAGCACGACTAGGGAAGTGATTATCCCTGGTGAGGCCACACCTCAAGTGCTGTTTTCAGTTTTAGGCAGCTCTGTACAAGAATGACAGAGGTGCTGGAGCGGGTCCAGAGAAGGGCTACAAGGTTGGCAAAGGGTCTGGAGAACAAACCTTACGAGGAGTAACTGATGGAGCTGGAGCTATTTACAGAGTACACATATTACCTCTCTCCTACTCCACTAGATAAATCAAGGATCTAAATCAATTAAGAATTTACAAGAAATTCTTTTTCCATTTGGTATATTGTGTGGTTTTAAAATCCTTTTCTTATGCAGTCTGATGAACAACCGCCTTTAAGTTATTTTGGTATTAATACTTCCTTTGTCTTCATTTGGTAATACCTGCCCCCAAGCAGTGATGGTGATCTAAACCATGTAAAAATTTAAAGGCTGCCTTACTACAACTGCAGTCACACAGCATGTTTGCATTTATTCAGAGAACAAGCTGTCATAACACTGCCTAACCATTTGCAACCTCCACTTGTTCTCACCTGCCCTCTGCAACAAGAGCCTTTTTGTCTGAAAGGTGTTTGTGTAACATTCCTTGCTTAATCTAGACTAGAACCAAAAATAACAAATGGCTTGTGCTTCATCAGCTTTGCACTGAAGCTCAATTATGCATGTGGCTCACGTGCACCAAAGAGTTTATTAAAGCTGTTTTGGTTCACATTTGGTTTTACATCACATCTAAGAAACAGGGAAGGGAGAAGAGGGTGGAGATTCTCCCTATGACATAAAAGCTTTATAAAACAAAACTACCTCAATGCGTTTTCCTTCCCCATGCAAACCCATCCAGTAAGTCATGCACTCTCCTTTTCTTAGAAGGAGCGTCTTTATTAGAAGCTATTTACTGTGGCCAAGTTCCAAGTTATAGGTTACAAACTAAAGAGAAAATGTTCACTTTTTTAAGGGACAGGAGTTCAAGCAATGAGTCGACAATCCAGACATCTTTCAGACAGAGTAAGGCACCTTCTTTTCCTCAAAACCTAGTGGATGAACAACCTACAAATACAGGTAAATAAACACAGAACAGTAAAGGACAAATACTAGATTACTTTGCCTCATCGCCAGCAACATTACATTAAAAGTTTCAGTATATTTATTTGTTAAAACAAGATTCTGCATTGAATGCAAAACCACCCCAGCTCTTCTCTTGCCACCTTCATCCATACCGCCCGCTTCTTAAAAAAAGATTCACTTAGAATCACAGAATCATTAGAGATTGGAAGTAACCTCAAAAGATCATCTAGTCCAATCCCCCCTGCCACAGGAGGTTCACCTGGACCAAGTCATAGAATCAGTCAGGGTTAGAAAGGGACCACAGAATCATCCAGTTCCAACTCCCCTGCCACGGGCAGGGGCATCTCACCCTAGATCTGTCCCACTAGGGTCTCTGTAATTGCCACAAGGTCACAATCACCTGACTGGACACAGATTTCTAACTCCTCCTGCTTATTCCACATGCTGTGTACATTGGTGTACAGGCATTTCAGGGAGTGAACCAAGCGCTCCGATTTCATCCTAGGACAGTGGGAGGCCACCTGGTTTTCATTAAGACCAGAGCTCTGTCCCACTGGTGCACACTCATTAACAATCCCACCCTGCTTCAAATCTAGTTTAAAGCCTTCTGAATGAGCCCTGCCAATTCCTGCTCCAGAACCCTTTTTCCCTTCTGAGATAAACCTTTCCCATGTTTAACTGTCAGGTCTGGTGCCTTATAAAACCAGCCATTATCAAAGAACCCAAAGCACTACCTGTAGCACCAGCCTTGTAGCCAAGCTTTTATGGACTAAATCCTTCTATTCCAGTCCATGTCCTCACCCCAAAATGGAAGCAATGATAATAAAATTTGTGCCTCAGACTCCTTTACCAAAGGTCCTGAGGCCTTGAAGTTGTTCATTCCCATCAGTCTATGCAATACAGCTTCCTTCCCACCTGTCTGGAAGATCAGCAGTAGGTAATAGTCAGCTGATCTCACCTGGTTAAGGAGCATCCTAGTGATGTCCCCGATTCTGGCTCCAAGCAGACTGCAGGCTTCCCTATGATGAGGGTCAACTCTGCATGTTGGGACCCCAGTTCCCTTCAGGAGTGAGTCTCCAATAACTACTTTCCTTCTCTTCTTTGTGGAAGAGGCTGTCATATTACTGGAAGACCTCTCTGATTTATGCGACTGTGCTAGGACCTCTACAATAGGTTGCTTATCCTCTATGTCCTTTTTAGAGTGGTTGTCTTCCAGGAAGGGCTCACATCTATTTCTCAGTGGCAACTGGGGAGGAGGCAGGCAAGAGGGCTGCTTGCGTTCTGCCATGGCCTTGCACTTGCCTCCACTCATCCCTTCTATTTGGGCTTCTGTCCTCCATCTTAGAGGTGCAGGATACAGGGATCCCTAGATTCTGGTTCTTATTTGGCCATTGTCCAGACCGCAGAGCTTGGCTCCAGAGGTCTACCTTTATTTCAGCCTCCCTAATGCTCCTGCTTTTTCCTGCTCTTTCTGCTTCTGCTTGTAGCCTTTCCAACCTCATGTTGCAGCTGTGACACTTGGTTAAGCAGATAATCTACCTACTCATACTGTGCACAGCCTGAGATAAGTGAGAGACTACAACACTTACTGCAGCCTGTCACCTGCACAGCCTCATCTTGCGGGAGGATCTCTGTTTAGGTTCCCACATCCATGTGCAGTAGTGACCATAGCCTGACCTTCTGCTGCCAGGCTGACACCATTTCTTTTTTTTTCCTCCCCTGGTTGCTAGAGAATGCTAGCTCTGTCACTCCACGTGGTCTGAGCATGACTTTCAGTTTTGCCACGTTTAAAGATCCTGTGGTTTGAACTCCACTGCATCCCTTCTCCACTTCTCCCGTGAGAGATTCTGACCCCCACCGTGTCCCTCTTTCCTCCCTTGAGGTTCACTGGTTAAGGGGTCCTGCAATCAGTCAAAAACTTCAATAAATAGCATCCAGGGACCAGGAACCAAGTCTGTCACTCCATGTGGTATTTAACAGGGTTTAGAGAATGTATTGAACATCATTTCTTACTTGATATGATAGGACATAATTGTATACAGCCACTATGCCCAGAAGGCAGATGCAACTCACACATAATAAACAAGCTTGTAAATCACCCTTTCACTGCTGAGCAACTTCATCCCATGGAACTCAGAATGACAGTACCAACTACTCAAACAGCTATTTTATGTTTAGCACTGAATACAAGATAAAAAGGCAACACTATCACAGTTTTTGCTTTTGCCATTTGTACATAATCTGACTAGCACACTATTTTGTTTCACCTATGAAATCTTTGAGGAATAAAATCCATAATAAATTATTCACGAATAATTTTGTTATCAGGGAAATCACATGTATCTTGGCATTAGTGCCTAAATGTACCATCCCTATGGAAGTTTAACAGTTATTCAGTAACTAACAGGTTAAATGTACACCAATCAAATGTGTATATAGACTCCAAACGGAGTCAGATTCTCTTCTGCATGATGACCCTTTATCAGGAAAACAGACACACTAACAGAAAACAAAACAGGAACATAAGATTGAACACCACAGAAATTAACAAGTGTTAAGAAGAGTGGCTTGTAAGTTTTTTTAAAAAAATTACTACACCACAATTTGACAGTCACTTTAGAAACATCTTCAAATACATTTCCTTAAAAGATCACTCCTACATTTGCACTATAATGTTAAAAAGTAACACAGTAAGCTTAATGTAGGAATACTTGGAAATAAATAGGCTAAAATCATTAACAGCTGTTTTTACTAGCTTTCCAAGAATTAATTATGTTAATCTTTGCAGAGAAAAGAGGTACCCAAGTCATAGGGCTCAGCAAAGAAGCATACCTTCATTCAACTTTGATGTAAGACACACAGATAAAAACTTCACCAGTAGATGAAAGAGTGCACTGAAGTCACAGAAGCAGAATTTGACTGAGAATGGCACGACACGTGATTTGTTGATGCAACACTTCAACACTTTTGTTTATGCCTCCTGACATATAGCCAGAACACTATGTTTGTATGGGAAAGACAACCAACAGCTTTAGCGCAGGGAAAATATTTCTATTGGACTCCTTTCCCCAAGCTTCAAAGTCCATCAGTCCAGAAAAATAAAGTTGACACCTTCTGAAACACAAACTTAAGAGAACATGAAGTAGTTATTGTGATTCAGTGCACTTCATTACTCTCTTGTTTTCAGATGCTTCTCTCCAATCAGCTTATGAGAATGACTCAAATAAGA
This sequence comes from Rhinopomastus cyanomelas, assembly GCA_013400115.1. Lineage (NCBI taxonomy): Eukaryota > Metazoa > Chordata > Aves > Bucerotiformes > Rhinopomastidae > Rhinopomastus > Rhinopomastus cyanomelas. The sequence goes on from VXBP01003844.1 coordinate 71,915, forward strand.
GAAAGTAAACACACTAACTAGCCCTCTTCAAGAACTTTTTGCTTCTCAAGAGACATCCTTGTATCACCTCTTCCACTCTTGTGCAGGAAATTAAGTGGGTAAATGGAAAGAAACTACAGTTTCTTTCTCTATAAACTCCAGTTTCTAGAAACTATAGTTACTGAGGCACGGTTTGTGAATGACTACAGAGCACAAAGCACACTGGGTATTCAATAAATGATACTGAAACTGTCTTTAATTTATTACTAACTGTAAGAAAACCATAAGCAAATCTAGGCTTCATACAGAGGGAAGTCAAAATAAAACCTATTTACATAATGCAACCCTTTATATGACAATTCCCTTACCATAAAAAGTTCTTATTTCCTTTGTAACACAGTTACTTCTCTGCATACAACAAATAGGGTATTAAAGAAAACCGATAGGCTGAGAGATGAATAATTCTTTCAGGAGTTCTGTTAAGAATGTATCCACAATAAATATGTTCCTTTACAAACACAGAATACTTTCATCAGATCCTTTGTCTTCACTAAAATAGTTCAAACAGTGTATTTTGCTTATTTTAGGTAAATCGCTTCAAGTACATTCACAGCTGGGCAGCCTTTACATAGTTCAGGAAAAAAATTCCTTAGATGACATACAAGCTTCAGACACTATCAGCACAGAATGCTACCCCAGTGGTCTTCTATAGTCACTGCTCAAGATCAGAAGGAACACAGGAATAAATCAAACGTGACGTTTACAAGAATGTAGACATTTCACTTCTGCCAATAATTTCATCAGCTGTAAAACTGTGCTACAACTCTACCTCAGAGCTCAGTTGCAGACAGAATGGTAGGGATTCAATTCTTCAGTCACTTCCTCTCTATCTCCCATTCTTTACTGTCTTCTGCAAAGAGCATCAGATCTCTCATTTGAGGAGTTAAACTACATATAGCAGAGTCTAACTGCCACAATACTCTACCCCTTCCCAAAAAAGGGCAGGTTTTGCATAGAAGCTGTTAAATGTTGTTTTTCAAAAATTAGGTAATAAAAATCAAATATTAAAAACCTCTTCACTCACAGCCAAGAGCACACATAAAGCAGACATTAACGCCTGTTACTAAAACTAAGCCACTGCAAATCAGGAATCCATTAGGTTTCAAAGGGCTCTCAGCACCAAACTAACATTAGCATGCTAAACTTCTGCTAACACAGAGTATCTCAACAATGTGAATATTGTTTTACTCCATTTCATCACTTGTGAAAGCTCCAGGCCAAACTGTGGGAGCCATGATGAATATTAGGAACTAGAATCGGGAGGGCAAGTTCAGTTCAAGCAACAGTTTTTCTCTGCCAGACGAAACACTACACAGTGTAAGACCCTGTAAGTAATTACAATGAAATGAAAGTTTTATCAAGGAAATAGACTTGGTTTAAAAGGTCACAAAGTGACAAATAAAAGCACACAGTGAAACAAATAAGCAAATTACTGACTGACCTGTGGGGTCAATGAATCCAAACAACAAATATTTCTGCTCTCTAAATAATTAAAAATGTCAAAATACAATGGCTGCGGACAAATTGTGTTCACAACGCAGACAGGCCAGACAAACTACTTCATAGTTAAATATTTCACTTACCTGTCCTGTGACTGTTCCTCATACATTCTTTCCTTTCCTTCTTTGAAAAGCCTTATAGCCCGTTTTGATTTTTTCATGAGACTGTCAATATAGATTTTGAAATACTCGTTTTCACTGAGATGTGCAAGTTTCTGGTTGTCATCATGTTTGCTCAGAATAAGTCGCAAATGCTGGTAAGTGTCGGGTAAAATGTCAAGTATATATGGTGGGCTGTTTTTGAGTTGAAGCTTTGGGTTTTGGCACAATCTCACCTATAAGCAAAGAGAAGAGAATGTAAAAGACAAGGAACATGTTGACAGGAAAACTGACCTGACATCTTACAACGACTACATGCAAGTATACTTTGCTAACCTCCGGGCACAAAGAACTAAATCCTACCACTTTCATACTCCACGAATTCCCCAGATAAACTCTAATGTCAAAGGACATAAATTTTAACCTAATCCAGTCACATCTATGAAAAGCAAACATGCATACTTTAACATTTCATGTTTAAAGCAACCTCTTTGCCTGTCTACTACACACTAATGTGTATTGCCAAAACACATTATAGAGCTAATGCCAAAAGCTTTGCACAAAGCTGTTAGCTGCAGGTTAACTCCCCTATGGATGTTTAAACATGTACTGAGAGCTGGCTTTACAAACCACTGTCATCTGCTGGCTTTCTTTTTTCTCTATCCAACAATAAAACTTCTTAGAATCCATTGGAATTTAAAATTTGGAGGTCTACCCATATGAAAGTGGTCTGAATGACACCAGTGGATCAAAAGCCATTAGCTACAACAAACAGACATTAAGTCACTCACTAAAAGACACCACAAACCAGTAAATAAAGCATTATAAACAAAACATTTTTCAGTTCACAGCTGTAACAGAAAGTAACATCTTATTGAACTCTAAACAGTCACACTCCTAAACAGCACAAAAGTTAATTGAAAAATATATACTACTTCAAAGATTCAGCTTCAGATGAACTGAACACCCTTGGATCTAATCTGCACTACAAATGTTTCTGAAAGATGATGATACTCTGTTTCCTGAATGTATATAAGGTCAGAGTCATCATTACCTCCTGCCTACCAACATTCTTTAGTATTTGCTTCTTTAATATTCAGTTCCAGAAAGTGAGCGACATCAAAACAAACCTGTAGTTTTTGAGTGCTATTGCACTGAGCTACCCACACTCAGCTAAAACACCGAAAAGAGACACATTCTCCACGTGTATGCAGTTGTAAATATGTAAATACTTAGGAACTAATTAAGTCCATGTGGTCTAAAAGTTATGAAGGTATCATTTGAAGATTGACATTCTTTTGAGGTAACTAATGAGGCTATAAAAATATCTTAATACTGCTGAAAGCAGAGTCCTATTCCTACTTATGTAGGAACATCTAAAAAGTGCTGTCTTGAGCATTCCTGGGACCAGGAACAAACTTCTGTCTTACAGCATCCACTTCTCTAAACTCAAAGCTATTGCTAACTCCCCCACTTCAATTTCCAGATGTACACCGTCAAGAAATTTACTGCCTTAACACTGGTGCTACTAACAGATCTTCAGGCACCACAAACAGCAAAGCAAACATACAATTCTACTCTTCCCTCTGAAATACACACAGGAATAAAACCCACTAGAAAATTATGCTTAGGTGTGGGGGTCATGTGGACCCCCAATTGAAAAATTGAGATAGAGTGAACAAAAGTCAAGCACTAATAAGTTTTTCAAAAGAAGTCTAGCACCACTGAGCAAACTCCTAAGTATTACAGAAATGTTAGAACCATTCAAAATTAGAATTTTAAACATGACATTTGCAACAGCTCCCCTTGCTTCACTGATCCACCTTAATTTCTGTTACCCTTTCACTTACAAGATAAAGGAATGGATCAAGGTTCTCTGATGGGTTGTAGAACAGACAGACTCTTCCACAGAGAAATGTACAGTCTCAGCAGGACACAAAAAGACAACAGTTAGATGCAGACAAATACGAACACAAAAAGACAGCAGATAGATGCAGGTAAATACTCTGTTCAGTGTGCTAGAGAGCGATTCAGAGCATTAACAGTAAAGTTTCAGGTAAATAATTAAATAATTTAGGAGAAAGCTTTTTATGAGCCACTAAGTTGAGGAATGTTAAGTTGGAAGGAACCAAAAAAAGGTGAAGCATAAAGATGTTTAGTCATCCCTTCAACAGGTGATAGTTTTGAACTGCAGTCTATAGGAGCAAGACAAAGATTTCCAAACTGAAAATAGCTTGCTCATATTCCATGTGACAAAGAGAAACTATTAGGGTAAAGAAAAGGACACAATAATCCAAGATGTATGCTAAGAGATGCCTGCAGCAGCTTCTCAGAAAACAAAGGTTGGGTATGATGGTATTCTTTCAAATCAGAAGAGCAAAGTGTAACTTATTGGTACACAAGATTAGCAAAGCATGGGATGAGAGATTTAGGCAAATGGATTGATCTGGAAGATTCAGACACAATCTAAAAGAGTAGTTGAAGTAAAGAAGCTGCCCAAGTGAAGGCAGAATTATGGTGTCGCTCCAGAGCGTCAAGAGAGACGTATAAGGGAGATTAAGTATTTTATTTTAGTCAAGATGAAGTTAAGCTTATAGACAAGATGTCAGAAACACAAGTAGAGAAATTTACAAGCCTAGATAGATCTGAAAATTATCCATACAGGGACACATGTGAATTTCTTTTTGAAGAGAAGTTAGAACTGAAATCCCAAGGACAGAAGGGAAAAGCTTTTATTAAAAAGTAGTCATTTTTCCCATTCTCACATTTCTGAATTACATTAAATTTGAAACAATAATTACATTCTTCCTAAAGCAAACTACAGAGGACACATATCAATATCGTGATCAATGCCTGATCAGGTGTAACAAGTTTTTAGTGCAACAAGGGGAAAACAACAGATGAAAAGCTGTTGATTCAGGAGGAAAAAGGTCAGTAATGAGAGCAGACCACAAGCACAAAAGGCTGCGGTCATTTCGAATTGCTTATTTATCCTAACTCATGTCTTGTGAGTAAATAATTACTTCACTTACTGAAATCTATCTTTTTGATCAGTTGTGCCAACAAGTAAAATATAAGTGGTCTTGTGTACATTAGAAATACCATTAAGTTATTTTAAAAAAGCAGGAAAAAGTAAATGGCTGATGGTAGTTGCTGTAGAAGTCAGTCAATTCCATTACACAAAAAAAAAGCCCAGTTATAAAGAATAATCATCTTCTCTTTCTGAAGCTCTGGAAAGTTTTCTTCAGTCCCTCATCATTACATACAATACACACATCAGCGTGGCAAACTGTGGTCATCATGGTTTATAAGGCTTCATCTTCTGATGACTTTACAGCACATGACTAGTGTCTTTAACTCCAAAGCAAGCCTTTAAGAAAGTCACAGAATAATTCCTCTATTGTACAACACAATTAGTCTTACAAATTTTCACAGAAAACGCTAACAATTAGTTGAAGTCAATGATCCAGTGAAGCAGTACAATGCTTTCTTCACTTCACAGAGTACACAAGTTTTATAGTCCAAAGGAAGTAAGTTGACAAAGAGGTGGCTGGTAAACTATATGGTTTCCAGAGTCAGGATGTCCTGACACATACCACAGCAGTTTAGAATTAAAAGCAAGCAATAAGAAATTATATCTGCTGATGCAAAAGATTTATCAATGCTCCAGAAGTGATGTGCACACCTTTCTTCACAAGAAAACAACAACAATGAAATATAAAACCAACCAAAGGCCTCTATCCTGCACTTTTAGAAATCAATCCTCACTGACAGTGTTGGACTGGAAGTTAGTATGTATATAGTTAGCAAACTTTCAGTCTGAAAAATGAAAAGCAGTCAGTCAGCAAGTTAGTAAAGGTCTCTCATGGAGGTAAACTGCAACAAAGCTAAGCTCCTTTCACTCCCTCAGTGTAAATCCAATTATTTACTCCAGAATCACCAGAACAATAGAATGCAACTCTGATTGTGAAAAATTAAGACCTTACCCTAATCTACCAGGAACAGATTTCCGAAACAGTTAATTCAGCAGCTTCCAGACAAGCTTACTTTAGTGACTACAGAGAAAAAAACTCTAACCCCTCACTCCCTCCTCAAACAAAATAAATAGCACTACTCAGAATATTTAAGGTATTAAATTTAAATTATAAGGTATTATTTCGTAGCATTTCGTGATTAAAGTAAGTCATCTACTGTAGCTAGAGTTTTCTGTAGAAAATATACTGTATCTTGTATTCACTCTTCAAAACAAACAAAGTTGAAAGCTCTAAACTCCTCTAACAAAAGAACTTTTGTTCGCACAAAGTACAGCAGCTCTAACACAAATGTTTAAACACCTAGAGCTAGTCAAAGACAATACAAGGAAGGTAGCACAGCTAAAACACAGTAAGTATCTAATGAGTAAGACATCCACTAAACACTGCTTTCAGCTGCAGTGAATGGACTAGAAAAATCAGACCACCAGCATGCTCTCACACTTCCAAAACTGCACTCAAAACCGTCTAAGCAACAAGTATCTTCTGCCATGCAGCACTAACAAGTCATAGTATTAAAGAACACGCTGGCACATCACCGGCAGTGTGACCAGCTGTCGCTCTGCAGTAACATACCAAGATAATTCTACAGAAAACCACAACCACAATGCTAACAGCGACGAGTTCTGAGAAACTTAACCAAGGAGGGACTAACCAGAAAAACAAATGAAATCTGAACATTATGCTTCTTCAGAAAGGCTCCAGAACTTCGTTCAGAGTTTTTGAGGAGGTAATTAACACCAGCGGGTGCACGGGGGCTCACACCTCACACAAGTGTGCACACCAAGCTGGCCCCAAAACCATGATTGTATTTTGTAAAATAATACATATTCATTGGAATGTGACCTCCACAATGGATAGAGTCCGGCTTGTTACCTTGTTCAAGGCCTGTTTGCCTTCTTGCTGTAACGAGCAGTTGTTTTCTAAGGTTAAAGTTATGCTTGCCCCATCAGTCAATCTTTACTTACTAAAAGTAAGTAAAGGTGACTGGATCGATCACCAATCTTTTTGGCTGAGAGTGCTTGTTCAACAGCAAACACAGCAACTAAGCTATATGTTCCTATGCCGAAGGACTAAGCACTAACAATGCTGATCCTACACACAGATAAGAACAGCTGACCTCGGAGGGTCATTTACTCTTCCTTCCCATTAGAGAAAGAGAAGCTTCCGTTTATCCTTTGCATTTTTTAATTCTTTTTCCATAAAAAGACAAAACTTTGAGGCAGCACACTGAGGAATACCATAGTTATGATGGAGGACTGTCTTTCCTAGATCTTTGGGGAAAAGGGGCATTTACTTGACTTGGAAGATTACACATTAATGTAACTGTTAAGGTGTTGTAATGGATAATCAAAGCAGACATAGTTTCAACTATCGTGCTCTGTATAACTCACTCAGATGCTATTGAAAACTTGGATGCTGAAAAATGTTAAAGAAAAGCACACTGCAAATTTACCAAGGTAACCAGCTTTTATTCACCAAATCATAGCATGAGCTCGGAGACATGCTCATTGCTCTCAGGTAATTGCACAACAGCAAATCAAACTGCCATCCCCATTTACACAGTCAGAAGCAAACAACCAGCTGGGCCATCACAGAGCACCCAGACTGGTTAGATAATACTGTTAATCTCCACAACAGAAAATAAATTCATCATCAGAACCACACATAAAAGCACTGAAAAGTGCCTAAAAGTTGTTAAAACATTCCTACTTAAAAAAACCCAAACTGTTCAGAATGTGTCACAATTTTATCAGCTTGAAAGCTACAACAGTAAACTGTGCACAGCACTGCCAACTCTCAACAGCCCAAGCAGTAAATTAACTACTCCCATGTTTACAAGACAGGCATTCTCTACCAAAGCTGTTCAAGGTAACCATTATCTCCTAATAACAATTCACAGCTAATTTCTAGAGTTTAAAGTCATTAGGTTTAAAACCTCAAGGGAAAAGAATCCCATGTAGTTTATGCATAAGGAAGACTTACAAGGTATTTTTAACAATATTTTGAATTTATTTACAGGATACAAATTTTCTAAACCACACCATCATTAAAAATAGAAATTTGCTTGGTAAAAGTTTTGAGAGATAGAGTCAGCTTGCTTATAAAATACTAGTACTAGAAGGCACGGTTAAACTTCCAAACCATAAAACAAGTACTATTTATCGCATTGCAAAGCAGCTAAACAAAGTATTTTTGTTTCTTAATGGTAAAACTACTGTTTACTCATGAGACAAGCAGGAGGGAAACTGGGTATCAATACTGGCAGTTGATGTCCCTTTAATAATGCAGTTAGTATTGTAAATTCTTATTTACACTAAACCAAACAAACATGACAGTCAGTCTCAGAAAGAACAGATCACAGTGAAGGAAGTACAGAACGGAAGATTCAGATATAAGATATATAGACAGGTAACAATTTTCACTTACAACAAGATTGGATTTTATTATCTGAAAGCACTGCAGTAACTCCAACAAACAGGTCTCTTTAACCAGGAACACTGTCCCAAAATTCTTTCATGCTAAATTCTTTCAAGACCTTTGATTTCTTTCAAGACCCTTGATTTCTCTGAGACTGGTAACAAGCGTAAATATAAGATATTTAAGCAGAACTACCTGTTCTAACACCTGAATCATCAGTCCATGGAAAACAAACACTACCTCAAAACTGAACAATTCCAAAGCATGACAAATTCTGCATAGAGATATTTTCATAGTATCTCAGCAGACAGAACTTTTACATATATGATAAAATTTCTCACACTATAGTTCTTGCAAAGTAGGAATAGTTGTAGTATTGGTCAATTCCTTATTGTTGTAAACAAATACTTCATACAGAAAAGCTCATCTGTCAAAGGAAGAAATTACAGCATGAAAGTTAATGAATGGTAATTATAAGAAAGAAACTAATGTATCAGGTATTGCCTCTAGATTTTAAGATTGCTCTTTTTTCCTCCATTGATCAAGACAATAACTCAGCTTTGTTTCCATTCCCACCTTCCCTAAATATCTTTAGAACAGGAGAAAACTTCAGCTCCCTCACAGAGGCAAAAAGACATCGCAGCTATTAAAGAATAAACAAGGATAATGACTATTATTGCAGCAAGCCAAATAGGCCTCAAAGCCACAGTCTTACCATGGATGGCACCTCAACAACTTTGCAGAGCCTAGAGAAAGTACTAGACATTAACTTGATCAGTGACCCACCACAGAAATCAGCTGCAGGACACACTTCAGAAATGGAATTTGAAACAACTGTCAATCAAGTAGGTTTCTATTTCTGACTTTAATCCTTAGTTTTGATCTCAGCAGAGGAGAAAATGCTTTCCCGTACCTACTACTAGACAAGGCTGAGAGACTTAACATTATTTGCTGACATATTAATTTTGCTCAAAAGCATCTTTTCACCATGAGTACCAAATGCTAAAAAAAGTCAAGCAGCAAGCTACAGCAGTCTCACGTTATGACATCACCCTGTCTGGGACACTTTAATATAATTTGGAAATAAAATTTTATTAACCAAGAGCAGCTTAAAGAGGACACATCAAAGATCCAAACACTTATCCAGTAAAATGAAAAAGAAAGTACAGCATGATGTCCAGCCTTTTCAGTGACTTCTACCACACAGGCTTTAATGGCTCTTCTGAAGAGATGCTCTAATAGGGCCAACTACAGTTATCCTGTATTAGATGACTAAAATCAATCCACAAGTCCAAGCAGCCAGGGATCTTCTGGTAATTGTGAACATACAAACCAAACACACACACACACAAACTGGGGTAACAACCTTACTGTGTAGATTTTTAAGTGGCCTGACACAGAGGGAAATGAAGCCATACATTCTCCAACAGCAGTAAAAAAGAATTCTTGGTTTCCAGGCCAAAAACTGTCTTCTGCTGAAGAGTGCCTGCTTGCCTCCATGTATTTGCACTTGCAGTTCTTATTACAAGATGCTCACTGTTTACAGCATCTCCGTCATTAACAGGAAAACATCAGCCAAGTCAGGTACTGTTGCTATCAGACTGGCTTTTAAGTTCATAATGATCGTCAGAAATTGTGATGGAAATATAGATGCTATTCTTGGAGTATTAGAAAGGAGAACTTCGAAGTAGTTGATCAAATACTGCAAAATTACCCCTCTGTCAAGGCATATTACTTGACACAATCACCCCCATGTCAGTAAAACTAATTATGAACTTGAAGAAACGTGAAACATCTGCATTTCACAAGAGCCACAGGGAAAGCAGTTACACTACTTCGTCAAGAATACTAGAGTTAAAAGTTGCAACTACCCTGACTCACGGACCCAAGGCTGACAGCAACCCTCACTCACCACCATTTTCAAGAGGAAACTCTCAAGTATCACTTCACATGCAAAGCAGAGCACCTGCATCTCTCTTAACAGTTATCTGTGTTACAATCAAACTGTTCCTATCACTAGTAAGCAACTCTCCCTGCTAATCTATCACGCAAGCTGTCATTTTGCATAATGCTAAACAAAATGCATTGGGCTGGTGCAGATAACTGAAATATCTAAAAAACTATAGTGTATCCTTTCCCCCGCCCCAAATGAATTCAGTACAGTTTTCTAGTTTCAAAACGAACAGTAGAAGCACTTAAAAATCATTAAAATTCAGAACACACACTTAAAAGTTAGGCATGCCATACTAATCTGTTTACTAAACTGACAAGAGTGACATCCTGCAGTCCCCACACACATTCCTAAAAGCACAAACACATCTACGCTGCCATCATGAGCGTGTCTCACAGGACGATTTGCCTAGCTGAAAGTTTCATACTTCAGAGGTCTTGTCTGCAGACTAACACCATGCGATTCGACACGAAACACACACAGCGAATGTGATCACAAGTCTAAGTTAAGCAGCTTTTCGTTTAGGACAGCTCTTCAAGTTTGAGTCATTTTAACAGGATCCGAAAATAACAATAGCCTCAGGCAAACACACATTTGTTTTCCCTCAACCAACAGTTTAAAAAAACAACATCGCCAAAGGGCATAAAAAAAAGATAAATGGGCCTTCAAAAAGCTAACCCATAGGTCCCTTTACTTCCAGAGGCACACGCAGCACTCCTGTTAAGAGTCACAGGAAGACAGTCCCATTCTTGGCCGTGTACACAGGCGAACGCACACCGACAACTTACCACTTTGTCCATAAGCTTCCACGTCTTCTCCACTGTCCTCCGGTCGGCAGCCGCCTGCTTGGGGGGTCCCACCGCGTCCTGAATAGCATCGATGAAGCCCAGAATACGTCCCTTGCGCGGGTTCCGGCCATTAAGGGAATTTGCCATCTGGGAGCCGAGCTGCCCGCAACGACAGACACACAGAGACACTCACAAGGTGCCCCCAAACCATCTTGTCACAGCAGCCACCGCGGCACTTTCTCCTTCCCGGGCAAGAGAGGATCAACGCTGGGGCGGGTTTAGGAACGAGTTTAACTTCCCCACGGACAGCGTTAAACCCACCTGGCCCGCATCTACACCAGCGGCAGCAATCCCGGATTTACTGCCGGAAAAAGGGCCGGAAGGAGTGAACCCACCCGCGGAGTCCCGACCTGTCCGCATCGGCTCCGCAGCACCGTGGGGGGCAAAGGCACCCCTCAGCCTCTCGCGGCGGCCGCTTCCGCCATCCTCAGCGCAGAGCGCAGTGTAGGCGAAGCTTCGGGTCGGACGAGGCTCTCCCCGCTCCCTTCCTCCCTCCCTCCCTGCTGCGCTGCAGGAATCACCGGCTCCACGTACCCGCCGGCCACCCCGCAGGATTCTGCCCTGGGGCGCTGCCGTTCCTGCTACCCCGCAGGCAACCCTGGAGAGCTGCTGCCTCGCCACCCGCACCGCGCCGCGCCGCGCCTCGTGCGAGGAAGGGTGCACCAGAGACACATGCAAGAGAGAGACAGAGACACAGAGAGACGCGCACGCACAAGTCTGCCCACGGCCCCGCTCGCAGCCCCCGGCGGGCTGCGGTCTCCGCTCACTGCCACAGGGTGAGGCTGGATCGGCGGCCGCCCCGCTCCAGCTCCCGCCCCCTCCCCGCGGCGATCTCCTGACCGCTCCTCGCCACGGAACATTCCCAGCCCCGAGACAACACACAACCCTGCGCGTGCGCGGGGACAGGGCGGGAGGCAGTGCCGAGGACCAGAGCCTCCCTTCCCACAGGCGGGAACCGCAGCCCGAAACAACTAATAAGCAGGGGAGCGGCGTTTGATAGACGCGCATGCCGACGAATCAGCGTGGAGCTGGGAACGACGCGGTGTGGCGGCTGGGAGATGGTTTCGAAGGTGGGGAGGGGGCGGAAAAGAGGGGCGGGGGGACTTGAGAGTGACCAGAAAACTGACCANGGGGTGAAGGGATGTAACGAGGTTTGGGGTTTTCATTGGGGTTTCTAGGGGCTGAAAGTACGGCTGGGGGTTGTGGCATCGTGTCCGCCTCTGTCGGAAGAAGCTGTGATGCCGCAGGCTGCTGGAGCATTCGAGCTGTGTTAAAAACTTGCTGGCGTTGTTGCTCTTGAGCTCTCTGCCTTGACGATAATCCTTCTACCTTTCGGAGTTTGTTGAAGGGGTTTTTTTGTGTCTACAAAGCGTAGGAGCTTCTTGTCCTGCGTGTCTGTTGTTTTTTTGTCTCCGTGGTTCTTTAGGGGTTTTTTGCGCAGGAAGGGCTCGTTGTTACGAAAGTGCTGAGGTTTCTTCTGTTGGATATGGGCAAGCAGTAAGGGCTGCAAGGCTTCCTCTGAAAGCTGGTGAAGGAGCTGTGTAAACACTTTGTAGTTGAAAACATCTCTTTGTGTGTGGTTGTTCTGGTACAAGCACTTTTTATGGCGATATAGTCAGTAAAGCCCGACGCATGAATATGCGGTGCTTTTATTTTAGGGCAAGTTTTCCGTTCATGTTTGAATATTTACTGAGGTTATCTGTCTAAAGTACAAGACGTTTGATTTCACATTCTTTTGAAGATGTTCCAGAGAACATTTATGCTTTGTGAGTGTTAATTTTTGAACTAATTATCATTAAAAAAAAGGTAACATACCTCAAGGCCTTTTATTTTTTAAAGACAGTTCTAGTAGTGTTTTTAAGTAGTAGTTTCCTATGTGCAGAGGTTTTTTTAAGTGACCTGCTAGTTTGCTCATTTTATTTTTCTAGGTTTTTTTCCTGATTTTTGGTTTTTAAAAAAATAGGAGTCAGGAAAGACAGCAGAAAAAGTTGTAGTGTGTTTTAGTGTTCCTTTGATTTATATTGCCATTTGTTAGTGCTTTCAGTGCAGGTATTTTCCCTTTGATTTGAAATGTGTCAGGTTATTTATTTGGATGCACATGCAACACTCAGATCAGATCACTAGTGTCTTCCTCAAAGGTCATTGTTCCTCTGTAGCTTTCAACTATAAATTGCCAGATACTTCCTTTAAGTGGGTTGAGATCTCCTCATTTCATTGTAGGCTCTAAATTATTCTCTTCCCTGTGTTGTTTTAAATGCTTATTTCAAATTCTGCTTTGGCAGCAGTTCCTGTCTTTTTTTTGTTTGTTTATAAGATTAGTTTAATAGTGACTGCTCTTTTGTTCTCTCTTGGTTGGTCATGGATAAAGTGGAGAACCTGACGTGTTTTTCCATACTGGTTAAATCTTTGATTATTCTTCTCAATTATGTTTTCATTGTTGTATCATTCTCTTTATATTCCCCACATTCTCCATAGTGCTATTAGCTATAAGTTGCACTTGGTAGCTCACTGGGACTAAGTCATGTTGTGTCACTGTTCATCTGAGTGCAGATCCAACACTAACAAGCAGCTTGATTCTTTGCATCCCTGAGTATGTGTGCTTTGTTAAGACAATAGCTGTTTCTGTGGGTTAGGTGAGTGGTTTCCAAATAGCACTTATTGCATTGCCTGTGCTGTACAGTAAGTACAGGTATTCTGGGAACTACAGTCCTCAGAGGCTCATATGAATGAATATAGAAGTAAGTCAGCTGGAAGAAGCAGGTGAAAGAGATATCTATGACTTCAGTATCAAGAGCATTAAAGATAAGGCAAGCTTTTCTATGCTCTGCTATGAGAGGGACTAGAAGGCACATGATTACTTCTGTGTGCAAGCATACTGAGTGAAAGGACTTTTCGATAGCAGAGAGCTGAAAGGTAAGGATCAGCAAGGAGGAGCAAAGAGCTGCCATAGGTTTGAAGTTCGTGGATTTTCTTGTTAGCAGTGAAGAGCAAAAGGTCTTACTCTGTCCATTGGATCTAGGTGGTGTATAAGGATAAAACGCCTTTGAAATTGTGGTGTCTTAAGGTAGTGGCCACAAGGAACGTTGTGATGCAGGCCAGCAACATGAGAGGGACATGTGAGATGGTATTTCCACTACCTAATTTGAGAAGCTAGTCTCCAGTGTATAAGTCCATTGAAAGACCACAAAGTAATTTGAAATACAGACTGAAGTCAGGTATTTTGATTCTCTCTAGGAAGGAATGCATTTCTTTTTGAGCTATATGTAAAGTGCATAGATAAGATTAAATAAGGCCCACAAGTTATGAATATACAATTAAAATGCCTACACAGATCTCTTACTCATAAGCTCTCTGACTACGTGTTTAGTTTAGTTGTTATAGTAAAAAGTGTGCTATTTTGTATCAGGTGCTTGTAAGTTTTTTTCAGTCACTGCTTGAAATTACTACAGAATGAAGTAAATCCATTGTGACAGATGGTGAGAACTACGCATTAGGACACTGAACAGCCAGGTTAATGTGTTAACCAGGCATATAATGGTACCTGGATGGCTGCTGTAAGGATCTGGTGGAATTCTGTAATGAAAATTAAGGAGTAAAGGTGGCTGTGAGTCAGGACCTTGCAAAACTTTTCTGGAAAATGGCACCACAACGTGGGACTCAAAGATGCACAGCTTAAAGAGTAACAGAACTTACACAGTGAATCCCCAAGCTGCATCGGACAGAGCTGTTGCAAAAAGCATGCATTCATTGTCACCAAACATTAGGGAAAGAAAGTGGCTGTGCGTCAGGATATATTGAAGGAATCCACACAGTGCAAATGAAGCCTTGTTTTCAACTCTTAAATTATAGAATCATAGAATCATCATGGATTGAAAGGGACCTTGAAAGATCATCTAGTCCAATCCCCCTGACACAGCACAATCACCTAGACCAAGTCACACAGGGACACATCCAGGCAGGTTTTAAACATCTCCAGTGAAGGAGACTCCACAACCTCCCTGGGCAGCCTGTTGCAGTGCTCCATCACCTTCACTGTGAAGAAGTTCCTTCTCATATTTATGTGTAACCTCCTATGTTGCAGCTTGCACCAATTGCCCCTTGTCCTGTCACTAGATGACATTGAGAAGAGCCTGGCTCCATCCTCCTGACACTCACCCCTCACATATTTATATATAGATATAATCAGATCACGACTCAGTCTCCTTTTTTTCAAGCTCAAGAGACCCAGCTCTGTCAGCCTCTCCTCATAAGGAAGGTGCTCCACTTCCTTCATCATCCTCATTGCCCTGCACTGGACCCTCTCCAGCAGCTCCACATCCCTCTTGGACTGAGGGGCCCAGAACTGTGGTCTCACCGGGGCAGAGTAGAGGAGGAGAAGAAACTCTCTTGATCTGATAACCACCCCCATTCTGATCCACCCCAGGATGCTGTTGGCCCTATTAGCCACAAGAGCACACTGCTGGCTCATGGTCATCCTGCTCTCCACCAGGACCCCTGGGTTCCTTCTCTTACACTGCTCTCCAGCAGGTCAGTACCCAACCTATACTGGTACCTGGGGTTGTTCTTGCCCAGATGCAAGACTCTATGCTTGTTATACCTCTCTGCCCAGCCCTCCAGCCTGTCTAGATGTTGCTGAATGGCAGCACAGTCTGCAGGGGTGTTGGAGATACCTCCCAGCTTTGTGTCATCAGCAAACTTGCTGACAGTGCACCCTAATCCCTCATCCAAGTCATCAATGAATAGATTGAACAGGACTGGTCCCAGCACCGATCCCTGGGGCACTCCACTAGATACAGCCTCCAACCAGACTCTGTCCCATTGACCACTACTCTCTGGCTTATATCCTGCAGCCAGTTCACCATCCACCTCACTACCCAATCTAGACCACACTGCCTCGATTTGGCTTTGAGGATGCTATATGAGATTGTGTCAAATGCCTTGCTGAAGTCAAGATAGACCACATCCACTGCTCTGCCATCATCTGTCCAGCTGGTTATGCCCTCATAAAAGGCTATCAGTTTGGTCAAGCACGACTTTCCCTTTGTGAAGCCATGCTGACTGTCCCTAATGACCCTCCTGTCCTTGATGTGCCTGGAGACAGCCTGTAGAACAAATTGTTCCATCATCTTTCCTGAATGGTCTATAGTTACCTGGTCTATAGTTCTTTCCCTTTTTGAAGATTAAAACCTCTTCATAAGTTAAGATTTCAGATCTGAGTATTTTACAGAAAGGCGAAATAATGCAACTTCTTGAAAAGCCTAGTAGCTCAGTAGTCAGGGAAATGTCAGAGGTGAAATTAAAATTGTCAGAAATGAAATTAAAATTATACTATCAGGAACCTATATCCATTATGATAGTTTTTATCTGTTAACTGGTTTTGTTAGTTTGTCTGGTTTATTTGCTTTGCTAATGACTGCCATTTCTCTGGAGTTGTTGGAGTTGTTAGCCTTGTGAATGAAAGTTTATGTTGCTTCTCTTGAATGAATTCCATCAATGAGCCATTGACAGTAGCTGGAAGCAAGAGAGATCTTTTGATGTGGTTTTCTTTGCTCTCAAACTCTTTAAATATGATTGATTTTCTGCAATCAGTCAATGTATGTGGTTTGAAAGCTGTTTTCATTTGTGTGGGATATTTTTTGCCTTGTTACAAGTTACTTTTTTCCCCCAAAATATGCTGAACTAGAAGAACTATTAAGAGGTAAGATGTGTTTTTTTATTTATAGTCATGTAAATGTGATAAGGATTGTCCTCATGTATAGTGTAATTTTTCAAATATACAACACACTGACTTAAGTGATAGTAATGCTTGTAGAAGCTGAAGTCAGCTGTTACAAAAGTTGAACATGAAGTGACCTGTTGCTAACTGTAGCACAACATGCAGGCTATTTCAATGCCCTTAAATTTTTAACCTAATCTCTTGATGTTTTGACTAAATATGTACTATATTATGAAAAGGCAACTGTTCATGAAGACGTTGCATTCTGCGATGCACTGTCAGGTTTAATGGCCAAGCTCTAACAAGGTCACGTTTTTCACGGAACACTGGGTTGCCCAGCAGAAAGAAACTGGTCCCTCTTTTCAGTGGAGCTGAGCCTGTAGGGGCCACCAGAACCTGCTGTTGTTTCATCCCCTCATCTGTTCTGTAAAGGCCCAAACAAAAACCAAACCAAAAAATATAACCACACTATGAGAAATAACACTGTGGTTTGAGAGGATTTTTATTAAAGGTTAATAGATTCAATAGGATGTTAGGTGAACTTTAGCATGTAACAGTAAACTGCTTTGGAATTATGTGTAGAATTGCTGTCTAGCTTTGTTTGGACTAACTGAGCTTGTAGAGAACTCCTCAGCCTTGGAAAGAAGAAAACAACAAACTTGCACAGGAAGAATCTTGTACACTGTAGCAGCAAAGGTGACAGAAGGAAAGCTCAATGTGGAGAAGACCCCGCACCAAAGACCCTTTTAAGCTTAATATGCATGCTCTATCTGGGAGGAGTTTATGTAAAACTAATAGCCTATGTATGAACTTCTTCAGAGATATGCAGATTAGGATCTCCTATAAATAGCAAGCAGCGCTGCAAAGCAGGGCTTTTCGAAGGTGTTCCACATCCTTGCCAGGCCCAATGCATTGTAAGTAAATCATTCCAAGGCTTCACACACTTTTTGTTTCCGTAATATCGAAGAAGTTTCTAAGAAATCTGGGGGCTCATCTGGTATCTGAGATCCACTAAATGGCAGGTGGATGATGGGTCTGTTGTAAGGCATGCCCCATCGTAATTCAGTGGTGCAGTGGTCCCCTGATTTGTCCTGCTAGGGGTGTGATCCGGGATGAGGTGAAGCAAAGGAATAGGGGGACCAGATCCTGTGTATAAATCCATGGTGACAACCATGAAAATCTGTGCAAGAACCCAGTAAGAAAAAAAGCTATTGAAATATTGGGCAGTTGGGACTGAGAAAGTACTGTGTATGTATGTATGTGGTGTGTCTGATGTCAGTGTGTGTATGTGTGTGGTGTGTCTGATGTCAGTGTGTGTATGTGTGTGGTGTGTCTGATGTCAGTGTGTGTATGTGTGTGGTGTGTCTGATGTCAGTGTGTGTATGTGTGTGGGGGGGCTGATGTCAGTGTGTNTGTGGTGTGTCTGATGTCAGTGTGTGTATGTGTGTGGTGTGTCTGATGTCAGTGTGTGTATGTGTGTGGTGTGTCATGTTGTGCTAAGTGCAGCACGAAGCGAGAGTAGATTTCTGTTTTTCCCCTCTCTCACAAGGGAAGGGGCCAGTGAAGGAGAGCAAGTAGCAGTGTGAATTGAATACTCCTCAGGATGGGGATGGGAAGTAACTTTTCCCAGGGAAATCTGGGGTAGGAAGTGAAGAGTCCCCAGGGATACAAATCCCCAATGACAGCCTGCTGGGGAGAATGTTAAAATGTGGCGGGAATCTGATGAGGCTCAGGATAAAGGGATGTGAGATAAGGAGGAATAAAAGTAGGCGGCTTGTGACACGAAGGACATTTTAAGGACATGTAGGTCCAAAACTGTATAGAGAGAGACAATGAAACTTTTGAACTTTTGGAGATAGTGTTTCTGCATGTGCCATGTTTTTGTAGTGTTCTCTTTTTGTGTTGTGTTTGACTGATCTGGTGGTTTGTTTGTGAAGTGAGCAGGAAAGAACAGGGGAGCTGACTTCCGTCTGTTCTTAACCACAGTAGAGTTGTTGCTTTGCAGAGTGAACAAAATATGAAATTGGGAGCCAGCCTGATTGCAGCAGTTAAAAATGGCTTTAGGCAGAGTCGTACTGATAATCAGATAATAGAATCCCTTGAAAATTTGGTCCAAGCTCTGCAAGAAATAAATCACAACCTAGAACAACAACTAGAGTAAGAAAGGAAAGAAAACACTTATTAAAAGATGGAGTGGAGTTCAGGCTGGAGGAGAAGGGCTACCTGGCGAACAGACCTGGTGTACCCTTGGAGGGAACTGGAGGAGATGACAGAAGGTATTGGGGTAATAACCCTGATTGAAATGGAATTTATACTGCTGGGAGAGAAAAGAGCAGCATGGGAAGACCCAAAAGGGTTAATAATTCTGAGTACTTGCTTCAGAGTGCCCCCCACCCCACCACTGCCAGAGGCACCTTTGCCAGAGAAAAGGAGGGGCAGGGGGAGCAGCAGTTTGCTTTGAGGCTGGTCTCTCATTTAAAACTGGGAGGGAATGCCAAGATGCAAGAAGGTACCTGTTTGTGGCGTCTGTGTCCCAAGTCGGGAAAAAGATTTGCGATTGGTATCCTGGAGAAAATATATCCCAGTTGTTAGCTCTGGGACTGGGCACAGTTGTAAAATATAAGCACACAGGAGTCAAGAATCTGTGTTACCAAACAGTTGCAAGAAGCTGACCTGTTGCCAGGCAGATGCGTGGGACTTTTGCATTAGCTTGCAAATACGGCTGCAGACAACTACAAAAGCTTTAGAGACTGAACCTCTGAATTTAAAGGGGGAGGATGCTTGGCAGAAAAACTGCCCCTTTAAGAGATCTGAAGGAAATTTGTATTAGTCCAAGCTGAAGCATTACAAGCAGTTGAAAGAGGTTTCAAAGTCATTGCCCCTTGTGCTCATGGGAGACTTCAGTTTCATTTTCCCAATATCTAGTGAAAATACAGTAAAGCAGAGGGAGAACAGTCCTGGAGGTTCCTGGAGTGTGTGGAACTAATAGCCTACTGAAGTGTTTTCTCAAACCTCGTGAGCCACTGTGGACAAGATGGCAGCCCGACACAGGAACCACAGCAAATAGCTGATGCAGGGGGTAAATGGATGCCTGAAGTTTCATGGCTTTTTACCTAAAAGCTCTCAGCATTGTGCCAACCCCTTCTGGTCCTAACTCCCCCACAACAATTCGTCCAGTTTTCCAGGGCAGCCAGTAACCCCAATCAACAAATACATCTGGAAGGCAATAGATGCCCGAAATCAATACTCCTGGATTATTCCATCATTCTAACCCTTTGACCCAGAGAGGCAAGGTCTGGTTTTTTTATTGTTGCAGGAGAACTCTGAGGGACATGAAGAATAACACAAATGATATACAGATGATAACTTAGAGGTCTAAATTTAAAGATGGATGATGAAATGACAGTGGTGACCTAAAGGCAAATATGAAGGCATTTTATTTTACAGTGAGCTTCCTTTTGTAGGGTCTTTTGTGTACCCCAGTAAATTTCCACATGCTATTTTTGGTTTGTATTTGTTACTAGTTTAGTAAACTATTAGTAAAAAATCTGTCTCAGACTTCCTTCTAACTTTCTCTACTTCTGTTATTTTTTTTCCCTTCTCCCTTACCTGGTTACCATGACATTTGGTTCAGAATCTTCAGCTGGGTGCATTCTTTAGCTGAGATGGTTAACCCTGTATTTGTTTCTTCCCACAGCCTAAAAGAGAAAGAGGAGAAAGCCTGATCCCTTCCCACATCTCCCACTTCTTTATTAAGTTGAACAATCATTGATCTTTGTTCGGCATTGTCAACCATTTTTTTAATACAACATAAAACATAAAGAACACAAGTTGCTATACATATAAACACCCAGAAAAACATAACTGTTAAGCATAACATGTTCCTTTTCAGAGTACCTAAATATGGAAATAATTCACCAAGCCAATCCCACGAATTGTCAGTCTGTAATTTCTGTGTGCTCTTTTCCAATTTCAATATACTTTTTTATATTGATACTGAATGATCTGACCGATTCATACAACACATTCCTTTGAAATCATCACAATCATGTCCATGTGCCAATAACAAGAAATCTATGGCTTCTCAGTTTTTGAAGGGTGATGTGACAAACTGAATCCACTTTTAATAATAACCCTGATAAAGCTGTAGAAATAGCATTACTCTGTTTTGCTAGCCAGCATCATAACTTATTTAACAAACCTCTAGCAGGTGTGAATCCAGGTGCTGTTATCACTACCTTCTCTGTGTTCCTAAAATCAACTTCATCCTTACATTTGCTATCAAATGCATGCATGCTTCTTTTAATTCTAATATAACATTCATGCTTACTGATTATCATTGTCATATTTGGAGTCAGTAATGTCAATCCACCCAAGGAACATGGTCTACCCTTAATGTAGGCCAGAGCACTTGCCCAGGCACAATCTCCACATATCAGAAATACACCTTTAAGTAACGTCAAGGACATATTGGTTAGCCTTGTTATGATACTTGATGTATAATTACATCATTGTGATTGATTTCTATATATTGCCAGGGTGGAGTTCACCCACCAACTATATGGTAGGTTTTTCCCACTATAACCAAAGTATAAACAACAATCCATTTGTGCTGATTGTAACAATTCCAGTTCTTGAGGAGATGATGATTGCTTAGGTAAATGAGGAACCCAAGCGTCCCAGGAATCGACCGTCCATCATCTTGTGGAATCATAATGACAAGGTAGCTGAGCGTCCAGAAGCTGTGGGAACATGAGCATAACCTCAACCCAAGGTTACTAATGAAAATGAGTTGAACACACTTAAGGCTTTGTGTATTCTTGCTAATGGAGTCTCTCCCTTCATTCCCCATTTCTGTTTTTTTCTAATAGCAATAACAGCTTCAACAGGGCAAACAACGTTCCATTGTTTACTTGCAAACAAACTTTTAGGTAAATCCAACAATATATGATGAGTCATGGTGGCAGGGAAGGGATGAATCCTCCAACAACTGGTGCCTCTTGTGGGAGGTGGGGGAGGAGGAGTCCTGGACTGCTGCTTCTCAGCAGCAGGGGTTGGAAAGGGATGGGTGCTGCCAGCCACTGCCCCCTCCCCTCTCAGATGCTGGCTACAGGGGATGCCCACACAAGGGCTCCCTGTCTGGCCTCCCTGCTGATCTCTCTCTTAAAGGAGTCCCACAGTTCTGTCCAACTCAAGCCCATTGATGCTCCATATACAGTTTTCTTGATTGGTCAAAGTTAAATTACAACAAAAATGCATTTTAACTGAACTTAACAATTGTGGTAAGACTTAGTGTTTGACCTGGGGTTTGAACTCGCAGCTATCTCAGCTTCGCAGTACTATGCTTTAAGCAAGTGACTCAGCTGAGTGCTGGTTTGAGTTATATCTCTCAGTCACTCTGCTGTCCAACACTCTGGCTCTGCGCGAGGTCTGACCACTGCCTGTGGCGTTTCCGCTCGCTTTTGGTACTGCCACGGTCTCCACCGGTGCCCTGCACCACATTCACCCGAGCCCTGTGCGCACCTCCAACCCAGGCCAAAACTGTGGGCGCCCACTTTCGCAGCTCTGGGCCACTCCGCACTGCCTCACGTGCTCGTTACCAAAGAGCAAGCTTGCAGTAAGAAAACATGCAGTTCTTAAGTCTTGAGAAGTTAACATATACATCTCGGCAATGGTATGCAAAAAATTCTGGGTAGAAGGAATTCTCAAACTGTTCTCTTTCACATTTTGACACAGTTACATATACCAAGTTACACAGTATAGCTGGCCACCCTGCTTCTTTCTGTGACTCATAAATAACCACAAATCCTTGTAAAACGTGTATATCACCAACTTTGTTTTTGCTTCTGTATGCACTTCCGTCCACGTATCATGACATTTTGCTTCTTTGTTAACTTTTCTGTGAGCTCTGTGTGAGTCAGTGGAACATAAATCTAATTCTTTCTCGAAGTCCACCCCCCTGGATGAAATGGATCTGCAGCTGAAGATTCTAAGAGAGTGTCCAGCTTCCTTCTCTCTCTGCCCTCTTTTTTGTCCTTTCATCCAGTGAGGAGTTGCTTAAGGAGGCACTAAACAATTCCTCACTACCGACATGCACTTTCAGCCTCTCATAAATTGTTCTCCAAGTAGCTAGATTTTTTACCATAACATCTCCCTTAGTAGCTTGATCTCATAAATGGACTCCAGCTTCATCCTAAGTTGCTGGATCCACAATACTATTAGAATGGATCTGAGCATCATGCCTTTGCACCCAATGCAGCATCATCCACAAGTCAGAGTCTTTATACGAATGTTGCTTCTTAGCTAATAATTTTTTGAATCATTCTAACACTGTTTGTTCTTCTCAGGAAGAAGTAGTAACAATCTCTCCAGTCCCCAGTCGCTCACCATCTCTCTGGTGATTAGGCTGTGCACAGGTTTCTTCTTCAGCACCACCCTGCTGGATTTAGTAGTTTGATTGGGCTACATGGCCTGCTTCAAGCAATTTGCAGCTTTTTCTCTGAGTCCCACTGGTCCAGCGGTGTCTCCCTTAGTCTGAGTTCTTGAAGTTCCAGTCCCTGTTGGGGCACCATTTGCCACACATTGAAAAAGTCATCCAGACAGAGGTGATTTGAAGGCCCTTTATTTTACAGCGAGCTTCCATTTATAGGGTCTTCTGTGTACCCCAGTAAATTTCCACATGCTATTTTTGGTTAGTAGTTGTTGGTAGCTTAGTACACTATTTTTACTAAAATACTAAAAATACAGAGCTGTCTCAGGCTTCCTTCTAATACTCTCAAGCGTTCTCTGCTTCTGTTATTGTCTTGCCCTCTCCCTTATCTGGTTACCATGACAATTGGCTCAGGATCTTCAGCTAGGTGCATTCTTTAGCTGAGATGTTTAATGGCTGCATTTACTTCTTCCCACGGCCAAAAAGAGAAACACTGATTTTTTTCCCACATGAAACTCTTAAACTGTCCCCACGATCGCTCTCCAAGCTTGCCTAATGGAGGCTACAAAAAGATCAATCCGCAAGTCTGACCAGAGGAGTTGGAGAAAAGACACAGGTCTTAAGAGAAAACAGTCCATGAGAGAAAAATTTCTCCAGCTGAAAATTTCACCCCCGAGACATGAGAGGATAAGTCTTAGTGTTCTCTATAGTTGTTCTACATACAGATGGGCCAGGTGTAACGGAGAGAGTTACCTCCCTAAGGGTTTGGACTTGTGGTGCATTGGGTGTAAACTTACCTCCCCATTGGAAGAGGTAAAGTGGATTCGATATTATTGTGGAAGAACTAACCAGGAGGTACACATAAAAAAAAAGAGGTCAGACCTCTTCCAAGGGCACGATTGGATTGGCCTCTGGATTGGATTGGCCCCGCAGAAGATCAGTTGAAAACCTGCAGTTGGAAGCAACCCAACTAGCATGGAAAAGCAGAGGCCCCAGCTATACTGAACCTCATAAGAGCAAAGGAAAAATACACCTCCACTGTGGCCATCTGCATCCACTCCCATATAACAATGACACATAAAATAACCAAAATGTTAAATATGAGTAACCGCTGGATTTGTACCCATTTACTGGCACATGCCTTGAAGCCTGTAAAATATATGAGTTCCCGTTCTGGATTCTTATGGGGAAAACCAAGACATCTCAGTCACACAAATGGGATATGTAACTTCTGAGATTGAGGGTAGTGTGTTCAGGGAATTAACTAACCTCCATGTGTCAACAAGATTTACCTCTTAAAGATGTCATCACAGGGTGCTACTTTACCTGTACACAAAAGGGTGTTCTTCTCAGAGAGAGTGGCAGGTTGGACTTACACTCAACTTAGAATTATTAGAGGTGTTTAAAAAAATAAAACCTTTAACAGGTTGATCTGTCCCAAAATCTGGAGAGACAGTCTTATTTTAGATATGTAACATAGGGCCTTAAAAATTTTGCCCTTAAGATGGAAGGGAATCTGTACCTTAGGGATGGTAATCCCAAACATTAAAGTGATGACAAAGTATCTGAAAAAGGAATCTGGAAGGAAAGGACAAAAAGAGAAGTTGAAAACCCCCTGATAACTAGACCAACAGGCTTTCCCAGCGTTGTTAGGTGGTTTATACCTTGGCTGGGAGTGAGCAAACTAGAAAAAGCTATTGCTAGTATTTCTACTGTCATTGAAGGGATCAAAAATTGTATGGAAGTTGCTTTAGAACATTTACAGGTTGAGGTAGCCAGCCTTTCTTGGATACTGATTCAAAATAGAAAGGCATTAGATACTCTTAGCAGCTCAAGGTGGAGTTGGCATAGTAATAAATGTTAGCTGCTGCACCTATATAGATGAAAGTAATCAAATTGTTTCTGATCTTAAGGATATAAAGGTCCAAGCAAAAATCTTTCAGAGTGTCTGAGGATGACGCTTCATGGGGATTCTCAGAAATATGGGACAAACTAATTTGATACCTAACCTCAAATATCTAAAACAACTGATCACTGGTGAAATCTTTTGATTATTTTTGTCCTAATCACCTACTCACATGTACAGTGCACACTGTGCTGCTTGAAAATAACTGTCTCTGGAAAGGAATTGTTCCCTCAAGGATAATGATACTGAATAATATCCCTTCTAGTCATTATGCTGAAGCAAGACAATTCCTGGAAGAATGGGGAAGGGCTCAAAAGGCAGAACATGAGTAAATTACCTTTAATGAAAATAGTGATCAGAAATAAAAGGGGGGAATTCTGAGAAATAACAGTGGGTTGGATTTTTATTAAAGGTTAATAGATTAATACGACTTTAGGTGAACTTTAGGAGGTAACAGTAAGCTGCTTTGGAATTACGTTTAGAATTGCTGTCTAGCTTTGTTTAGACTGAGCTTATAGAGAACTCCTCAGCCTTGGGAAGAGGAAAACAACAAGCTTGCACAGGAAGAATCTTGTACACTCAAGCAGCAGAGGGGACGGAAGGAAAGCTCAATGTGGAGAAGACCCCACACCAAAGACCCTTTTAAGCTTAATATGCATGCTCTATCTGGGAGGAGTTTATGTAAAACTAATAGCTTGTGTATGAACTTTTTCAGAGATATGCAAAATGGAGCTCTTCCAGGGTGTCCCACGTCCTTGCCAGGCCCAATGCATTGTAAATAAATCATTCAATGCTTCACACACTTTTTTCCTCTATAACATCAAAGGTGTTTCTAACACACATCACAACCCAAATAAATAAAGAGGTAACTATTGTAGCAACAGATACCTTCCAGCTGCAGGATGGAAATAGGTTTTCCTTAGCCCACTCCAGAAATGTACAATGTCTTACGCATACCCTCTCTCCCTCCAGCAACCAACCATTACGCAGTCAACTACAATAGCTGTGAAGAACATTAAAGTGGAGCAAAAAGAAAACCCTTTTATGTTGTTATCGTACAGTGTTCTCGAGTATGCTAGGCTCTTCAGATCTACAAACAAAACCAAAAAGAAGTCATGTATTTATTTATGATTTTGAGTGCTAAGATGCAAACCACAGTTGAGTAACTTTTAAAGTTGATTGCAATATATTTACCTGATTTTTATAGCAAACTCAGACACAGAAAGGAAAGCCTATGACACTCAGGATTGTCTTACTGATCATTCAGGTTAACATAATAATATATGCTTTTCCGTTCTTACTATGTAATTACTTAGAGAAAATTGATTATAACAGTGGCACTTTTTTAGACTCTCATCTAGTTAATTCAGTTACCTCTGTTATTCCTGTATTTATTTAGATTATGTTTTTTATGGTCATCAAATACTCAAGACTACTTTTTACATTTATTTTGTTGCAGTTTTCTAGAAATAAATATTATTTTCACACATGAAATATGAATAATTTAATAGTTTATCCCATGTTGCTGTTAAACTATTGTAAACAAACAAACAACAACCCAACCAACAAAACTCCACCAAACCAAAAGGCTGCTTTTCAAAATTTCCATGCGTTACATAAATCCGTCTTTGCTTTGGCAGGTTGTTGCTGTACAACTCATGATAATACAGTGTGCTGCGCTAGTTGTCTCTGCTGAGCATTAAATTCTCTTTTTATCCTCGCTTTGGAAAGACAAGCTAAATTTGGCTCTGTCTGTACCTGTGAATAAAATGGTCCAGGCACTGTTCTCAAGGCCTGACAACAGGCAACATGACACAACAGGGCTGCTCACCACCATTTCTACCCAAATTGCAGGACCACTCCCCCACACCCAAAATGCCTGCATCCAGGGAGTGATCCCTGACCTATGCTAACCCTCAACCTCCCTGGGATTTGTTTGGGAAATCACCAGCTGACACAGGACAAAAGTACCAGGCAGTATCCTAATAATTTAACACCACAGATGACCATGTGCCTGGGTCATTGTGCCTGTCATAACTGTATATGGGTGTAGCTGGAATGTGTGTGCGCACGCCTATAAATATACACACGTGCGCACACCCCTGCACACTTTAACGTGAGCCCTTTCCTCTTTGTTAGTTCATTGGGCTTCAGACTGACATTTCTTTTCAACTGGCTTCTTGAGGGGCAGACTCCTTAAAGAACACACTCGAAGTGCATCGGAAAGAGTTTTTCTAAGGCTTAGGCTTACATTTCCAATCCCTAATGATTCTATGATTCTATGATTTCCAAATCTTTCATTCATTCTAGGACCAAGTTAGCCTAAGTGATATTGTTTCCATGCAAACTGTAGCAGAACAATTTGCCTGATGGTGAGCAATTAAAAAATGCATTATCTGTTCTCGGAATGGATGTGAAAAGTAATTGTGGGGCTTGGCCTGTGTTTCTGTGTAACACCTTGATAATGAGTTGGTTTGCTGTAAACTAGAGAGCTCACTTCAAAACACATCTCTGCCTTAATATATTGTATTAAAAAAACATGTTAGCTCAATTGTGGAACAACCTAACTCTCAGGGAGCAATGTTACTAGAGTTCTTCTGTTTCTTTTCTGTTATTAATTACTTCCATCTGCCAGAGCAGGTGCAAAGGCTTTAACTAAGTCTTGTCTTTTTAGCACTACCTCTGATTTACTCCATCTGTGCAGGAGCATAAATATAATCCATGTCAATCTATTCCTTTTTCCCCTCCTGTTCCTGCAGAGTGCTGCGATCTTAGTTCTTCTCTGGCGAAACAGTAACAGCAGTATTTAACTGCAATATTTTACTTAATATCCTACCTAAATACAACTGAGGCTTCTTGTTTGACTTGAGAATTAGGATCTTTTGTTCTTTTCTGGTCAAATATCTCTGCTTTCACCAGAATTTCTAATATTTTTTGAACTGTGATAAGTGGTTGTAAAATATATGGCTAGGGACTTTCCATTGTTGTCTTTGGAGGTTAAGTTGTGCTCTGACAGGAAACAAGCCTTCGTCTGTTGAATGCAGTTTAGCATAGAAAAGATTTCCTCTGTGCTTCTGCCAGTTAGTGGTTTTACAGATTTTAACTGCATTATTAGTACTTTCAATCCAAATATTCAAATGAGACTCTGTCATTTAGACTTTGTTTAGCAGCAAGCAGATGTGTCTTCTCTTTAGTGTGGTAGTATCTTGTAACAGGGAAGTCATGCAGCGCTAGGAAATCAAACTTAAGTATTACAATTTATTTTGCTGAAATTTCTTCTGGGCCACTCGTTAGTGTAGCTTCTAATGTCCTTTTAAAGAAAACAGCTTTTTGTGCTTGATCCCTTGACTATGAATTTGTGAAGTATCTTGTGTTTCCTGTATGCTTCAAGTTCTACCAATGTCTTGTCTGTGGGCAAAGGTAAGAACCTTTTGTCTTTGGTGTAGTAAACGCATCAAGGTGTTTGTATTTGCACTGCTTACCCTTACTTACCCTTGTTTAAAATAAGTTGTCTTTTCCAAACTGGAAATAAACCATATGCTTTGTAAGGCAAATCACTATTTTAAAAGAGCAAAGTAATTTTTGATCTATTGCATGTGTCGTTTGCAAACACAAAACAAATGCACTTGATGCTTGCAATTATTTGCTGAATGCTTCAGAGCATTCAGTTATTGTCAGACTGAGTTTACAAGATTTTTCACATCAATTGCTCATTCTACATAATGTAATTGGTGAATGTATTTGTCAGCTTCATTACAAGGCTACTTTTTTGAAGAGGAAAATGAAAAATAGCAAATTAGACTTCTGGTGAGAGGAGTAAGTGGTTTTTGTATTTCTGAAGTGTTCATTTTAATGCATTAAGCAGTCATATTTTGAACAGTAGTGAATAATACTGTCCTGAAAATGCTTTTTCATCTTTCAGTTCTTTTGCATGAGAGACTGTAATTTTTGGTTTAAGATTTAGATTAAGACATATGTCAAATATAAAGAGGTCAACATGAAATTGACAATGAAGAGAAGCTTGTATTAACCTTTTTTGCTGAATTTCTGTCATTTTCCTTTCTTGTTCTCAGTGCAGTAAGTTCTGCATGGATACTTTGTTTTCTAGGCAGTGAGAAAGTGTCCAGTAAAACATTGTCACACTTGTATCAAACTACAGAAAGTGGTTTTAATTACAGAGAATATGAGTTGTTTTTCATTTTCCTTTCTCCCCTGCATGCTTGTTTGAGTGTTTTTGTTTTGTTTAGTTATCAGTTGCTGGTAAATATAAAATAAGCCATACGGACTTAAAAGCCTGTTGTGCTACTATGTTCCTCTCTGCTTTCTGTTATTCCTGTGGTATTACCTGTTATTTTAGAACACCCAGTAGTATCGGGCATAACTGAATATGTGTTATGTAGTTGACTACATCTTAAACTCTTGTCTCATCAGAGCTGAGGGTTAGCAAATAATGTAAGACAATTTCTCTACCTAGCAAGCAATCATCTGTGCTCAAGGGCAGCTCCTCAAAGGCTTTATCACAGTATTACCAAGGTCGGAAGAGACCTCATAGATCATCAAGTCCAACCTGTTACCACAGAGCTCAAGGCTAGACCATGGCACCAAGTGCCATGTCCAATAGTGCCTGAACAGTTCCAGGGCCGGCAACTCCACCACCTCCCTGGGCAGGCCATTCCAGCGGCCAATGACTCTCTCAGTGAAGAACTTTCTCCTCACCTCAAGCCTAAATTTCCCCTGGCGCAGCTTGAGGCTGTCCCCTCTTGTTCTGGTGCTGGCTGCCTGAGAGAAGAGAGCAACCTCCTCCTGGCCACAGCCACCCCTCAGGTAGTTGTAGACAGCAATAAGGTCACCCCTGAGCCTCCTCTTCTCCAGGCTAAACAATCCCAGCTCCCTCAGCCTCTCCTTGTAGGGCTTGTGCTCAAGGCCTCTCACCAGCCTCGTTCCCCTTCTCTGGACACATATCCCACTCTTGTGCAAATTAGCCAGACTGTCCCAATGCTTTACTTTTGAAGCAATAAAGTATTCATTATTAAGGCCTTGTAGTTTTGAAGAGCTGTATAATTTTGGCACTAGGTACAATACATGGTTGGTTCTCAGCAAAAGTCAGTGATTGAAAATTTCAGGGTTTTTTATGTCAGGAGAAATAAAAGACAGTCTTCATAACATTTCTTAGCTTGTCGCTGATTTTAGAGTTTGACTTATCTTTTTTGTGCTTTTCTCTATTGGAAAGAAGGGCAGACTAAATGCCACACATTTTCATAAGAAGTGTTTCTAGTGTTCTTATGCTTTAAGCTTGAAGAGTATGTTGTGCTTAACTCAGTCCTTGGGGAAAGATACGCAGGTTTTTCATGTTTGACGTCTATGTCCAAGCCTACAAAGAAAGGCTGGAGTCCTGTGTCCTAGACATCTTTTTCTAATTTTTGTTTTGCATATAGATGTCCAGAACTTGGACAACTAAATAGTGATCTGTTTAGATGCCTGTTCATGAATCCTGGAAGAAGCATGCAGAGCTTACTAAAGCAGATGTTTGGTCATTTCTGAAAAGTTATGAATGCCAAAGTTTCTTTTTTGGAGGTGGAGTTGCTTGCTAATTCTAAAATCCTTGGATGCTTTCATCTGTTTGTGCCTGTTTTTTTGTGACATTGGTTTGAAACACTTTCACTTTTGCCACAGATGGTTGGCTCAGGCCATTTATTTTCCATGTGCAGTATACTTTTAAATTTCATCAGATTAAAGGGGAATAAAGTAGGTTCATTAACTCCTCAAATCTTTTATGCTATATAAATTTGGTTTGGATTTCTGTCAGTTATTCTTTGTTACCCAAGGCTATAACTGATAAATGGTGATACGCTCAGGAAGAGATCGGTTGAGCTGCTGGTACATGAAAGCGTGATGGGAGACTCGCCCCATGCTGTTCATCTGGTTACAATACACTAGCTACTTCGCAGTCTGTCTTCACTCTCTAATACAGGTAAAGAGACTGTGGAGCTTCCAAGTGATGAAAACCTTTTGTTGAAAGGATTTATTGGAGTTTGTCTCAGGACTGCTAGAAGAGGATTTTTAAAGGTGTCTTCTGAAGGAGATGAACACTTTACAATAGAGAGATGAATATGTGCAGAGACCTTCTTCCCTTTGGTGGCATATGGAGGCAAAGTGTAGTAATTTTCCCCCTTTTTTCTACAATCTCAATGCAACTTCTAGAGAAGTGGGAGAATTCTTATCTTTCTTCTACTTCATAAACCTATGATTAGCTAAAGCAGTGTAATGGCAGAAGTAATTAATTTTGTACACCCTGAATAAAGGCACTTATTTTCAGTGAGACCTGTCTCACAAAGTTTTTCAGCCCAATTTCATGACATGTGACATAATGAAGTCCACAGTTACCTTAACTTAGTTCAGCTGTTTGTTGCTGTACATCTGCCGTGTCTCCTGCCCACACAGAATATCTCTTTTAACTTACTGTTGCTGATATTGTAAGTTGCTGTGAGCTTTATGGAAAACAGGCAGATAGACAGGAAGCAGAGCATGGTAGATACTGGGGTGTGTGTGAGACAGGGTGTGCCGGTTCAAATATTTAAAAAACATGAAACACTTTGGGGGGGGGAATCACACTCATTCCCCCCCTTTTTTTTTTCTTTTGGCTGACAATATGTTTTTGTGTACTTGCTTCCCTTAACTCACTGCCAGTTGGATTTTAAATCTATCAAGCATGATTAGTGAGCAGTGAAGCCTATGAAGTGTGTAGTCATCTGAGCCTAAGAGTAGAAATATAGCATGTAAACTACTTTGAAATCTCTTTAGAGTAAATGGGGAAATTTTGCAGAATTTATAGTGGATGACTGCTAAAAGCTGATGTTTACACAGTTTGCACATAGTTTATGAGCTTTGGAAGGGGCTTTCAAAGGTCATCAGGTCCAACCCTCCTGCTCAAGCAGGATACAAATTACTGAAAAGCATAACTACCTATAAAGCCTAAATCAGCTACACAAAACCACATCCAGCTGGGTCCAAAATATCTCTAGAGAAAGGTACTTCACAACCTCCCTGGGCAACTCCTTCCAATATTTAATAAGCCTGACTGTAAAGAAGTTTTTCTCAGATTGAGGGGAAACTTCTGTGTTCAAGCTGGCATCCATTACCCAGTGTCCTATCTGAT
The DNA here is from genome assembly GCA_013400115.1 of Rhinopomastus cyanomelas. Taxonomy (NCBI): domain Eukaryota; kingdom Metazoa; phylum Chordata; class Aves; order Bucerotiformes; family Rhinopomastidae; genus Rhinopomastus; species Rhinopomastus cyanomelas. Next base: position 104,011 of record VXBP01003844.1, read on the forward strand.
GTGTGGCAGAATGACTACAAGTTCCAGAAGGATACTTGGAAGAAGACCGTGAATGAAACCTTTTAAAAAAATCTTAAAGAATGTAGTGATTACGTAAACACCCTCATGGAAAATGTGCTCCTCTTCTACTGTGTAAAGGCAGATCTAGCAGAAGGCTGTAATATCTTCACATGCAGTTGGCCCAATGACATCTGGAGGAGGAAGAAAGACGTCAAAAAGGAGGCAAAATAATCATAGAGAGCAATCAGACCAAACATGGTGTAAGCAGTTTTAACCTGAGATGGAAATCTACTTTAAAATACAGGCCAGTGGCTGGAGCTAAATGCCTCAGCTCACTAACATTATCATTCAACCTTTGGGTTTTATACAGAGTGCTCCCAAGTGTTCCCTGTTTTTGATGAGTTGAGGGAAGCACCATCATCAGACACTAAATGAGTAGAGTTGTCTTCAAACAAACAATAGTATTTATGCTGAGTACTCGTTCCTTGTAGTGATGTAATTGAGCGGTCTGCTACAGCTTAGCAGTTTGCTAGTAGTAGCCATGGTATGAAAACAAAATCTAGTGGAATGATCCATGTGATTAAACCAAGTGCATTTGTTTGCCAACTTTTCCAGAGTGTCTGAGCCCTTTCTGGCAGATACCACAACTAAAGCTGTATTTACTAAGGTGCTGCCTCAGTAAGATATTTACTTTTATAGGAAAGAACCAGAGGCTCTTCTTCACTGTTTGTGCAAGTAGCACTTGATTTATTCTGATCTAGTTGCATCAACTGACTGCTGTCTGTCAGTTCAGCTTCTTTTACAGGACACTGTACACTGATGTTAACCCAAACTGTTTGCATTTTTCACTTTCACAGGCTTATCTGTTTGGCATTAGAGAAGTTGGTTTACTATGAAAGGATGCTTGTCTGCCAAAATAGCAAAATTTGACTGAATACTGGAAGCAGTGCCTGGGAAGTGAATTTTGAGCCTAATTGTGTTCTCTGTGGGCATCTGAATGTAAATTTTTCACCTAGTGAGTAGAACAGCCAAATTACCAAGAAACTTTTTTCCAGATGAGTCTGCAAGCCAGAATTTCAAATATTGAGGTGGCCAAGCTGTTTGTGATTAAGGACTAAAATAAGAATTAGTCAGAAATTTGGCAATAATTTAGAATGTAATAAACCTGCTACGCTTGCAGCTCTTCTATAAAGCAGTGAGCTCATAAATGCAGTTACGTGAAGCCTAATTTGGATTTTGCTTGTGCAATTTTGTTGTATTTTAGTAGAATTTTAATATCTATGAAATCACATCATCACTTTAAGGGATGCCTGTCACTAGACAAGTTGCTGAGACCGCAAACCAAACTGGCCTTGAACATTTCCATGGATGGAACATCTACAGCTTCCTCAGGCAACCTGATGCAGTGTCTCCCTCATGGTGAGGGACTTCTTCCTTATGTCTAATCTAAATTTGCCCCCTTTCAGTTTAAAACTGTTACCCTTCATCCTATCACTACAAGCCCTGTAAAAAGTCCTTTCTCAACTCTTTTGTAGCTCCCAGTCAGATACTGCAATGCTGTTGTAAGGTAGCTGCTTCTCTCAAGGTTGAACAACCCCAGTTCCCTCAGCTTGTCCTCATAAAGGATGTGCCTCAACCCACTATTTATCTTTGTGGCACTTTGCTTCATCAAATCCATTTTTTCCTTATGCTGAAGGGAGACACCCCAGAACTTGACACTGCACCCCAGGTGGGGTCTCACAAGAGTAGATCAGTAGGGAGAATCAGCTCACTTGGCCTGGTGGCCATGCTGCTTTTGATGCAGCTCAGGATGCGGTTGAATGCCTGGACTCCAAGCAAACATTGCTGGATTATGTTCAGGTTTTCATCTACCAACACCTCCGAGTCCTGCACAGGGCTGCTCTCAGTCCACTTATCACCAAGCCCATATTTAGAAATAATTATGTCAGATTAGCTTAAAGATAGAAAAATGCAGGACTATACAGGGAAGTTACTACAGACCTATAGGAGTACGAGTAACATTAGCTGGCTTGGATTTCCACTTGGACTTTATTTTTGGAATGACAAGCTTGTAGAATAAGCAGGAAAAGCATTAACACTGATTAATGACTAATGTTTAACTATATTGCGTGAAACATCGAAGCACTGTGTAGACTGAGATATTCAGCTGTACATGTTGTTTTACATGTTTTAATTGTCCTCAAAGCTTTGTTTTGAATGGTGGTCTTGCAGTAGAATGGTAATATGACATTTCTTAAAAAGCCTTTTTCAGGGGAGATGCCAAGTGAGGGTGAATTGACAACAGTGGCACTGTATTGGTTTAGATCAAAATATAAAATATCTATACAGTTCACTTTCTAAATTGTAAAGATCACTTGCTTTTGTAGATTTCTGTGTAATCACTTTCTTGGTTTAGCTCTCTATTCATTCTCATTTTCAGAGTCCTTGTATCTGCACAAGTTTCATCAGTGCCCAAGTGCTTTGCTGAACTGAGACTGCATTTTGTCTGTGGCTTGTCAGGAGTGCTAGCAGCATAAAAGCAAAAATCAATGTTTGCAGAACATGATGACTGCTATAGGAAATTCTCCTTTGTTTGGAGTCTGTCCCTGTGTCTAATTATATGTGTGTGAGCTTTATCCTGAAGGAAGTGGACATGTTTGGATTCAGTGTTTTTCCACAGATCAGCTTGCTAAAATGCAACTTTAAAGCTTGACTGCTTTAAAGTTGACTGTTAGAATTGTCTAAGGTTTTTTTTTAAGTGGACATCAGGGGCTACCTAAAAGTAAAACTGGCTTAATATCTATGAGGTTTTAATTTGTTAAGTTTTTGATTTAAATCTTACCCATATAGCCAAATGAGTCCATTTCTTTTTCACCACGTACACCTGGTATGATGGGGAAAAAAATGGTCTTTGTTAATAGCCAGGGCAGTCATAATTATTGCAAAATGGTGAATAGGGAAGGAAAATGAAAGAAATTAATTGGAGAAAAGTCTAGGCTCGCGCTGACTAGTAACTCACAGACAAGAGAAAATGACTTAAACACATGACTTTCACGTAGTGGTTTATAAAAACTCCTAGTGGCAGTGCCCTACATTATGTCCTTGCTCTGCGTTACCTTGACATGATGGCTGGGAGAACTCAAGCGTATGAATTCATAATTATTTTTTGTGAATTATTATGAAAATTAATTAATTTTAAAAACCAACTTATCAAGCTTAAATAGCTGCAACCTTGTGAAATGTTTAGAGACAAGTAAACAAGACTTTACAAATCATGTAAACGTAAAAGCCATCACTATACAGAGTTTTACATTTTGTTTTTAAGGAGACCTTCACTTGAATCCTGAGGGTGTAGTACTCCTGTATTTACTCAGTCTTCTCCATAATGAGTTCAATGATTACAGAAGCATGCCTGCTTTTTACACAGACCTGAAAAAACCTTGTTCAGTGAAAGGAGTGTCTCATTTTCCCATATGCATTTAAACTGCACAGTTAACTAAGATCCTGAGTTCCTACCACCATTGCTGTTTGTGTCAATCAGTATTTTAGTAAAGCCTGGTTTGCATGACTATTCAAGAGACAACAGGAAAATAATTGCCTATCAAAGAGGATTTTCTTTAAAATAATGGCTGTTCATGCTGTTTCCTTTTAGAGGGGGAAAATAAAGAATTCGCCTAGAAGAGATCTTAAGTAAAATTCTAAATCCACTTTGAAGGATTGTAAAAGAGGTAGAGGAAGGTCTGCCCTTTTGTCTGAGTCGCTGTTCTTATTTTTCTTCTACACCATTTTCTTCTCAACTCCCCAGAGGCCTCTGCTTACAGTATGGTAGTGACACTGTGTATATCACAGAAAAACAAATACAGTAGTTAGCTTGTAATCTCAGCTCCTACCATGCACACAGATTCATGAGCTCTTTTCTCTTAACTTTGCGTATGAGTAACTGAGAAACTTGAAAGGACAAATAAGAGAGCAAAGAAAGTTAAATACCAAGCTGTGCTTATATTATTCCTTGTTTTTCAAAGGCAACAATACAGTATCACAGTATAACAGTATTATCAAGGTTGGAAGAGACCTCATAGATCATCAAGTCCAACCTGTCACCACAGAGCTCAAGGCTAGACCATGGCACCAAGTGCCACGTCCAATCGTGCCTTGANCATACAAAATGTTATCCTCATCAAGACAGATAAGATTTGAAATTTTCCCTGTGAAGTGCCTACTGATGCTTCCTAGAGAAATGTTCTGGGTAAAATTTTACTTCTGGTCTTCTGTCTCATCTGTTCGTGTCTGCAGTTCTGCAATTTATACCCCTCCAACACAGCCTTGTCCATTGAGGAATGCTCCAGGGAACCGTTCCTCTGAAATTCAGCAGTCTTCCACCAGCACAAGTTCAGTATTTAAGCCATTTATTTTATAGGTGATGGATCTTTGAACAACCCCTAGCTGATAACAAAAGTGTAGAAAGCTTGCATACTTGCTGTCCTACTGCTAGTCTGCTGTTCATGTACTTTTGAAGCATGCCAGTCCCTTCTATTCACTTGGCTGTGGCAGAGCTCACTTCCAAGAGAGCCTTTTCTCCTTTCCCTCTGGGCTGGCAAGAATTTTCCTAGGTTTCTACCCTCCATTACTGCTCTTTATCAAGGTATGTGCATTGGTCGCTGACTTCCATGTAGAAGGAAACCGATCCTGGATTGGGAACTGCATGGGTGTGCTTCCAGCTGGATGAGTCAGACCTGCCTCTGGCCACATCTGGGCCAATCCACAAAATTCTTGTTGTTTAGTGACTTTTGTTTTGGGGAGAGGAGTAGGAAGAGAGATACAACCATCTGAACATCCAGACTAAGTGAGGAAGGAGTAGGGAAGACATGCCAGATCAGATATTCCTCTTCTGCTTGTAGTGAGACAACAGGCTGAGCATTTGAAGTTCTCGGAGATGTGGGGAAGTGTCTGCAAACCGTGGAGAGCATGCTAAACAGGGGATGGATCCTGAAAGAGGCTGTGACTCAAGAGAGACCTGTGCTGAAGCTGTTTGGTGCTGGGAGAACTGCAGCTTGTAGGAGACTCCTATTCTAGCGGGAGAAGTTTGTGGAGGACTGCTTTCCATGGGAGGGATGTCAAGTTGCCACAGGCGATAACTGTGAGAGTTTTTCCCCTGAGGAAGAAGGAGCTGCAATGCCTATCACCCTGTGCCTACCCTGCTAGGGGAAGAGGTAGCAGAACTAGGCCCAGGAATAAGCGAAGGATGGGGGTAAGATGCATTTAACTGCCTGTATCTCTTGCTGTCCTATTAGTGAATTGATGGTGGGTTTTGTTGTTTAAGTTGAACAGATTTGGTTTTCCCCAAGTGGAGTCTCCCACCATAACTGGTGAGTGAGCATTCTCTGTTCTTTTTTTCTACTTTCAAGCTTTTTCATAGAATCTTTTAGTTTGGAAAATACACTTTTGTTGTACCTTCTCCTGGCCTGTAGGAGTGCATGAGCAGCTGTGTGGTACTGAGTTTAAACCACAATACCCTGGAAGGCAGTTGTGGGAGACTTTATCCCTGATGGGTGTCACAAGTATAGACGGACATTGGGGAATGATGTAGAAATAGAATAGAAGATGGTCCTGAGAGAGATGCTTTTCTTTGCTGCATGCATACCAAACTGAACTGCTATCTTTGATTTCAGATGGTTTGTTTTATGACCTTTAAGGATAAAGTGCATTGCCAAATAGGAAAAATTCTGCAGTACTCATTCCAGAGCTGTAAACATATTAAAATGCTTTGGGACGCTTACCTCAGCTTCTGTGAAAGCTGAATGTTGGAACTAGCCAACAGTAACCTTTTCAGTTCTTGTTGCTCTGTGTATTTGCTTCTTTAAACATTGTGCATTGGATGCAGCCAGTTAACTTTTAACCTATGCTGGGGTATGCCAAACATTAAACTGACCAATGTGCTTAACAAGATACCAAGATAAGAGAAAGGAGAGTGAATGTGAACAGCAGAGCAGGCAGGAAGGCAACACACTTAGTTGACTTCTGGAATTGCATCTGGAATGTTGTGGAGTTTGATACCTATGGAAATTAGAAGTAGAAAAGCATAACATTTCCAGTGTGGGTGCCATTTTGATAGGCTGTGTGAGTGGAGAGTGGTGCTAAATGACAAGCAGGCAAGTAGAACTGAGAGTCTCTTCCCAGCTAGTAACAGACAGCTAGCAATGGAGGGGGGGGGGAAGAAAAAGGGTAGTTTAACTGTCTCAATGCAGCTGTTTTGTAATAAATCACTAACAGTTGGTGGTAAAACTCAGCTTTCCATTGTTTGCTGCTTTCTGGTCTGTAGAGTTCTTTCCACAGCAGTTTCAGTAGGATTTGTCTACTATTATATTTAATGCCTTAATGTATTGTGGTCAGATGTTCATGTGGCTCTGAAGTCTTTTTTTGTCAGACTGTATGACATAAAGCAGGTCAAAAGTGGTTTTGAGTATTCTGGTTAACTATCATTCTTGAGCATGACAGTAGCATTACTTCTGAGAGTGAAGTGCTGTTCCTTACAGGGTGAGCACATAATATCAGTGCTCTTGCTCTGTTCTCAGATCTCTGGTTCAAGTTTTGATTGTTTGTATTGCCATCAAGCCCAGTTCCAGGAGCAGATCTTTTTGTTTGTTTCCAGATGTATTTCCTGTCTGTTCACGTGACTCCCCTCAAAGACAAAAAGCCTGTAAAAAGCAATTAATAATTTATAAAAACATAAAAAAGGTGGCTTTCCCTTTAGGAAACAGCTCCAGTAGCATTGAAGATGCAGTCACAGAATAACAGAATTACAGAATATTAGGGATTGGAAGGGATCTCAAAAGACCAAGTCGCACAGGAACGTGTCCAGGCAGGTTTTGAATGTCTCCAGAGAAGGAGAAATTGCAACCCCTCTGGGCAGCCTGTTCCAATGCTACAGCACCCCCACTATGAAGAAATTCCCTCTGGTATTTATATGGAACCTCCTATGTCCAGCTTGCAACCATTGCCCCTTGTCCTATAACCAGATGACACTGAGAAGAGCCTGGCTCCATCCTCCTGACACCCATCCCTCACATATTTATAGATGTTAATGAGGTCACCCCTCAGTCTCTTCTTCTCCAAGCTAAAGAGACCCAGCTCCCTCAGCCTTTCCTCATAACTGAGGTGTTCTACTTCCTTCATCATCTTCGTGGCTCTATGCTTGGACACCGTTCAGCAGTTCTGTGTCCTTCTTGAACTGAGGAGCCCAGAATTGGACACAATATTGCAGATGCAGTCTTACCAGGGCAGAATATAGGGGAGAAGAACCTCTCTAGATCTGCTAACCATCCCTCTTCTGATCCACCCCAGGATGCTGTTGGCCCTCTTGGCCACAAGAGCACACTGATAGCTCATGGTCATCCTGCTGGCCACTAGGGTCCCCAAGTCCCTTTCTCCTACGCTACTCTCCAACACGTCACTTCCCAACCTATACTGGTACCTGGGCTTGTTCTTGCCCAGATGTAAGACTCTACACTTACCCTTGTTAAATTTCAATACATTTCTCTCTGCTCAGCTCTCCAGCCTGTCCAGGTCTAGCTGAATGGCAGCACAGTCTTCTGGGGTGTCAACGACACCACCCAGCTTTGTGTCATCAGCAAGCTTGCTGGCAGTGCACCTTAATCCCTCATCCAAGTCATCAATGAATAGATTGAATTGACTGGTCCCAGTACAGACCCTTGGGGGACTCTATTAGTTACAGGCCTCCAAGCAGACTCTGTCCCATTGACCACTACTCTCTGGCTTCTATCCTGCAGCCAGTTCATGATCCACCTCACTACCCATTCATCTGGACCACGCTGCCTCAGTTTGGCTGCTAGAATGTTGTGGGAGACCATGTCAAATACTTAATTGAAGATAGACCACATCCACCTTGGGAGTGCATAACAATACTAGGCTGTCTGGTAAATTACATAGAGAAAAAGGGGAAAGTCAAAGTTATTCTGCTTGATAGTGACTACATATTGAGACTGTACTTGGCTACTTTAAATCAACATTAGATTCCAAATGACCTGAAATACTCCGATATTGAAAATGTGCTCACGCCCCTTTGGCAGGAATTCTTTGTAACAAATATTCCAAAACTTTTTTTCCGTCATGTGAGGCTTTTGAAGAAGCTGTAATAGCTTTTAAATATTTATGTGTACAGTAGTTCTGAGTCTAACTTGAACTAAGTGGAGGCCATTAGTAACAAGAAAATGTTCTCTGATTTCTCAGAAGGATCTGACTATATAGATGTAGAGCATCCCTATTGTAATGTGTGAAATTCAAATCTGTGTGGGAAATAGAGTAAAAGAGTGGGAATCACTTGGCTTTTTTTGTTCTAGGAGAACATTTTTTATAGTCTCCTGCTTCTGAGAGGAAAATGTAGTTCTTACTTTCTTCTCCTGTCCTCTGTAAAATACTATAAAAATCTCTCCCTCACAGTAATTATTAATCTGTTTTCAGATACAGCCAGAAAATAAGACTACACTATGACTGGTGCATACCCAGACTGAAAATGACTCAGTGCAACAAGCTTCTCAAATTTATAGGTTGTTCCATTAAAAGAGAAGTGACACTGCAAGGCATGTGAAAGAAGATTAAAATTTAAAATTTAAGAGCAGTTTCATGTGAGGCAATAACTGGGAAGTAATTTGAGATGCAAAAGAAGTGAAAATGGGATGAGCCTTTATACAACTGGAAACTATAACCAAGAGTTGTTCTTCATAAATAATATTAACATCAAATTTATCTTCCACTGAACTTCTAAGTGGTAAATGTTGGAGGAGGGAGGTTGTTTTTTTATCCTACCCATGTAGAGTATTTGGAATGCAGTCTCGGTGCTTCCAAATCTTCCCAGTGCAGCTGGGGGAGAGACCTTGTAATGATCTGTTCACAACTGACTGTATTTAGAAATCATAGCTCAAGCAAAGGGAAATGCATAATTGTGCCACCTCTTCCAGCTGCCATCACAAGAAACACTGACTCAGGCACAGGTGTGACTCAGAATTCCTCATTTCCTTCCTACTGCCTTGTAGTAGTATTTTGCATCTTATTTAAACTGTAACCTTTGCTACTGTTTTTGACCTCTGCATTGTCTCACTTAATCTGAATGAGCAGCAGTGAAATTAAGCTGTCTCCTACTGTTTTCCTCTGTGCTCTCTATTCTGAAAAGGCAGCAAACAGTCAGGAAGCAACTCTGTTCCTCTGTGCTTGAGCACAAAATTTGGGTGGACAGTGAAGAAATAGAAAAAGCTACATCAACAGGAACTGGACTGGAGAAAATCAAAGATCATGATGTTTCTTAGTGTGGAGGTGACTTAACATGAGCTGCTTTTCTGAAGAACAGCCATGTAGTTTATTTAAATTAAGGTGTTTTCTTCTTGTTTCAGGCAGTTCTGCTGTTGATGGAGCCTCTGTTTTTGTGTTATACTTTTACTTTCCAGAACATAATTTGCTATTGATTTTTCACTTAATTTTTAAAGTATTCTTTCAGCTTGGTTTTTTTCAAACAAGATCTTCTTACTGTGGTGCTTCCCCTTTTAGTTGTCTGTTAGGTCTGATACAAGATACCTACCTAGACATGCAGTCAGTAATCTCTAGCAAGTGAAAAAACAAAATGACCCTACAATATATTTAGACATCAGTAAGAAATTAAATGAGTTAACAGCCGCAGTAACAAATGGTCTGTAGTTCATTTGATCACTTCCTTTGCTACAAAAAAGCACTCATCAAGTTTTAAAAAGCTTTTTTAAATGTAACACGGACAGCCCCTAAGCAACAGCAGCAGAAACATCTACTGCTAATAGGTTTCCTTTGCCAGTTTTTATCCCAGTCCTGCAATTGTTCTGTTCACTAAAAGAAAATATGACAAAGATTATTTTGTTTGAACAATGAGAGTCAGACTAAATGTTCAACAGGGCAGCTGTTGAAACTTCTTGCATTTTTAAATGAAAATTTAAATATCTTTTATATTAAAACATAGTATATATAACATAATAAAATGTAGAAGTTGTCTTTGCTTTCCTTTCTTGAAGAACAACCTAGTTCAAGCTGGGGAATACCAGAACTAGACTTAGGGGTGTTAATATGCTAAGCACCTTTTGCTTTCTCAGAGTAGTGGGATAAAATCAGAGACTCCTATACCATTTTGATTCCTTAAAATTCAGCATAATTTGGATTCGAAACTCTATAGAGAGTTTGTGGACTAATTGTAAATTCCAATCCAAAGTATCCTATTATAAATTTTAAACCTTGAAATGGAATGAGAACTAAGAGAAGCATATCTTATGGATCTGATTTAGAGCCACATTAAGAGAGTAGAAAGCTTAAAAAAAATTAAAAATTGAAAATTAATTTCCTCATCTAACCCAAATCCTGTAATGACTGACTAAGAGCTTAGCCCTGGTGGATATGAAATAGATCTGATCCTGTTTCACTGTCAAGCCTGAATTTGGTTGTTGTTCAAAACATAGATTGAGAGTATGTCCATTGCAGATTTTTTGTTTTAAACAGTTTATTTATTGTTCAATAAGCAGAGTCATTATTTCTTAACCCCGCATCCCAGTGCTTTCACACCATATGGCTGTTTCATTGTGCATTAATTTTTTGCATACAAAACCATCCTGTTTAAATTTGCAAAATCAATATATGGAGCTGAAGTCTTAGAAATTTGTTGAAAAACTTGGCATTGCTCGACAAACGATACTTTGGGATCTTCTGCTAGGTTGAGATGGTCTGCCTGAATTTGGTATTCACTCAGCATTTCTTACCTTCAAAGACTTGTCTTCCTGAGTAGTTGGATAGATTCGTGGCTTACTTGACATCATCTTCAGTGTGCAAGAAATTTTGTAATAAGTAAATGTGACCCACTGTCTCATGATCCACAGTGAGGAAGCTCAAGAGAAATAGGCCAAAGCCACCAAGACCGTAAGGTAAAAGGCCAAAGTAGCCATTAGGAATCTCAGAGCAAAACTAGCTTTTGTACTACAACAGAATATATATGTATATGGAGTTTGGTTAGTGGCTGTGTGTCATGTCTCTGTGACGTTAATGAAAGCCTTCAAAGTAGCAGCCGTTTAATGTGATTGCTAACAAAAGATCAACACTTTTTGCTAATAACAGGATTCTGGTTTATTATCTTTGCTCCAACAGCAAGAAAAATACATTGGTCAGTAGTCATTGTTACAGATGTTTTGCTATATTTCCATCTTGGAACAGACTTTGATCTTTATTTCATTTAAGTTCCCTACCAGATATTTATGTATCCCCTTTTAGGATTTGAGACCTAATTTTGTATTTTGTGGTTTTTTTCTGCATTTTTTAAAATTTGCTTTGGGTGATGCTGGCCATCCTCTGGCTATCTTTATAACTTGTGGTTTTGGTTGGGTTTTTTTCCTTTCCCATATACAATATGTTGTATTTAATTTAAAGACCAACATAGAATCATAAGAGGTTGGAAGGGACCTTGAAAGATCATCCAGTCCAATCCCCCTGCCACAGCAGGATCACTAAGACCAAGTCACACAGGAACACATCCAGGTGGGTCTTAAACGTCTCCAGTGAAGGAGACTTCACAACCCCTCTGGGCAGCCTGTTCCAATGCTATAACACCCCCACTATGGAGAAGTTATTTCTGATATTTATATGGAACCTCCTATGTCCAGCTTGCAACCATTGCCCCATGTCCTAACACTAGATGACACTGAGGAGAGCCTGGCTCCATCCTCCTGACACCCACCCCTCACATATTTATAGACATTAATGAGGTCACCCCTCAGTCTCCTCCAAACTAAAGAAACCCAGCTCCCTCAGCCTTTCCACATAAGGGAGGTGTTCCACTTCATCATATTTGTTGCTCTATGCTGGACTCCCTCCAGCAGCCCTGTGTCTTCTTGAACTGAGGGGCCCAGAACTGGACACAATACTCCAGATGTGGTCTCACTAGTGCAAGACTCTACACTTACCCTTGTTATACTTCATTACATTTCTCCCTGCCCAGCTCTCCAGCCTGTTTAGGTCTCGCTGAATGGCAGCACAGTCTTCTGGGGTGTCAGTGACACCACCCAGCTCTGTGTCATCAGCAAACTCACTGGGCAGTGCACCTTAATCCCTCATCCAAGTCATCAATGAATAGATTGAATTGACTGGTCCCAGTACAGACCCTTGGGGGACTCCATTAGTTACAGGACTCCAAGCAGACTCTGTCCCATTGACCACTACTCTCTGGCTTCTATCCTGCAGCCAGTTCACAATCCACCTCACTACCCATTCATCTGGGCCACGCTGCCTCAGTTTGGCTTTGAGGATGCTGTTTGAGACTCTGTCAAATGCCTTACTCAAGTCAAGATAGACCACATCCAGTGCTCTGCCATCAGCTATCCACCTGGTGATGCCCTCATAAAAGGCTCTCAGGTTGGTCAAGCATGACTTCCCCTTTGTGAAACCATGCTGACTGTCTCTAATGACCTTCTTGTCCTTGATGTGCCTAGAGATAGAATCCAGGACAAGTTGTTCCATCACCTTTCCTGGGATAGAGGTGAGGCTGACCGGCCTATAGTTACCTGAGTTTTCCTTTTTACCCTTTTTGAAGATTGGAGTGACACTTCTTGTCCTTCAGTCCCTAGGCACCTCTCCTAATCCCCATACCTTAGAAAGATGATGGACAGTGGCTTAGCAATGACTTCCACCGTCTCCCTTAGCACTTGCGGGTGCATCCCTTCACGGCCCATGGATTTGTGTGTATCCTGTTTGCTCAATTTATCCCTAACCCAGTCCTGGTCTACCAAGACAAGCTCCTCTCTTGCCTCAACTTCCTCTGGAGCCTCAGCAGTCTGGAGTTTGAAATCAGGACAGCCCCCAGAAGTATACACAGAAGCAAAGAATGTGTTTAGTATCTCTGTTTTCTCTGTATCCTCTGTCTCCAGGGCACCCTCATCATTCAGCAGGGGTCCTACATTGCCTCCAGGTTTAGTTTTACCTGCAATGTATCTGGAGAAGCCCTGTCTGTTGCCCTTGACCTCTCTTGCAAGAATGTTTAATTCCAAGGAGGCTTAGGATTTCCTTGTTGTGTCCCTACATCCTCTGACTAGAGCCTTATAATCATCCCATTGGCCATGCCCTAAGCTAACAAGGCAAACATCAAGGCATTTCAAAGTCTATGCTGGGTGTTTAGCATTCTTCATAAAACCTCTTACAAAGGGCTTGGTTTTGTTTTGTTGCAGTATATATTTTTAAAGCTGTTTATGGACTTGGATGCTGAAATTCAACCCTTAATTATTCACAGAGCAGGTATAACAGAGGGCTGCAGTTGCATTTTCCTGAGGCTGTTCCATAAGTGAAACTTCTCCCTGACCTTTGGTGACTGCTTACTTGGGAAGCAGAGAACTGTGTGTCTGTATTTATTCAATCCTTGGACTCTGTTCTAAGGTTATACAAAATGTTATGGCAGCATTGTCATTGCAACCACTTCTCCCAGGCAGCTAGCAACAGGACATGAGGGCAGGGCCTGAGGCTGCCAAGGGAGGGTTGTTCGGTTGGATGTTAGGATGCCTTCCTCATTGAACAGGTGAACAGACGCTGGAATGGACTGCCCAGGGAGGTGATACAGTCCTCATCCCTGGAGATGTTTAAGGACAGATTGGATGTGGCACTTAGTGCCATGATCTAGGTCAGGGGTCCTCAAATCCCAGGCAGGACACACCAGCCAGCACCAGTGGGAAGTGTGCGTCTCATCATTAGCCAAAAGCAGGCCCATAGTCCACATTGAAATATTATTTGTTTTTGTTGGTTACAATTGTTCTTCATTTTAAATATTCCATTCTTTTTTCCTGTTTCTTGTGCACTACTACAAATAAAATATGTGCAGGGTGCATAGGAATTTGTTCATTTTTTTCCAAACTATAGCCCAGCCCCCAACAGTGTCTGAGGGACAGTGAACCGGCCCCCTGATCTAGGTTGTGGTGATATTAGGTCACGGACTGGGCATGATGAGCTCTGAGGTCTTTTCCAGCCTCAGTAATTCTGTGATTCTGTGAAAGCACAGTCTTGAAGTAAGATGTGTTGGAGAGTTTCCATTTTTAGCCAGAACTCATGTCTTGAAGTAATGGAGGGGCCACTTGGGGTGATTATAAGGCTCTGGTGAGAGAATGCAGGAATGCAACTAGGAAAGTCAAGGCGTCCGTGGAATTAAAAGTTTGCATGAGAGGTCAAGGGCAACAAAAAGGGCTTCTTCAAATACATTGCAGATAAAACTAAACCTGGAGACAATGTAGGACCACTGCTGAATGAGGTGGGTTCCCTGAAGAGACAGCAGAGATACTGAACACCTTCTTTGTTTTGCCTCTGTCTATGCTTCTGGGGGCTGTCCTGATATCAAGCCCCAGACTGCTGAGGCTCCAGAGGAAGTCAAGACCAGAGAGAAGCCTGCCTTGATTGGTGAGAACTGGATTACTGATAAGCTGAGTAAACTGGATGTACATAAATCCATGGGCCCAGAAGGGATGCACCCGCGTATGCGAAGGGAAATGGCAAAATTCATTGCTGGAGGGTAGGAAGGTGCTGCAGAGAGATCTGGACAGGCTGTGTCAACAGGCAGAGCTTTACTAGGGCCAAGAGCAGAGTCCTGCACTTTGGCCACAATAACCCACCGGAGCTACAGACTTTGGGATGGGTGGTTGGAGAGCAGCCTGGCAGAGGGACCTGGCAGTGCTGGATGACAACTGGATGAATAGGAGCCAGCAGGGTGCCTGGGTGGCATGAAAGGCCAATAGCATCCTGGCCTGGATCAGCAATAGTGTGGCCAACAGGACTAGGGATGTAATTCTGCCCTTGTACTGGGCACTGGTGAGTCTTCCCCTGGAGTACTGGAGGCAGTTCTGGGCCCCTTACTTCAAGAAAGATATTGAGGGGCTGGAGTGGGTCCAAAGGACTCACTCTTCCCCTCCTCCAGTGGGAGGCTGGGGAAGAGACTGCAGGGAAAGTCTGATGAGGAGAGCCTGAGAGAGCTGAGGGTGTTTAGCCTGGAGAAAAGGAGCCTCGGGGCAAACTTCTCTCTCTCCACAACTACCTGAAGGGAGGCTGTAGTCAGGAGGCGGTCAGGCTTTTCTCACAGGCAACTACAGACAGGAAGAGAAGGCAGTGGCTGAAGCTGCCGGTGGAGGGTTAGGTTGGATGTTAGGAAGCCCCTCTGAGCCCCTCTGCACAGAAAGGGTGATCAGACACATCTGGGCAACTGGGCGGGGAGAAATGGAATGACCTACAACAAGGGCAAGTGCATCTGGGCAAGAGCAACCCCAGGTACCAGTATAGGTTGGGTACTGACCTGTTGGAGAGCAGTGTAGGAGAAAGGGACCTAGGGGTCTGTTGGAGAGCAGGATGACCGTGATTCAGCAGTGTGCTCTTGTGGCCAAGAGGGCCAACAGCATGCTAGGGTGGATTAGAAGGAGGGTGGTTGCAGATCAAGAGAGGTTCTTGTCTCTCGTTACTCTGCCCTGGTGAGACCACATCTCACCAGGAGATAGGTGAAGGGGCAATGGGTGTGAGCTGGAACACAGGAGGTTCCACATCAATATAAGAAGGAAGTTCTTCACAGTGAAGGTGACGGAGCATAGGCACAGGCTGCCCAGGGGTGTTGTGGAGTCTCCTTCTCTGGAGTTGTTTAAAACCTGCTTGGATGTGTTCCTGTGTGACTTGGTCTAGACGATCCTGCTGTGGCGGCAGGGATTGGACTAGATGATCTTTCGAGGTCCCTTCCAATCCCTAATGATTCTATGATACCCACTTGAAACTGAACACTGATCAGCACTTCTGAGTATAGCAGGTTTTTTCTTTCAGACTCATAATTTGAATCTAGTGAGCTTTATATAGAAATGCTTTGTATGCAGGTATAGATAAGTGTAGTTAAAAGTAATTCTATTGGAATAGAATTGGTGGTGGCAGTGTAGGGAGGTGATTTCATGCTTAGTTTTGACAGTCAAGCTAGATGTGTATTTCTCTCAAGTAGGGGTGGGAGCTGGGCTTATGAATTTAGTTTTCTGAATTGTAACAAAGTGGTCAAAAGTACAATAAGCCTCCTGAATGTCTGCACTGTGCGAGTCTTGTGCTTGTGAATAAAGAGACATACCAGCACTTTTAATTCCTGCACAATCAGTAAATGTGCATTCACTGGCTGTAAGGTGTTGAAAATTGGGATAAATTAAATCATTTGCATAGGTACTGACATGTTTGTATGTACTAAAGGTCAAATTATTCCACTCTATTAGAGGGTAAGTTCTGGTCCTAAGTAAAGAGTTAGTATTGTATTTACAGTACTATGTGAACTTTTATTTAACAAAGTAATGTAACTTAAGCCATTTGACCAGTATTTACAGTGTTAAGATTCCTATGGTTTTTATTTTTCTGAAGAATATATATGTGAAGACAGGAAAAATGAAGGGTTTGCAGTAATCTTGTTGCCTCTTGAAGTCTATTATAAGTAACACTGCATCTATTCCAGCTCTTAATGATTCATTCTGAACACGTAAAACTTCCACTTTTGTAAACAGCTGTGTAATTTCTGAAACTGTAAGGATTTGGAATTGTCCTGCCATGTGGTTAATTCCCATGTGGTGCATTTATTTTTTTTTTTGTTATTTTCTTTTGTGAATGAGTATATTTGAGTTCCTCCTTAACATTTACGGGAACAGGATGCAACAATCCTATTGGTACTCTGGGCCTGAATTTTTTCTGGGTCTGTTTTTTTGCAGACGGAGCTCCTAGCCATGAGAGTGAGTATGTCATTTGGCAATCTGAAAGCTTTAGCTTCTTGAAAAAGGAGTTACTTCCGCACTGTACAGGGGCATGAGTTCTTTCTCGATGAGCAACTAGTTTTTACTTTGATTTCTGTCTCCTGGAACTTGTTTGTAAAGTTTAACAACTTTATACTTTTTCCAGAGCACTTCTCTGCACAGAAGTTCAGCTGCCACTAATCTGAAAATTTACAGAGCAAATTGCATCTGTGACAGAGTAGGAAGCAAGTGAAAAAGCAGGAATGTTTCATCAGTACTTCTGTGTTCCAGTTGGAAACAATTTAGTTTATTTTCCCCCAATTCAACTCCCCTGGCTCTCTCTTTCCTAGGACAGGAGTAGCAGGAAGAAGGAAGGATTATTGGCCATCCCCAAATGAAGTCATTTATTTGGTATAGTGATAGGTGCAAATGTCCCCACGCCCACCTCTAAACTGGCCACAAACACCCTCCCAGAGGTCCCCCTGAACCCGGGTCCCGCTCTCAGCACCTTCATGACTCCTGCAGTGGCCAGTGTGTTGTGTCCACTCAAATGGGTCATTACAAAGGAATACCCAGGCCCAGTGGCTGTTAAGTGGCTCAGCCTCTCTGGGCAGTATAAAACCACTATCTGGAGTGAGGGTTCTGCCCCTTTCAGTCTAAAAACATAGCAAATGATGTATTTTGGGAACAAAAGGAAAGTAAAGGTGATATCAGAGTGATCTTTTCCTAACCCAGGACACTCTCTAAAATAAGTCAACCTGGGAAGGAGTCTCAAAGGTTGATTTCTAGGCTATGTTAGGTTTTCATTTAAGAACCTAACAACTTATATTGTAAGTTGTTTATGAATATTTATTTACTACACTGAAGTTGTTTAGGTACCTTTTATGTCAGACTGTTACCTCAATTCTCAGTGTTTGCATTTTGTCAAGTTTAACTTCATTTATTTATAAAAATACAGTCTATTGGTATCAATAGTAAAAATGCCTTGATAATGAAAGCACCATCTGAATTAATTCCATCAATGTAATAGAAAGAAGATATTTAATACTTTGATTGCTTAAATGTCATTTCAGCCTACAACAACTGTTTTGCTTTAGAGGGAGGTTATGAAGGCTTTCATTCTCTCTCTCCACCCATGATCCTACTTCTTCTTTGCCCTAAACTCAAAATATATTAAAAAAAGAAAGTGTAAAAAAAGAAGAAAAGCCTCAACCCTGAATCATTCTTTCCTAGACAGTGATTCCATAGTTCTGGTTTTCCACATTTCAGAATGTGACTAAGGACCTCATCCTACTAGCCACTGCAGGGAAACTAATGAATTATCAGAAACCCTGGCTGTTATTTTGTGTGGAACAAGGAAAGAAATAGCCAACCGTGGAGCATTCTTCCTTGCCTAGTAGGTGTTGTCTTATGCCACGCTTTCTCAAGGTGGGGAATCCTGTATGCTATACAAGAAACAGCACTGTCAGCTCTCTTCATTTTATTATGTTATAGAATGCCTGCTGTAGTTACCTGCACTCAAATGTGCAGCCAGTTCAGATTAGTACTTCAAGAACCCCTGAATTCACCTTTTTAAAGAAGGTTTTAACTGTCACTACAGACAAGAAAACCTTTGGAAGTATGTCTCCTAAGCACCCCAGCCACAGAAGCAAATTCATTCTTGCAATGACTATTAAAAATGGCAGCCTCAACCAAAACTCTATAATAGTTTGGGGATGCCTAGGGCTGTCTGATCAGAAACCAAGACATTAAACCCAGCTTAGAGGATGAGATGGGATCTTGGAGACCTCTAAAAATCAGAATGTCACAGATTCTGTATTTCCTAAACAAGGTAATTTCCTAAACATGAAGCAGAAATTCTGTGGTACAAAGCACATGCTAAGTCACAGTTAGTGTCTCAAATTCTGATATCAGAGTGTCTGGCTCACGCTTGGTAGCAATCTGCATGTTTAGTTTGTGGTGGTTTACAAAACAGTGCATTGACAGGAATACCCTAAATAAAGTAGTTTTATATCAATGTAATGTAATTTTGGATATTATCTTGTCCTTTTATGTATCTAGAGCCTCCTGCCCTTCCTCCTTCTTTCCATTAAGAAGACACATATAAAGTTTGTTGGTTTTTACATACCTTTTATTATCTCTTTAGTAAGGTATTTTCCTCCTGGGATGTGATTCAACAGAGCAGCCAACCATTTACTTAGCTTTAAAGATGGTAAAATGGATGCTGGGTTAAAAAGAACTAGCCTCTTCCTATAAACAACTGCTTCGGTAGCTAAAACATGAGTTTCCTTTCCTGAAGAATTCTGTGGGCTCCTTGTTGTGGCCAGATATGGTCTACAATGACCTAATAAGACTCACTCTATTTCCACCTCTGTTCTGTTGAGTGCTACCTCATCTTAAAACTTCTAGTACTCAGTACTGTACCACAGACCGTCATGATTAGAGAGTGACTGCATTTCCCTTAAATTATATGGGGATACCATTTTACTGTCACATGGCTGAGTGGTGCCAGGCATTGAAGTTGCTGCAGACAGGGGATGCTGGTATTAAATATCCTGTCAGTGACACAAATAACATAAAAACTGTGCTAGTGCCATGAGACACTAAGCATTGGTTTTAATGCTTAGTCTAGTTGCTGCTAAATACTATGTATTTGGTGAAATGCCCTAACTGAAAACATCGCTTTTTCATTTAAATTGCTTTTTCTTGCTTACCATTTGTTTTAAAATTAAACTGCTTTCTCCACCAGCATGTCAATGACACTGCTTCAGTCAGCGAGATTCCAAACTCTTAATGATCTGTTTCCTTCCCCAGAGATATGTGGCCTCCTTGGTACTAGTAGTCTCTCTTCATGGCTCCCCATCAGGCGCTGCCTTGTGTTAACAGTAGACCATGATTCCAGTTGGCATATGCTCCTTTTACTCTCCATCATCTGGGTTTTATGTCATTCATAGGATGTTAGGGGTTGGAAGGGACCCAAGAGATCATCGAGTCCAACCCGCCATATATATTTGAATATATTAGTGCTCTTAGTATCTTCACCTTTCTAAATAGCCTACTGTGGCAGATGTTCTGTGAATTTGTTTGCAACTTCCTTCCTCGACGACACTTGGGTGCTCCTCAGAGCCACATCTAAAGCAAGTGTGTTTAAATGTCATGGACACCACAGTGGCTGCTGCAATTCAGTGAAGAAACAGAAGGAAATGCACAGAATCACAGAATTATTGAGGCTGGAAAAGACCTGAGCTCATCAGACCTAACATCACCACATCGGCCAGATCAGGGCACTAAGTGCCACAGCCAGTCCATCCTTAAACACCTCCAGGGACTCCACCACTGCCTTGGGCAGTCCATTCCAGTGTCTGATCACCCTTTCTGTAAGGAAGGGCTTCCTAACATCCAACCTAACCCTTCTCTGGTAGCTTCAGACACTGCCCTCTCATTCTGGCACTAGCTGATGAGAGAAGAGGCCAACCCCGACCTGACTACAACCTCCCTTCAGGGAGCTGGAGCGAGGGCAAAGCTCTGCCCTGAGTTTCCTTGTCTCCAGGCTAAACACCCCCAGCTCCCTCTGCCTCTCTCCATCAGACTTTCCCTCCAGTCCCTTCCCCAGTCTCTGGACCTGCTTCAGCCCCTCAATATCTTTCTTGAAATCAGGGTTCCAGAACTGCCCCTAGTCCTTGAGGTGAGGCCTCCCCAGCACCCATCATCCACGAATACATCCTGCTGGCCACACAGGTAACAAGAATGGGAATCTTGCATGATACCACTACACCAGTCTTTGAATGTTACCCAGCTATCTTGGGCCCCTTTACCTGCCAGTACCCTGTCCCATGG
The DNA here is from genome assembly GCA_013400115.1 of Rhinopomastus cyanomelas. NCBI lineage: Eukaryota > Metazoa > Chordata > Aves > Bucerotiformes > Rhinopomastidae > Rhinopomastus > Rhinopomastus cyanomelas. Next base: position 124,626 of record VXBP01003844.1, read on the forward strand.
CATTTACCCTAGCAATTGTTCCAGAAGTCCAGAGTTGGCCCTCCTGGAATCACAACCGTGGACTTCAGCAAATGATCTAAGTGTAACTTTGGGAAGTCTTTTGCATGAGTTCCAGGAGCTGTGGAGCAGCTGAAGTAATATGTGATGATGACTCATACAAAATAAAAGGAGCTGGTGGGAATTTATGGGAAGGAGAGTAAGCGATAGCTTTTCCTCTCTGATTTCAGGGCTTCTTCTATTAGATACAAGGGAACTTTTGCCTACCTAGAAAAAGGTGATGGGACTACAGAAAGATATTTTTTGAGAACATAGTAGAGGCATGAAGTGTCTCAAATACTAGTTATACCCAAATTATGGTGCAGGAAGAACCATGAACTAGCCCTTTTGTGTGTGAGAGAATCTTTTTTGTTTGTTTGAAAGATATTTTTGTTGTGGTATTTTGGTTTTGGGTTTTATTTCTTACAGTACTGGAATGTATTGACGTTAAGGTGTATCCATAGCACCTGCTAGGTCTCAACAGCTGAAGTTGTGTAGTTCACAACCAGATCTTCAAGTAAGCTCCTGAAGGAATTCACTGCTCTATTGAGTTTGTCTGGACTGTGAAAGCCCTTATCTGGTTCTATATTTGACTGTAACTGGGGTGCAGGGTGCAAAGTGTTGTGATTGGTGTCTTCCTGAGCCCTTTGTTACACAGAGAAAGGCTTGCAAATACAGAACCTGTTTTAGAAACTAGGATGAGAAAACTGCTTTAAACAAAACAAACAGAAAAATAACAAGCTAGTTGTAATTTCTTGTTAATACAACAGCCCTTCCAATGTCTGCCAGGTTTTCAGAGCTCTTTCGGAGGTGGCTGCTCTATATTGCTGTCTGGTTTCAAGATGTATATTTGTGTGTCTATGAATACCTAGCAGCCAAAAAAGATCTGATCACTTGAAAGATCAAAAAGAAAACATGCATTTTAAGGAACCTCATAAAATAAATTAATATTTTACCAAATCTTACTCCTCACTGTCAATGCAACAAGGAAACATCTACTTATAGCTTCCATGTGCACAGTGTGTTAGCATAACTCATCCACACCCACAAAGGCATACAGAACTTTACAAAGCTTTTGCTTCCTGCTGGCATATTGACATCCAGAAGTAACACCCGAAAGGAGAAATTCCTTTCAATGACATTCATTGCCCTAAGCCAGAAACAAAACAGAAATATATGCTTCTCTCTATCACACTTGCAAAGTTGAAGGCAGTGCAAATATAAACCATGACTGAGGCTCTGGAATGATGCAAGTCCGTGTTACTACTTCAAATTCAGTGATGCAACCTGAGTTTATATTAACTAGTTTACTTCTAAGCATTGAAACAGTTTAAAGCTTTTGGACAGTGAGAACTGTGTGTGAAAACATTCCTACTGGGGGGATTGGACTAGATAATCTTTCCAGGTCCCTTCCAGTCCCTAATATTCTGTGATTTATGTTTGTTTGCTACTTGCATCTCATTCAAAGCAGGGCTGCTTTGCTTTATTTTTCCCCTGAAATTTTACATGAATAACCATTGTTAGAATCATCTGCCTGATTTGAAGCTATAATGAAACATGTTGCAGTCCCACTTGGAAACTGGAGAGGAAAATGTTGATATATACAGGTAAAATATACTAAACCAGCTGATATCAACCTTTTAAGATAAAAAACCCAGCTACCAACCTGAGAGGAAATGAGTCATTTCTATATCTTTTTTGATTCTGTATCTTGGTTCTCAACAAAGACCTCAAGCTTTTAAAGTTATGTTGTCCGTCATGAAGTACGAACGCGTGGCCGCATCAGCATGCACCCCTCCACACTCTGCAAAATGTGGGGGAGAGGTTTCCATAACCCTCTCCTCTCTCGTCCTGTCTCAGCTCAAGGAGGAAAAGAAAGGAATCCCTTTAGCTCACTGGAGTTGCTGAACAGTTGCACTGTGGTGGGGGGAAGGTGGTAAATCAGCACTGAGGTCTTGCTTCTCCTCCCCATGGCAGAGTGAAGCTGGGGTCCGGGGTTGGCAGCACGCAGAGCCGCCCTCCTCCACCCTGCCGTTTACGGGACTGGAGCGGACCCGCCGAGCTCCCTCCGCCCCATCTCCATTGGGGAAACAGGGGAGGGAGGTGCTGGGAGCCGTGGCGAGCTGGGGTCGCCGCTGCCCATTTGGGGTTGCAGCAGGCCTGTCTTTCCCCTCCCCACCACCCTGGAAGTGTGTGTGTGTGTGTGGAGAGTTAGCACGGGGCAGCAGCCCCACGCTGGGCTGTAAGCCCTCAGGAAAAAGAGGCAGAGCTCAGATCTTTAGCCCTTTTTATGTTTTTACTCAGCGACACGCCTTAAGGGTGGGTACTTGGGACCATGTCACTTCCCCCCTGGACAGGTCACTGGTGAGGTGGGTCCTCGTGAAGCAACGTAACTTTTGTACATCTGAAAATTCTGGTAATTTTCAAAGTGCAGGACATGATCAAACCTGTGTTTTCTTGGTCAGAAAGTCTATCTCTCACAGTGATGGGCTAATGCTGGACAAGTTACTGTTAATATTCTTAGAGCTGATTGCTTGTGTCCTTTTAGAAGAGCTACCCATAGTGTTTTCTGCTAGGCTGCTTCCATAGGTTTTGGAGAACAGCTACTCTTGTATTTGGCCCAATATGTGTGAGAAGGAACACCAGTATAGAACAGAACCTGCAATTTCTTTTGGATATGTCTGCGTCTCTTTAAAGTAACTCTGCTTAGCAAACTTGTAGCATTTGCTCTTTAAATCCTTTTGGAATTTCCATGTTCCAAGGTTAACTTGTGCTTTTCACTAATCATCCAGTCTTACATTTTTGGAAGAAGTAATAGTGGCTATACTGATAATAGCCTGGTTTGGTGCTGTACTGAGACACAATAGCAATAGAAGTGGTGCAGAATGGCTGGATCTTTGGGCAAAATTTCTCATTGAACCTTCTTGACCTTAACTATTATCTTGTGTTAGCTGAAAGAATAATGTTATCTTCTGACTGCAGACTCTGTTACATGTGAAGAAACACTGCACTAAAAGCTCTGAAAAAATTAACTTCCAAATTGCTGCCGTGTGCATGAGATGATACCATGTGCTGAATTTCTGTGCAAACTTTTGGTCAATTTTTCTTGTTCCATTAGCATCCTCTTCTGACCAACATGATTTGGCATGTGTGGCATCAGGTGCTTTTCACTATCAAGGAGGAGACCAATGGTCTTAAAGCATTATAGATATGATGGTGTGTCTTCAGAAGCTTCATTCTTAGAGCAGATGGCCTAATTGGCTCTTTTACAGCTCTGACAGAGAATACCGAGAATGGTCCTGGTCTTTCCACATGTAAGAAAAGTTCTGTGACCATGCTGATATATGCTAATATCTCACTGATTGCATGGGACATCAAGTGCAGTTTCTGATTGATTTTTCTGCGTTACGTTACAGTGTCTCTCTAGTGAATAACTTAATAAATTCAGTTGAGTGTTTTTTTAATACCAGTATTTTTTAATATGCCAGAACTGAAATTCAGCAGCTGAACAACTTGAAACCCACTTGCTTTTTCTGAAACTAAAGATGAAGATTGAAGTTCTGTTTCTAATAATGAGCCACATGGAACTGATCTTTAATTTTGATGGAGGGTGCAAATTGAAATCACAGTCTGAATTTTCACATGGGATATTCTTTCTGTTTTACTTTTTCTACATAGTTCCCCAAGTAAATTTTCAAGATTTCAAAACCTTCACCTTTTTGCATGGGATTTTTCCCTTTCTTTGACAGACTTTTAATGTGGTTCTTGCAACAACTACTTGCATATATAATTACATTTTAAGCTAATGATGGTAAAATGTAACTTCTTTCAATATTTTTCTGGTCAATATTTGTCAACTTTTTCATAAATGTGAAAAGAATTTCTGTGCAGCCAAACTGTGCAGTCTTCTGATGAACCATTACATCTTGCTGACTTTTGGGGGTTTTTTGAGGGAGGCAATTTTAAGAAATTTAGTAGCTGTGTGCTGTTTCTTAGGGAAGAAGAATGATTCTGGGTTTTTTTAAGTGAACGCTCTTCTTGAGCTTTTTATAGTCGTAGCTCTAAATGAGGCTGGCGTGTGATTGGTGCTGATCCTCTCAACGTGGTAGGATAAAGTTTGGCATACAGAGTGCATTGTCCTCCAAAATTTCATGTAGTCTTAAGTGTCTGTCTAGAGCCAGTAGCAAGCATCAGACTTGATCTTCCCTGACCATATGCCTCTTCGAAAATTTCATTATACAATGCCAAATTGGTTGTAACTGAAGACTCTAGCTACCTCTGAACCCCACAGAATCCCACACTTTTATGACTTGTCATGTATTCTTAAAAATACAGTAATCATTTAACATGTAGTCTTAATTACAGATACCTGGACAAATTCATGCAAAACTGTGGAGAGACTATTACAGATGTATGTGTGATGTAGAAACATATGGGGTCATGTAAGAAGGAGATACAGCCTCAAAACATGCTAATAAGGGTTTTTCTAATTTTTCATTTTCCCCTTATTTGATTTTGAAAATTTTCACTTGCAAGAACACTGGTTTCCTTGGGAAAAGCAAATCCATGAAACTGAAATATTTGAGACCAGAGTGGGTTAACAGACTGCAAAAAAAATATTTCTCTAAGCAGACAACAGAGTTTCAGTTGTTTCTGTTCTGACTGTGCCATAATTATAATGAGTCTGGGGGTGAAGGAGAGGAACAACACCTTCCATCTCTCTCCAAAAACCCCCAATAACAAACCCAAACCCGGAGATTCCGGGCAGAGCCCAATCCAGAGTAGGGCCATGCCTACCTATCTTTGAGAAGTAGTGTGGGTAAAGGCTTGTCCTAATCCCAGTCTTGATTTATTGTAGGGAAGACTTCTTTCCATGCCATTACAATAACAGCCAAAAGTCTATATGTAAACTCAACTGTTAGCCTCAAGCGGTTCAGAGAAATGCATTGTTAGTTAATTACTAACTATAATTACTGCTAAGTGGTACCTGGTTAAGTCTGCTCTTTACTGCAGTCTGCTGTGAAATAGCTCTTCTATTCCACAATATGCAGATGTTTTCCTAGAATCTAAAAAGTCTGTGTAGAGATAAACACACTGGTGGGTTGTAATGGACCCTTGTGAACCCTTATTTCTCAGATCTGTTTCTTATCTGTTCTTCTGTTGTCTACTCATTTTCCCACTGTCTATGAATTTCTGCTATCTACAGATGGCATAACATAGGCAACACAAGTTGCTTTGTACCCTTTCGTACAAGTAACATCTCCGCCTGTAGTAACATCTCCATTTAATAAGCAGAAACACATCAATTCATTCTTGCAACAGTGTAACATCTGTCACCCAGTATGTCTGGTGTACTTATTTCAGTAGCTATAATAACATCCATGCCTTTCATCTAACAGATAACAGTAAGATAACAAGCCTGTATGGATAATCAGTTTTCCAGTTTAGAGGTTAAAGTGGATTGGAAGAAAATTAATTTCAAGTCCACCAAAGCACACTATTTAGCTCAACTAAAATGGTGTTTTCTTCCTAAATTGCATGATATCTATTCAGGTTTCTTCTTTATAAAAGACACTTTATATCAGTTTTTAGATAACAGCATTTAGAAGTCTCTTTTGTGTTGGAATTCTCTTACAAGTTGTGTGAAATGCTGTGTCAAACTTTGAAGTCACAACTTGAAATGACACTTTTCCTTATTTCTGTAATATATGAAATACAGCTTTTGCTTTGTTTCAGTATTCTGCCTTGTTGCAAGTGTTTATACACTTATCAACACAGCCCTATGTAGGAGCTGTTTAGAAACACTTGCATTCTATTAAAGGGACAGAGTGTAGCTAAGGCCCTTCTCAAGTTAAGAACGAGTTGTTTTTCACCTTTCTGTAGTGAGAACCTCATGCAGGTAGAGTTTATCACATCTTATTCTCCACTTACCTTGGAGAAACTTGACCATCCTATTTTAATTCTTAGAGAATAAACATTTCCTAATGCAGCAGTTAGTAAAGGACTACTTCTAGTGGCATTACACATTCGTAATGAAAAATAAAAGTGCGAATGTTTTTAATACACCACTACAGAGAATAGTGTTGGTTTGAGAATGGTGTTGTAAAGGTTTTAACTTTCAATTTCTGTGTGAAGTACAAAAAAGCAGAAGCAAGAGCTTTTCTTAGTATCTTCCTTATTTTTCTGCCTCCCTGTGTTTGAAAACCTTCAAATTACCAAGTTGCTTTGTATTTAGCTGAAAAAAAACCCCTCAAGCAAATCTTGTCTCTGTGCCTTTGCAGTTGTGTGTGTGTTAGGGGATTCTGCCTTGGTACACTTGATATACGCTGAGTTTCTGATTTATAAAATGTGCCAAGTGCTCAAAAGATTTATTTTTCTTGTCAGTAATTTATGTGTCTGGTGGCACCTGATTTATTAATCAAGAAAACTATTTCCCAGTCATATTCATGAAGCAGTTGCCTGATTGATTTATAAGTGTAGGAAATCAGGTATAGTTCATGTACCTGATTTATAAGTAGCATTACTGTCATATAGATGGTTTGAAACCAAATACTTTATATTCAGGTGTAAATATTGATTTTATTAATAAAATGAACTGATTTATATGATTGATTCTAAATCTTCATTTTGGATTTTAGCAGAAGTCATGCACTGATGTACTTTATTTCTTCAGGTTATTTTCCAAGGTCCAGATTTTGTAATCACAGTTTAGTTTATGGATATTTATTTTATGGTCTTCTCACTTCATATTCTTAGCAAGATTAATTATCTTCTTCACCCTTTTTAGGGTACTGCCTTGATGAATGTTGCACATGGATGTTTTTCTATCACTTCACACCTTCTCTCACAGTGATGCTTTTTCCATAGCCTTCATATTTACCAAACATTTCTGACCTTTGGTTTTGTCTGGAAGCTGTTGCAAGAGTATCTAATGCTTTTTCTTAGTAGCTGCTTACAAATTAGCACAGTAAAACAGCTAATGAGTGGATAGAAACTGCAGCCAAGGTTGATAATTCTTCACAAACATGTTAGAAGCTTGGAAATTTAGGCTATAAACTAAGTATTTGGAGATAGCAAGCTTTCATTTACATAATTAAATCAAATAGATTTGTTCCACCTGAGATCAAAAGGAAAAGAAGGTGCTTGTAAGGTGGGTTTTTCCCACTGTTTTCAGCTGGCATTGGATGGTAACTAAAATTTACCTTGCAGCTTACAGCTGTAATTTTTCCTTCCACACTGATTCTCTGTTGAAGACCTATACTCAATTTTTAATGAAATCTGTACCCATCAACATGCTTTCTTTCCACAGTTAAATTATTGCATAAAAAGCAATGATGTTGAACTTAATTTTATTAAAAGAACCTAAATCCATCTTTTAACTGATAAAAAATACAGAGCAGAGCTGAGTAGTTTTTTGATATAGGTTCAAAAATATCATCAATTTGGAAGCATGCAACTTATGCTTTATAAAAATACTTTCTGATTGACATATTTGTGGTGGACATTCAGATCGTTATAGAAATGCTTGTTATTGGTCATCTGTTTTGGGTTTTTTTGCTGATTAGTGATTTAATCTTTATACAGTCATGACAAAGGGCTACCAAATAAGTTCATTATGGTCACTTCAGCTGCTGGAACAACAACTCAAATTTACGAGTTTCTGGAGGATTACTTTACATGCGTCAGGAAGACGGGGGTGAGTGAAAATTTGCATCCCTAGTTCTGTGTAACATTACAGCAGTGTCTTGAGGTCTTTACCTTAGTTTAGTGTCCCTCATTTCGCAAAGCAATCAACAAGGAGAAGAATGAATGTTTAATGGATATGAATAACCCAGACTGCCATCACGTTTAAGTTAGGGACAGAACCCACTGTATTGTACGTGGGGAGATGCAACATACCATGAGAGAGAGAGAAAATGGGATCTCTGACCTCTTTAGTCCACAGTTAAGCTCTTGACTGGTTCAGCAAACATTCCACTTAGTCTGCCATCTTACTGAGAATTTGTGTCACAATTAATTTAGAGCATGATCAAGTGAGATTGCCATGAAGTAAAGCTGTTAGATGTCATACAGTCTCATCCTGAGTACTGGTCATATCATCTCTAGAGCTTAAGGTGGAGGAAATATATTGATGAGGATGGAGAATAATTCTGGCAGTCCAAAGCAATCAAGTAATTGGCCCAGGACCAGAGACAGTGAGAATGAAACCCAGATATCCCAGTTCTGTGGTAAGCAGTTTATAAATAAACCTTGTTTATGTTCTCCCTTTACTAGTCTTCATTCACTCCATTTAAAGCAACATGAACCACAAAATAGTGAAGGGTTTTGCATGGCAAAAACATCAACCAAATCTTGTGTTAAACAGAACGGGCTTGAGAAGCTTCAGATCTTTTGAAGAACATGTATTTTATCATGAAATTCATATTGAAAAGATTTGCTAACAGCCCACTACCTCCCTTTAGAAGATCTGATAAGGTTTAGGTGAGCTACAACATTGACAATATTTCTTGCAATATTGATCTTTACTAGTATTTCAGATTTACATTCAAATTAATAAAAAAAAAAACCCTGAAAATCTGCTTTTGTCCTATAAGAAATTCTATGATTTACAGTGAGTTTCACCTCTAGATGTTTCACTAGTAGGTACAAAGCTTCAGATCTGTGTGGTCACTTGCAGTACTAGTTTCTATGTGTAACTCTTGAGAGTATGAGATGTAGGTTTCTTTGATTCTAGACTTAAAAGGACAAGAGACTGGGTGCTCAGCTGCTGTAAAACATTGCTGACTGGAGTCTCCTGCCATTTACATACAATCTTTGTTAGCTTTACTGTTGACTTCTCTTTCACCTTTTACATACTCAAATACTTTAATGCTGTTAGGTAGTGTCATACTCGCTTTTATTTTTAAACATTTCTGGAAATAATTGTACGCACAGTACACTGCCTGTCTTGCCCTCTATGTGTTTCCTTAAAAATGTTGCTGTATTTCCCATCATCAGGTTATGAATACAACCCATGAATTTGTCATGAGTTTAAAGATGTTCCTCACAGCTGTGACTCTTGCATTCTACTGCAGTACTTTTTCTCATGAGCCATTTTAAAGATTACATTGAGAAACCTCACTGGATTAATTGCTCAATTCTGAGTGTCTGTGTCCCTAATTGGAACTTGGGAGCGGAGTCTTTTTGGAAATATGTTGTTGGAAAGAGTGAAATGTCCTACTAACACAAAGATTCTTACAGTTGTGACTAATGAGTGAGTTTAATATTTGTGAGGTGTGTCATCAAGAGATACACAGTCAGTTATGTGAACTTCCTTCCTTTGTCATAGAAGCAGTGACCCGTATTATTAACTCTTCTGAGGACAAAATCTTGGCTCTTGTGTTTAGGCTCTCTTTTTAAAATATTTTAAAAAGTAAACTCTTAGTCACAGTCTCCTGGAATATTAAAGTAGATATTGCAACTTCTGTGGTGACAAGCTTACAAGCTTGGGTAAGGAGTGCAGAACCACTGGTAAGAAATAAAGCAGGCAGAGTGGCAACTAGGACATAATTCTGTCCAATTCCAGACTGGTTTATACAGAGCTGAATCCCTAACAGTGTTGAAATAGTGAATTCATATAGCCAAACATGCTGACCCACAGTGGAAATCTTATATTTCAGTATTCAGAATAGCATTATCTTTAGGAGCTTTCTTGGGAAATTCAGGGACTTATCTAGCAGTTAAACTGCTGGTTTTAGCTGTGAGAGGTAAAATCTTAAAGCAGTATTTACTGTTTGAAAGAACGTGATATGCAGCTAATTTGTTATTCATTGATCAATAATACAGTTATTTTTATTGGCTAATGTAGTAATAACTGAGACACAGCTGAGGCTTGGGGTGACAAGTTTCTTGTTTAGTTATGTTTGTGTGAAAGTTGCTCATAATTACCTATTCCTGATGAGCATGAAAGGTGACAGCAGCACAAACAAGCAGAGGATAGACCAGCAGTGAAGCAAAATCATGCCTACATTTGATGGCTGGGAACTATTCCTGAAATGATAATATCAGAGGCCATTGGCTAGCTCCTATTTCACTTAATCCCATGAGAGTTTTGCATGGACTTTAGGAAAAACTAGAGTGGGTCACTGAGTAAATTTCAAAAGTGTGAATTGTTACTGCAGCTGAGGTTGCCTTAGAGCTTTGATGTAGGGCTCAGGAAGAGTGAGCCATTAGCTTCAAATGCTCATACCACCCCTCTGCTAGAGGCTGTCACCCCCACAGTATGTTTAGTACAACATCCTTGTACACAACGCTGACAGCAAAAACGCTAGTGAGGAATTTGACCTAAGATGCCCAAACATAAAACATTGAGATATCTGTATGTATTTTCTTCCTATTGACCCTCTAAGAATGGTTTGACTGCTGGGTACAGTAAGATTATAAACTGCAACAACATGACTTGCTAGAGCTCATCTATTAAATCCACCCTGAGTTTTATTTTTATTGACAACTCCCTGGGTTTCTTCAGAGCACAGTCTGGCCTTACTAACTGGGAGTGGACTGGATGCTACAACCGTGAGGTGACAAACTGGAGGAGAGCTTCAGAAAAATGGTTTCTTTTCCTTAGGTGTTCTACTTTCTATTTGTATCTGCACTTGGGTTGTTTCTACAAGATTATATTTTTGTTTATTTTCTATTAAAAAAAAAATTGCTTGTTAGCATAACATTTAGAAAGCATTATAGACCTTTTAATGACCTCAGTCCCACATTTGGGTGACTGAGAGTTGTAATGCAGTGAATTTGCTTTACATGCCAATTCCTTGGCTAGTGCAAACTACTAGAATTTTTAGCATTTTTGAAGGGTAAAGGTCATACTGATGCTCATATTTCTGTGCATGTGCCAGTCACTGGAGTAAAGATAATGTCCATTTTCCAGAGGATCTATTTCTTTCAACATCTCCGTAATATTTGAGATGCTCTTATGTGTCCAAAGGTTGTGTCTGATGCCTCCTCCTTTAAAAATTGTCCTAGGGACTTGAAAGTGGAGCAGAGCTAGGGTCTTCACTTGAAATTCCAGTGATGCCTGTGATGTCATTCAGTACTGGTGTCTTGGAGAAGCCAGCATTTCCCTCCCTACTTCGTAATATTAAAATTGATGAAAGTCAAATAGTTGACTTGCGTCACACCTTTCACTATTTGACTAGACTAATATCTGTAATAAAATTCAGCTTAAAGCGTTAGTCATAGTTTGTAGAAGGATGATGAACTTTATTAACCAGCATAATAATCCTCACTTTTATTTGCCCAAAGGTGTACACGTACGAGTTGTAACTTTTTTGTTCTTAAATAGCCAGAAATGTGAGCTTGAATGACCATGTATAGGAGCTGCAGTCCTGAAAACACTTGGATGTTTGCTAACCTTTATTGTTACAGTTTTGCTGACTTCATTTAAATGGGAGTGCTCTTCATTCAATGAAATGCAGCCTGGCATAAAAACTTTGTTCAGCTGATGTGGTGAAAGTCAAAAGCAACATCCCCAAACAATGTAATATCTTCAGTTCTTGTGGCAACAGAATGTTTTCACTTTTCACAGAATCACAGAACATTAGGGGTCAGAAGGGACCTCAAAAGATCATCTAGTCCAATCCCCCTGACAAAGCAGGATCACCTAAACCAAAGTGCACAGAAACATATCCAGGTTTTAAACGTCTCCAGTGAAGGAGACTCTACAAACTCCCTGGGCAGCCTGTTCCAGTGCTCTGTCACCCTCACTGTGAAGAAGTTCCTTCTCATATTTATATGGAACCTCCTGTGTTTCAGCTTGCACCCACTGACCCTTGTCCTATCGCCCGATGACACTGGGAAGAGCCTGGATCCATCCTCCTGACAACCATCCTTCACATATTTATAGACATTAATGAGGTCACCCCTCAGCCTCCTCCAAACTAAAGAGACCCAGCTCCCTCAGCCTTTCCTCATAAGGGAGGTGTTCTACTTCCTTCATTAACCTCATTGCTCGGTGCTTGACTCCCTCCAGCAGCTGTGTGTCCTTTTGGAACTGAAGGGCACAGAACTGGACACAATACTCCAGGTGTGGTCCCACCAGTGCAGAGTAGAGGGGAAGAAGAACCTCTCTCGATCTGCTAACCACTCCCATTCTGATCCATCCCAGGATGCTGTTGGCCCTCTTGGCCACAAGAGCACACTGCTGGCTCATGGTCATCCTGTTGTCCACCAGGACCCCCAGGTCCCTTTCTCCTATGCTGCTCTCCAACAGCTCAGTCCCCGACCTATACTGGTACCTGGGGTTGTTCTTTCCCAGATGCAAAACTGTACACCTACCCTTGTTATACTTCATTAAATTGCTCTCTGCCCAGCTCCCTAACCTGTCCATGTCTCACCGAATGGCAGCACAGTCCGCTGGTGCATTGGCGATGCCACCCAGCTTTGTGTCATCAGCAAACTTGTTGACAGTGCACGCTAATCCCTCATTCAAGTCATTAATGAATAGATTGAATAAGACTCATCAGAGTACTGACCTTTGAGGGACTCCACGAGATACAGGCCTCCAACCAGACTCTATCCACCTGGTTATGCCCTCATAAAAGGCTATCAAGTTGATCAAGCATGACTTCCCCTTGGTGAAACCATGCTGACTGTTCCTAATGACCCTCTTGTAATTGGTATGCCTGGAGACAGCAGCAAGTATAAATTTTTCCATCATCTTTGCTGGGATGGAGGTGAGGCTGACCGGTCTATAGTTACCTGGGTCCTCCTTGTTACCCTTTTTGAAGATTGGAGTGACATTTGCTCTCCTCCAGTCCCCAGGCACCTCTTCTGATCCACATGATTCTGTGACTTAGAAAAGATGATGGAGAGTGGCTTAGCAATGACTTCTGCTGTCTCCCTTATCACTCATGGGTGCATCCCATCTGGGCCCATGGATTTATGTACATCCAGTTTGATCAACTTATCCCTAACCCAGTCATCATCAACCAAGGCAGGCTCCTCTGGGGCCTCAGCAGTCTGGGGCTTGACATCAGGACAGACCCCAGAAGTATAGACAGAGGCAAAGAAGGTGTTCAGTATCTCTCCTTTCTCTGTATCCTCTGACTCCAGGGCACCCACATCATTCATCAGGGGTCCTACATTGTCTGTAGGTTTAGTTTTAAATGCAATGTGTTTGGAGAAGCCCTTTCTGTTACCCTTGACTTGTGTTGCAACGTTTAATTCCAAGGAGACCTTGGCTTTCCTAGTTGTGTCCCTACATCCTCTCACCAGAGTCTTATAATCACACAAATGACTATTCTCTCCTTCCATTACCTATAAAGTTTCTTCTTCCTCTTGAATTTGTCCAGCAGCTCCCTGTTTAACCATGCAGGTCTTCTGGCTCCCTTCCTTGACTTCTTTCCTGTTGGAATGCTCTTTTTTTGGGCTTGAAAGAAGTGATCTTTGAATGTTAACCAGCCATCTTGGGCCCCTTTACCTGCCAGGACCCTGTCCCATGGCATTTGCCCTAGCAATTGCTTGAAGTCCAGGGTTGTGATTCTGCTAGGTATTGTGTTCCTACCACACAAGACCCTGAACTCCACCATCTCATGGTCACTGCAACCAAGGCTGCCATCAACCTTCACTCCTTCAGCCAGACCCTCCCTATTGGACAGTACAAGATTCAGCAGTGCTCCTCTTCTAGTGGGCTCCTCCATCGTTTGCATCAGGAAATTGTGACCAGTACACTGGAGGAACCTCCTAGATTATGGATGTCTGGCTGAGTAGGTCTTCCAGCAAATATCTGGGTGGTTAAAATCCCCCATGAGAACCAGGGCCTATAGCTGTGAGGCTGCTGTCAACTGCCTGTAGAATATCTTTCAACTTCCTCATCCTGATGTGGTGGTTATGCATGTATGCTTATGCCAGAAAGTGAGACCAGGCACTCTGGATCACTGAGGTTGTGAAAAATTGGTTAGTGGCTCACAAATGCCAAGAATAAACACCCATATGAAAAAAACCAGCACTAAATCTGTATTTTGGGGGAGGAATTTGCTTAAACAGGTCATATTTATGCTGGCAAAACCCTCAAGAATATTGATTGTTAGTTGCAATAACATAAACGTTAATAATCAAGGACTTCAGGACTTACAGAGATGGCAGTGTTCTCTAATTTATTAAGCATTGCAGTACTTTAACTTACGAATCCCAATGAACTTCTGTGCTAATGAGCCTAGGAATTCCTTGGCACTAATTACAGGAACAATGATTCCTTGTGAAGAGGTGGCAAATGGGATTTTGAAGTTCAGGCTTCTGAAAAATTTAAGGCTTTACTTCCTGGCATTTTCTTAAGGGAAAAATGAAGCAAAAATAGTGTTGAAGATGTTTTACAGTAAAGTGAATTGAATGCAAAGACAGCAGGATACCACTACAGTAATCATGGATGAGTAGGATGGATCTGGACCTGAGATGGCGTTGCAAAGGGACATCTTGCTCATTCTTTAGTACATGAGCCTGATGGCGCACTGCTACATACAAAGTGCCTTACAGTCTCTTTGTAAAATCCTTGGTAGCTTTGAACAAGAGGACACTGAATGAGAGAATAAAAATGTCTGATGGTTAATGCTTGCTATTTTACCAGCTCATTTTTCCAAGATCAAGATTTAGGACATTCTTGTGGAATGAGCTGCTTTTCCAGGAATAAGCAAGGAGAAAGAATGGAATTAAGTTAGTGTTTAGTATATTATATGGTACTGAAGTATGGAAGCAGGAAACAGAGATGGCATCTGGTGCTGCTCTCAGGCACCCACACAATGAGATGAATTGATCATCGCTCCATCCTTAATTCCTGTTTACTGCGAATGCCAGTTCTTTGCTAGAATTGTGTCACCATACAGAATAAATCAATATGCAAGTCAAGTTGCTTTACGTATGGTATGTTTCTTTAATATACAAACCGATAAAACAAAAATGCTAGTATTTTTAATTTATTTCAACCAGAGTTGGAAGTGAAAAAATGTTAAAAAGCTGGCTTTAAGTAGCACCTCAACTTTTTATCACATGCCTAACTATCTTAATAGGTCCAGACCTGAAAGATAATTCTTCAATGCTGGCCATCATTTCCTTACTCCAGCTACATTGCTTAGAATTTTCTTTTTCCTTATGGCTTATCTGTGGGAATTAGAGATTAATTTCTCTTTGATGCCTTGGTCAATAGGCAAAGGTTTTTAAAGAAACAGGCTTTGCACCGTATTTGTGAAGAAATCAAGAACAACTGTATTTTCACCTCTGAATGTTTCACAGTCAAGGGCTGTGGATTTCACATGCCCGACTGTGTTGACAACCTAATTCTTTCAAGTGTAATTGAACAGGTAGGGATTACTACTGACCTACTGTGCATTGCTTCCTTTGAGGTTTCGAGTATGTCTGTTGCTTTATGGCATTATGTGTGGGGGTGTTAGGAGTTCTGAGCCATCTGGAGCTTGAGATCTTCTGCCTTAGAAACTTACATCAATGCCCTTTGTACCTATTTATTCCCACTCAGCATTTGTCTAGTTGATTTTCTTTACCTCAGTATGTTAACCTGTATTATACTACAATTGCTTTCTCCTTCCTTCAGATCTTTTTTTTGGTTGATGTGTTTGGGGTTTTTGGGGGGATATCTTGAATTCTGTTTGCATCATCTAACATATTGTCAGTCACTTTTGACTTGATGTACCTGCAAAACTAATACTCAGTGTCTTTTTCATCAGCCAGTTTGTTAAAGAAAGCATCTTTAGAATATATCCTGTACTTAGGAAATATTCTAAATGTGTATTCTAAAGGCAGTTTTGAAATAATTTCCCAGATTAAATATGTATATTGGCTAATAAACCTTTTGAAGGTGCATTTTATAGAGCTTTCACAACTCTAATGTGTGGTTTCCTCAAACTTTGTAACATAAGAATTTATCTTAATTTGTTCCTGAAATTGCATGCGTGAAGAAATTTGGTTTGTTTCTTTGAAGAATGCAAACAGCTGTAAGTTTGTTAGCAAAGCCCTTTTGCTTCTTGGCACTCTGAATGAAAAGAACACTTGAAGAGGCATGTTGATATCTGCCAGAGTGACAATAAAATCAGAAAAATCCCATTATATCTGCAGTTATACATGCTGCATTCCACATGGTTTATGCTGATTTATGCTCTCTGGTGCCATAGGCTGCTTTTAATAAAAATGTTTATGACCCTTTCAATGACACAGGTGTTCTCTGAGCTTGGAACAGCTGTTTTACAAGGGATCTTTCTCTTAGCAAGGCTCTTTGTTGATATATACACTTCAGTAGATTCCACTAATTGTAATAGATAGGAATAAATGCTATCTTCCATTTTCTTATGGCTGTTCTCAGAGAAACTCTTGAGAATATATGGTCAAGGGCCTCAGTAAAGTGGGTGTGGAAATTATCACCTTGCAGACCTCATGCAAGGAGCCAAGATACTGTTTGAGATCTGTCAGATGTAACACATATGCTGTAGAAGGAGGCAGAGGATAATTGTCAACGTGGAGGACATCTGATCTTGTAAGCATGCCTAGTACTGTGCTGTGTAGATTTACCGGTTAGGGTTTGAAAATACCATTACAAATTTCCCCTGGGCTTAGATCCATGTGTCTGTTAGTATCTGGACCTTGGCTGGTTGTGTCCAACCAGTTTGGATTTGTGAACTGTGCTTTATTCAAGCTTCTGTTTCCAGTGCTAGCACTGCTCTGGTTTGTCTGGAATCAGCAGCAGACACCTGCCTTTTTCCTGCACACTGTTGCATCAGTTCAGCCAGAGAGAAACTTCAGGTTTTTCTGCTGCGAACTCTTTCACTGACAACTGATGTTTTGATGCAATCGGGAGTTTGGTCCCCTAGATGTTGTCTGGAGATGTGTTGGAGAAGCACAGCTTTGTTTTATCTTCTAGATATTATTTAAATATGTTGTCAGAGTGCAGAACAAGGACTATTGTGGATTCAGCAAGGTACCAGTTTCAGACTCAAAACATGTGAAAAATAAAAGTGGGCTATTCTGTTAGATGACCCATAACACCTGTTAATGAAAACTTGTATCTGCTGTGTATCTGCAACTGCTATCCTCATGAAGCACAGCACGATTAAGTTTGGGAGAGATCTCCAACGTTATCAAGTCCAACTGTCAACCCAGTGCCACTATGCCCACTTGGGCTTGAAAGAGTCTACCTCTCAGAAGCATATGAAATGAATTGACTTACAGACTCAAGGGATAGTGTAAATTTTGTTTGTGAGTGTGTCCTATGGATAGGGATTTCCTCTATCCTGTGATAGGAATCTTTTTTGGACTTCCTCTGTGTGGCTAGGTATGGCCTATTTTCAGACAGTCTTCCTACCATTGTGCTTAAAACACTCTGCAGTAGCGAAGGTTAAAAACTGGCTGAAGGACTGGGCACAGAGAAGTGGTTGTGAATGACGCTGTCCCCCAGGGATCAGTGCTGGGCCCAGTTTTATTGAACATCTTTACTGATGACCTGAATGAGGGGATCAAATCTACCCTTAGCAAATTTGCAGATGACACCAAGTTGAGGGGGAATGTTGATCTGCTGGAGGGCAGGAGGATGCTGCTGCAGAGAGATTTGGACAGAGAGATTGGGAGAGCTGGGTATGTTTAGCCTGAAGAAGAGGAGACTCAGGAGATACCATCTTCCTCTCTACAACTCCCTGAAGGGAGGCTGTAGTCAGCTGGGGGTTGGGCTCTTCTCCCAGGCAACTAACACCAGAATGAGAGGGAAGGGCCTGAAGCTGCCTGGGGAGATTTTGGTTAGATGTGAGGAAGCCCTTCCTTAGGAACAAGGTGATCAGACACTGAAATGGACTGCCCAGGGCAGTGGTGGAGTCCTCATTCCTGGAGGTGTTTAAGGACAGCCTCAGTGTGGCACTTAATGCCATGGTCTAGCTGATTGTGGTAATGTTAGGTCACGGGATGGGTTTGATGAGCTCAGAGGGCTTTTCTAGCCTCAATAATTCTGTCATTCTGAGGCGCTTTCCAAACTGGAGCTTGAAATATTTTGCCAATTATCTCAGTTGTTTCCATGTGTAATTGAATTCTCGAATCCTAACCAATTTCAACAGCTTTTATACAATGAAGTCCTGGTCGAACCAAGTGACTTACCTAGTCTGATCATACACCAAGCCGACTGTATAGACTTATTACACCACCTCCTTTCAAGGTGGTATTGCTCATCATTTACTCTCTTGTAAATAAACAATATATTGTGATGAAGGGTACAAATACAAAATGCTATCATGTCAGATACTTCTCTGGGCACTAGCCTGTAAGAAGCAAAAGGGGAAGGGAATGACTGTTATTTAAACTGAATAAATTCTCAGTTCCATGATATTACAAAATTGTTTGACTGTATTATAGGGTACAGATAGAAAGCAATTTTTTCCAGGGCAAAGAGATTAGTGTTGTCACTTTTAAAGATTTCATACATATATTTTTGGTCTACATTTTCTGAAAAGAAATTTCAGATTAGATTGAGCTCAGACTAAAAGGAGGTCAGCTAAAAGTAGGCACTTCAGGAGTATGACCCAGGAAGGACTTCATACCCACTGTTCTTGAAGGTTTAAGGAGAAAAGAAAAAAATTCATGTTAAAAAAAAAAGAGAGGAAAACAATGTGTGTTACTAATTGAGATCTATGTTGGCAGCTGGAATATAGAGGCAATGGGAAGAACTAATAATTTTAAGGGAAGAGTGCTTGATTTGCTTGCATGTATGAATTATTTGGCATGGAGTTAATGAAAACACCATTAGTGTTTACACATTAGACACTTCTAGAAAATGAAACATTATTTGAATCGGATGCCTTTAAAATTAGATACCAGTATAAAATCTTATAAATTGAGAGAAATAGTACATTTGAAAAAAGAAAGTACCTCAATAATCTTTCAGAGAAATTTGGTAAATAAACAGGAATTGGAGCTGGCATTTATTTTTGTTCTGTAGAAGCTCAACCTCATTTATATTTCCCCAGCACTTTCACCTTTGTTGATTAAGTTTGCCATCCACATCTCTAGTGTGAAGATGCAAGCATTATCACCCTGCACACTGGAGAGTGGAGCTCTGTCTGTTGAAGTCTGGGAAAGACCCCCCAGGTTATTGGAAATGAAGACAAAAAGGATACACAGCTTGAGAATGTGATTGGTGTGTTTTTGAGTGCCGCCACACATTTGTGTGCTCTCACCTGAGTAAATGTGGCTAGCTCCAAAATCCTGAGCAATTTTACAATACCATCTTTTGTGTCCTCTTAGGACTGTGGTAAGCAGAGGTGTCACCTAGACATATATTGTGCACCAATGTAGGGCTCTAAAGGTGCTTTTAAAATTTGTTTAGAATTTTAAACAACTTGTCTTCTAAACATACAGTATCTGTAGATAATTAACTCACTGTAAAATGAGAGCTGGTATGGGAAAGCTAGAAATCACATTCCACTCAGAGGCTAGTTTGACATGGGGTCTGCTAAAGTTGTGTTAGACCACCATGTAATTTCTTTTTAATTTACTGAATTTATTGCCATGTGGTCACGTTGTTGCTTGGAAGTCTAAGGTGATTTGTGTCATACCAATGTAATTTCCACATACAAACTTGCTGCAGATACATTGTGATGTTGTGTTCATCAATGAAAGGCAGTCCCCTCATAACACAGAGCAGTGTATCTCCTAGGCTTCCTGTGCTGAGTGATGGATTACAAGGGACACAGAACAATCGAGGATTTTCTTCAAGTAGTTTGTTGAGGTTTCCCTTCAAAACCATCTCCTGAAATGTCAAGGACTAAAAATTGCAATATTGACAGGAGCGCTAGCAATTTCCCTGAATCCTCGGGGCCTCAGCCAGAAAGCACAGTGTTATGGTTTGAAATTGTGCTTTTCTGCAGAGAAACACACTGCCCTCCATTCCCACCGTACCCCGTGGTGGAGTTGCCATTGGGGGAAGCCTGCCTATGAAGCAGGGGCAATTTCCTGGGAATGCCCTTTTTTTCATGGACATGTGGGGCAGGGAGGATGCTAGCCACCATGGACAGGCAGCAGTGCTGGCCCTCTCCATGGGGTGCCAGCCTGAACATGGCTAATGGCATGCTGCCAGAATGGCCCCCGACTCCACCAAAACTGCAAGTTAGGGTGGGGCTGATGCATCCCACTCATAGGATGGTGCCATCTTGACTTTGCTCTGGCCACAGAGAAGAGAATCTCTGTCACAGCTGTGACTTAGAAACTGGGAGATGTTTGAGTAAACAGGGAAGATTCTTAAACCTTTGGCAGAATGTCAAGGGACTAGGGGTTGGAGTGCATGTTGCACCCGAGTACTGCTGCCACCTGAGGACCACGCTCACCTGACCCAAAGTCTGTCACCCACACCATTGTAGACTTCATTGAAAGCAAGGAGAGAAAGAGACCATGGATGGTTGGAGCAGACTCTCCACAATCGGCAGAGTCGAGAGGAAGCCTCTGGCCCAGGTTGTTCTTGTTGCAGGATGTGTCTGTTACCCCAGGGGCTCTTACCTAAAGACAAAGACTGCTACATAAATCTCTCCCATTTTTCTCAGAGGGTGGGTAATGGAGCTGTGACACAGTTTCTGTTCTGTTTGTTTCACTTGTTTGAGAATTTTCTTTTTTATGTTCTTGGGTGTGGGTCTAATAACATCCTTTCTTTTCCCCAAAACTACTTAATTGCCTGATAAATTCTGCCAAGAGCTGGTTGTTGTGCTTAAGAATACAAACACGAACCCGCAGGACCTATTGAGGCCATTTTGAAACCAAGACATGCAGGTGTTATCTTTACACGGTGTACCAATGACACAACCAAAAGGGCAAAACGTGTGGAGTGTGCCAGAATGCACCACTGCCCAGAACAACACTGGAGACTCAATTACTCATGTCTCACTTATGGAACATTCTGTGATCCTGGAGCACTAAGTGTTTCTGGCAAATGCTACCCTGGAGAGACCTTCCCTCCTTAATTTTAGCCTTAGGTTTTAAAAACACCAAAAGTGAAAACCACCTCTGTCAAAATAAAAAGAAACAATCCAAAAAATATCTTCTGGGAGAAGAAAGTAACTTGGGAATTATGAATTTGAGGTGATTAACAATTAAAAATGTTTAGAGAGGCAAGCCCAGCAAATCCCGTTGAGAAGATCGTATTGTATTAGAAGACCTCAGCGACCACATAGGAAGGGTGTATTAATCACAGACAATATTACAGTGGAAAGATTTTGGATAAGTTGGAAGCAACAGAGAACTTATATCTAAATTTGCCTCAGAAGAGAATTTGTGTGAAGAAATAAGAGTATATGTGAAGCTGAGCTGCCCTAACTGCAAGTCCAGCTGTTGAATATATCAGAAACATTCTTCCTGTTCTTTCTTCCGCTGATTAATCCTTTTTTGCACATTTTAACCAAAAGAAAAAGGTCCTCGATGAGAGCAGGTGGCCTGCTGCTCTTTATCAGTTTCCATTCTTTTGCTGATTCATGACCGGATTATAAATATTTATCTCTTCCTGGAACTCCTTGAAGGGTTAAGAAACAAATACTGTGGTCTGCTAGGAGACTCCTAATGAGTGCAAGGACTTCCTGATGACTGTCCTTGGACAAGAGGATGTGATGAGGGAAGTGGCTTGAGCATGTTTACAATGGCATCAAAGTCCATCAGCAAATATCATGGTGTAGGCTCTCTTGTGTTGCATTTTAATGTTTCGGTTCCCCTGTCTGTAGCAAAAGTCACTCAGTTGGGCAGTTATGACAGGAAGGATATACAGCAAACTCTGAGCAAGTAGTGTTTCATGGTAGTGTCTGTGTTTTCTCAGCATCATTCTGACACTTGATCTATACAAGAAATAGTGGCTTTACACAGACCTAGAGGCATGTCATGCCCTAAGAATTTATTTTCTCAGATTTAAGGAGCGCACACATAAGTTTCAAGAACCACAACATTCTTATTTGAAGGGTGTTACATGTAAGGAGAGCAAGAATGTAGCCACAAGATAATCTTAGCATTTACAAAACACAAAACAGCAGAGATAGGTACATTATTCCTATAATGTTATTCTGGCAGAATTTCATGCCAGTCATTCTCAGCATACAGACAATAGCAGGGTCACAGCATGGGTATGTTTCCGTGGAGTAATGGTGCCTGTGATGTACTGGCTTCAAGCTTGCCTTATTAAATTTCTTCTACTGAGTCATCCTCAGATGGTGATACTAATTGTATTTTTGGCAGAGCACCTGCCCCTTGTTACAAATTTTTTTAAGTCAAGAAAAAAAAATCAAAGCTAGCTGGATGCAGCCACATGTGTGTTGCTTGATATAAATTACTGACTTGCTCTCTCTTCTACTTAGCCCCTTTGGCCAACTGATACATAGCTTGACAATTTCAAATCACATTTGACCCAGATAACAGTCTGGGAACAGACCCATATACATACAAAAAAAGATTGTTGCTGCCTCACGAAGATACCAGTCTCAGTGTTACAGAGGAAGTAGTGCAAAGTGTTACTGCTGTAATTAGGTGCCACTGTAGAAATAAACTGTTTCAGCAAGTTATCACTCTGTTAGTCTATCTGGCCAGGATTTTATCATACTATTGTCACAGAAATTTATAGCAAGTAAATTAAAGCTGTGGAAGAAGTCACTTAGCTATTCCTAAGGGTTTTAGATGGGTCTTAGATCGTGGAAATAGACTCATGCTATCCATATCAGTGTGGATTACCTTCTTATCTACCCAGCTGAAACAATTGCATTTGTTTGTGTCAAGACAGGAGCAGTTTGCACTGTCTGCTCCAGTTAGGAAGTGTTACATAATTGTTGAAAAGTATCAGTGCATGTATGTGGCCGATGAAGGGTGCAGGCCTGGCCCTCTGAAGGTAATGGTGTGTTCTCAAGGACGCTAACGGTGACAGGATGTTAAGTGAGTCTCAGCAGGCTTAGAAGTCTGGACCAGAGCCTAGGTTGCCTCACTCCTCTTCCCTGGTGCTTCCTGTCAGGAGAGATTGCTTGTTATTAAGGTCCCAGATGCCTCAGTTAAAAGTGTGTGGTGGATTTTCAAACAGGTCAGTCACCATAACCTGACCTGTTTAGCTGGAGTTTCAGAGTGATTGAAAAGATGAGTAGGAGGGGATGGAGCTAATGTGCAGTGTGACCTTCACTGAGTTGGCATAATGTCACTGCATCTCTGTTTCCTGTAATGAAATGAAGATTGTTAGAAACATCTCTGAACTTCTGCTTAAGTTTCTGGATTTGATCCATTATTTAAATGTAGATGAGAACTCTAAATGCTGCTGACTTTCTGAGATGGTCTGTCAGATTTACACCACACATCCAGTCCAGGGAAAGGGAGTCAAAGCACGCTTATTCAAATGATACGCTTGTTCTGATGCAAGCTAAGAAGCTATAGATAAAATTGATAGAACATTTAAATTCCTACTCTGAGAACTGACTGAACACTCTTCTAACTTCATGCTTCAAACAGCAACATTTTGTTTTTGTAGTTCTGTGCTTAATGAATTACAATGACCTTGTTCACTCTACTGAGAGTGGAAAATGCATATAAAATGAATTGGCAGCTGTTTCTCCAGCACAGTGTGAGATTCAAAATGACTAGACCAAAGATGATTTAATCTTTCTTGCCCCACACCCACTGCCCCCAAGTATGTTTTGGTGACATTGACAGAGCTGTCCTTATGCTTTTAGTCATGAGAAATGTGTCATAAAAGTGGATTCTGCTGTAGGAAGGGGAAAACAAGCTTGGGCAGTGATGCAGTACAGGTACACACTCCAAACTCTAGTATCTCTTGGTTTGTTTCTCTTTTCAAATTCCGTTTTCCATTTTAGAAGCAGATGGTGGAAGTCAGCAGCTAAACAGGCAGGTTCGTGGAGGACAATTACATGAAATTGAGCCCATGTCTATGGAACCTACTGGTCTCAAATAAGTTAATGTCTTTGAAATGTCTTTGAAAATCAGGGACTTTTTATGTGCTTGGCTTAGCAAAGCAGAATATATTCAGTTATACTGCTGCACTTGTGTTATGTTAGCATACTGCTTGTAATGCATTTCAAAGAGGAAATGCTGTCTATTGTTCCCCTCCTCTTCTTTACAACTTGTGTCTAGTTCTGCATAAAATGTAATTTACGCTACCTCTGGGTCTGAATCCTATTGTTGTGGGTGCTTCACTCTGCACTGAAGCTGTGTTGTCTCAGTCTAACAGACTTTGCTGTCTAAGTAACTGTGGTAGGAGACTCTTCGTTTCCTGCAGCATTGTGAAGCTGCTGATGTTTTCCTGGATAATCACAGAATCATAGAATCATTCAGGTTGGAAAAGATCCTTTGGATCATCAAGTCCAACCATACCCCCAACACAACATCTAAGCATCTTTTAAACTCATACAGGGATGGTGACTCAACCACCACCCTGGGCAGCCCATTCCAGTGCCTGACCACTCTTTCCATGAAGAATTTTTTCCTGATGTTCAATCTAAACCTACCCTGTTGGAGCTTGAAACCATTTCCTCTGGTTTTATTGTGAGTTACCTGTGAGAAAAGATCAGCACCAACATCTCTACAATGCCCTTTTAGATAGTTGTAGAGAGCGATGAGGTCTTCCTTTAACCTCCTCTTCCTCTAACTAAACAGTCCAACCTCTCTCAGTCTCTCCTTGTAAAATTTATTCTCCAGACGCTTAACCAGCTTCCTTGCCCTCCTTTGCACTTGCTCCAGCACCTCGATGTCTCCCTTGCACTGAGGTGCCCAAAACCAGACAGAGTACTCAAGGTGCAACTTCACCACTGCTGAGTAACCAGTGCTGAGAAGATACAAAATGCCACCAGACTGCAATTAATTAGCAAATTCTGATCTTTTAGTGAGAACTTTCCCCAGCTTTGTGTAAATAATAAAGGAACATGCAGAGCAGTCGTGGAGCAATATTTCATGTTTGAAGTGTAGGGTGAGATTTTAGTTTTGCAACTAAACACATTTCTTTGTAAACAAGAAATGTGAGCATGTGATGGTACTGTGTTATCCTGCTATTCAGTTACTTTGTGCCTCAGCAACCCTACTGCTGCAGGCTGTGATTTTTGTCAAACTGAATTTAACTTCATCTGTTTTGGGTGGTCCGTCATGTGGGGAAAGTCACAGTGAAGAGTAATGAGTGTCTTGGTAGGAAATGTTCTCTTTCAGTACTGACCCAGTTTGGTGATGCGAGTAACAAAACGCTGTTCAACACAAATCATAGAATCTGGAATGGTGGATGAGCTGTGTGCGACTTACTCTTACTATCAGTGTACTTATAAAACTTTGTTTGCTATCCTTCACCACTGTGGCCAATTTTTGTTCTAGTTGATCTTTGTTCCTCCTAGTTTTCTCCCTACGTAACTTCACTGAGCATTTGTAATCCTCATAAGTTGCCTGCCCCTGCTTCCAGAGACTATAAACTCTCCTTTTACTCCTGAGTTCCGGCCAAAGCTCTCTGTTCAGCTAAGCTGATCTCCTACCCCGTTGTCTTGTCTTATATGACTTGGGGATGGTCAACTCCTGCACCTTTAACATTAATTCTTTAAAGTATGCCCAGCCTTTCTGGGCTCCCATGTCCTCCAGAACTGTCTCCCAAGTGATTCTCTTAACTGAAGTCTGCCCTCCAGAAGTCCATTACGGTAGTTCTACTGGCTCCACTACTGGCTTCACCAAGAACTGAGAGCTGTAATATTTCATCATTGCTCTGTCCAAGATGGTCTTGAACTATTACATCCCCAAGTTCTTCTCTGGTAACAAGCAGCAAGTCAAAGACTACGTTTCACCTTGTTGGCTCCCTAGCCATCTGTGTCAGGAAGTTATCTCCTACACAGTTGAGAAACCTCCTGGATTCTTCCCTCACTGTTGTATTGTATTTCCAGTGTATGTCTGAGAAGATGAAATCCCCCATGAGAACAAGAGATAGAGAGACCTCACTCAACTGTTTATAAAGTATCTTATCCTTCTTTTCGTGTTGGTTTGGTGGTCTGTAGCAGACTCCCACAATGATATGTCATCTTAGCCTTTCCTTTGATTTTAACCCATAAGCTCAGAAAGGGGGTGGTTAGCATATTGAGAGAGGTTCTCCTCTCCCTCTCCTCTGCACTGGTGAGACCGCATCTGGAATATTTTGCCCAGTTCTGGGCCCCTCAGTTCAAGAGGGATGTGGAGCTGCTGGAGGGAGTCCAGCGCAGAGCCACAAAAATGATGAAGGAAGTACAACACCTCCCTATGAAGAAAGGCTGAGGGAGTTGGGTCTCTTTAGCTTGGAGAAGAGGAGACTGAGGGGTCACCTAATTAATATTAATAAATATGTGAAGGGTGTGTGTCAGGAGGATGGAGCCAGGTTCTTCTCAATGTCATCTAATGATAGGACAAGGGGCATTGGGTATAAGCTGGAACATAGGAGGTTACATATCGATGTGAGAAGGAACTTCTTCCCGGTGAGGGTGACAGAGCACCGGAAGGGGCTGCCCAGGGGGGTTTTGGAGTCTCCATCTCTGGAAACATTTAAGACCTGCCTGGATATGTTCCTCTGCAACTTGATCTAGGTGATCCTTCTGTGTCAGGGGGATTGGATTAGACTATCTTCCGAGGTCCCTCCCAATCCCTGATGTTCTGTGATTCTGTGACATAAGTCTCTGGTTTTGCCCTGCAATAGCGTCAGTGGTTTCATTACTGTTTTTCCATTATGCCAGCATCTGTTAGATTAAAATGCAGTCTACTTTTCAACCTGAAGTTTGTGTTCCTCAGGATAAATCCTGGGACTAGGAGGACATTGGTAGGAATGTAAACCCAGATACAGCTGTGGATACAGAAGGGACAGAAAAACCAATGTTGCATGTAGTAAACAGTTGTATCTGCTGAAGTGTTATTATTCATGCAGTTGTAACCAATTTCTGCTGCCTTTTTTTTTTGTTTTTCCAAACCATAGTGGAAAAAAAGGTGTCTGGACTCATTCTACTGTTTATCACCATCAAATCACAGGGCAGCACATTAGGTTTGCCTTCTCATAGAGGAAATTGATGTTGGCACACAGCTGTCCTCTCCACCTGCCAAGCACACGGACACTGAACATTTTGCAAATTGTAAGCTTGGCCTTGAGTAGGAGTCTGAAATAAAACTTCTATTGTCTTGAGTGTTTTGGTGTTTGCTCTAAGGAAATCAATAACCTTGGTTGTTTATTTTTCCTTCTACAGAAAAAAGGGAGATGGGGTAGTCATCCATGCATCTGTTTGCAGTCCTAGCTTTAAAAGTCTAAAAATAAACAAGCCATAATGTCCACGTGAAAACTGTTTGCTGGCGCTCTTGAACGAGGGACAGTGTACACTTCAGAATCAGTTCATTTTACACAATGGTACAGATTGAAAGAATAATTACTGGTGTTGTTTTCCATTTCAAAATGAAGAAGAGTATTTTTAGACATCTACACAAACACAAACGCTTATTTCCAACAAGAACAGAACCTTACTATTTAAATTTCACTTTGTAATCTACTTTGTTTCACCTCCTGTTCTGATCTGTCAGAGGTTTGAGTTGGATGTGTGAAACCGCTAATATACTTTTGTGTTGACATGAAAGGTTAAAAAAGGTTATCTCAGAGACAGGGTGTGTGCTCAGTCTTTTTGCACACATGGTAAAATTAGCTTAAAACACGACAAAGCTTTCGCATGGCAGCCCAAATGAGCTGTGGTCTATATATAGCATCCGTTAAGGTTTCTGCCATGGGGTCTGCAAAAAATGTTTGTGGCTAAGGGGGAATTATAGAGATGACTCCTGAACAGACTGGATGCTGTGGTATCTGTGATCCTAAAACTATTACTAGCCTGCAAATTACTGTTACAAATTATTGTAATGATAGCACAGTAGCGGAAGTCTGTAATGGAGGATGTGTGTGTGTGTGTGTCTGTGGCCCCTTTTGAATTTTCAGGGATTTACTTCCATTTCCTCTTGTGTGTATAGTGGTATTTACACAGCCATAAAAACAGTTGATATTATAAGCTCAGGAGGCAGCTGTAGCAGATGAATAGACACTTGTTTGCATGAGTATACATATATGCATATAAATAAAATAAGAACAAAATCTACATTGTACTAATTAAATTAGAGAGGAGTTCAGCATTAGGATTCCCACAGTGTCCATCTGTAGGCATGAAAAAGTTTTGGAATCTGCTCATTTCCTTTTTCCCTCCTCCTTTTTAAATTTCAGTCTATTTGAAGCCTTCTAGTGCAGGAGAATGCAAAGCATAGAAATCAGAATTGAGTAACTCTGAAAGGGCATAGCATTGTTATGGTGGTGGGTTCAAGACCACAATTAAAAAAAAGGAAAAGAAAACAAAGCAGTTAGGTCTCAATGACAATTTATCAGACAATGGATAGCTTAGGGAAAATGGAAAAGGTTTTATTAACTCTGTATACGGAAAAGAAGAACAGGTTAAGCAAGTTAGTGCACACAAGCTAGAAACTGTGTCACAAATGCCATCATGTATTCTGAGAAAAATATAATGGGAGATCACTGTCACATCGGTCCTTGTATTTTTTACATTAGAGACCTAGGGAAAGAACATGTCAGTCAAGCAGAGAGGGGTACCACCATTCTCTCTTGTATTCATTTGGAGAGACCCTCTAGGCCACCTCATGTGTTGTCCGTCTGCAGACACCGAACCCTCAGCCATCCAGACCAGTGAACTCTTCAGTTCTTCAGTGTAGCTTCTCCAGCAAAACGCTAATCGGACAGGCTTGATTCCTCAGCACCTGAAACTGCATTCCTTGGTGCAGGAGACATGCTTTCATAAAGAACCCAGTCTTCCTTGCCCAACGTCTAAGGATTCTTGAGTCCTTCTGCTTCCTTCAGAACAGACAGCTAAGACTGAAGGAATTCTCAGATGTCTCTCCTAAGGCTCCTTCTCTTCCCAACACACAAGCATCCCCAGCTTTTCTCCGTGGCAGAAATGACTAACAGTCTCTCTTCCTGCTGCTCAGTGGCTTAAAGATGGTGGCAACTGGCCACATGGCCCTGACCACGTGCGGAGCTCAAGATGGCAACCGACCACATGGCCAGCATCAGCCAGGGCCTCTCCTATGCTGCAAACATGGTTAAGAGAGTTCCATTCCCCTCTTGTCTCTCTCCCTCTCCTCCCACCTCAGCTGCAGGGGAAAGGGGAGTATTCTTCAGCTCACCACGGGTCGCTGAATGGTTGCCTTGTGATGGGGGAAATCGGTGCTGAGTTCTTGCTTCTCTGGTCCACGGAGCCAGCTTGGAGCTCAGACCGGGCTGGAGCCGGGACTGGACTGGAGCAAGAGCTGTGCCAGAGCCGGGACCGGGTTGGAGCCAGGGCAATGCCGGAGCCAGGTCAGAGCTGGGGCAAGTCCAGGGCCCATTCTCTCAGGTTGCCTACTCGAGGCAGAACAGGGGCCCGGGGTGGCGGGGCCACTGTCCCGCTGAGTCTCCCAGGAGGGCAGCAGAGCTGCCACCCCCTGCCATCTACAGAAATGCACTGGGGCTGCTGGGAGAGCCACAGGGCCACAGCCAACCACTGCATTTCCTCCCTCCGTCTCCCCTGTCACCCAGAAGTGAGGGTGGGGAAAGATGAAGCCCCATGCCTGTGTGCTGGGGCAAAGGCTCCAGCCAAAAGAGGCAGGGCTAGACAGTAAGCCCTCTTTTCTAGTGTAATCTTCCTGCTCACCTCTCTCAAGACAGGAGGCTGGGAGGGTCCTCTTAAAGTAAAATGTACATTTTTCTTTGTGAAAGCACAAATCTGTACATTTGAAAATTTTGGTAATTCTCAAACTGCAACAGTTACAGATGGTTAATTTGGTTTGGGTGAAAAAAACAGAGTAGTGTTGCTGTCAGGAGTGGATTTGATGTCTGTGGGTGGGCTGGGTTCCCCATCCAACTTATGTAGGTTGCAGGGTGTCTTAATTTCTCTGTGTTCTGGTGCTTAGAGAGACTGATCTCTTGTAGTGAATATGCATACTCCAAATGTCTTCAAAGACATAAGCTGGTTTAATTGGAGAGAGCAGTATGTGGTTCACACAGACAGAGAGAGCTTTAAACTCTAGAAGGAAGGGGAGAGCCTTCTGGTGTTACACACTAGAGAAAATCCACTGTGGGTAGTCAGCAGGCTGTCTTTACGAACTCCTCAATTTTATTCACTGTTTGGAGTTCTTTCATGCACCTCATTGGATTGCTTTTTGCACAGGTTCCTTGGCTACATTTCAGTCTGCTATTTCTTAGCTTACTCAAGTAGGCTGGTGCATTTTCTTGTTTATTTAAGTCTTTGTCTCTCCATCTCAAGACAGTTTCTTCCCTCTGTTGAGCTACACACAAGGTCAGATGATTACTCAGAACTTCCTGGAAAGCCTCTTGTTTGTTTTAGACAAAAGTACTCAAGAAGTTCCTCAGCTCTTCCAGCAAATCTCTACTGGCCCTGAACAGCCTTCTGATCATCCGACTGCACTCACTGCATTTTGGGGAAGGTGAGCTTAAATAATGTTTAGTCCACTCCTAAGCCCAGGGTATGTCAACGTTTTCTAAATATTTAGAACACTGAGAATATTTGAGATCTCCTGCATCTCAGATGATAGAAAATGTCTCCTTGCTCACTGCAGTGGCAATCTGAGAGCCACACCCTGTGGTGTTCCCAAACAAACCTGCCCATCTTCAGACTAACATGTTCCAGTTCCTAATGCAAATTTGATGCTTTTAAAGCTCATGTCCCCATCTTCCCCCATCTACACATAGTCTTTCAGTCTTACTAAGTTGGTGGGTCTTCAACCTGCTTCAGATGCTTTTTATTCAAGGCACTGAAGAAGATAAAAGTGGGGAAAAAAGGCCAAACACAAACCTAAACAACTTGACACATGGATATTTTTGGCCTCACAGCCCCTGGTAGATAATTTCAAAGCTCTTGGATCTATAGAATTCAGCCAAGTGTTTTCTGTGAATATTGAGTGATGGAACAATCATTTTAAACGTGTTTATATGTTGATGCTATATGTACTCTCGCAGCCCTTTATGAGCAAAGATGTGCTGATATGAGTAAGAGAGTGGGGAGAGACTGCTGTGCATAGTAGTTTAAATTCTTCCAACACCCATCATACACTGGTTTTATCAGCTCCTTTCTTCAGCACCCCCATGTCATCCACACCTACATGATGAGATGTCTGTGGGAGGGAGTCATACAAGCTCTTGAGTTCAGCTGTTGCCTTAGAAGTGATAACTCTCCGTAAACAAAGAACTACTATCAGTGTGAAAGTGCAACTGAGGTGACTAAATTACAGACTACTGTTGTGTTATAACACTTGTTCAGAATATCTTTAATCAATGTCAATTCTGTTGGCATCTTGACTTCAGCCACCATATGATAATTTAAAAATTGATTACAAGAGCGCCGCAGCACGGGTTTGAACAGACTTGGTTTCCATGAGCTGGTCAAATATTGTTGTTTAAGATGAAATAATTTTGCAATCAGCCCGTGCCATTTTCCCTCCCTCCATCTTTTCCAGTGCGGCGTGGTGCGGATGTGAAAGCAGCCGGGTGCAAGCCCCTTAGTGACTGGAGGCCAGCATTATGCCAAGTTGCCTTCTGTCCATAGTTCTTCCCTTACACCGTCTTCCTAAATTTCTGTTGGTATTTTCTTTCCTCTTTTACATTTATTTTGTTTTGAATAAAATTACAATTTATTGAAATTTAAAAATTTGTTTATATTCCCTTCCTGTATTGGTGGGAGAGGAATCTAACAATCTGTTCTGGAGGGTTCTGCCTTTAACCCTCAAACCAGCACAGTCTTGCAACCCATGTCGCATGGGCCAGTTTGCAGTTAGACACTGAAGCATTACAATTTCATATCTACTCATAGGGACTGATATAAGGGGACTAATGGACTGGAGGTCTAAGAGTTAAAAATCCACAAGTGTTGCTGTGCTGAGAAGACATGTTATAGGCTGTGCTGAGAGGGATATGAAGGAATGTGTGAGGAAGGTGTGACAAGGGGAGGATGAATGTGACGAAATGTGAAGGAATGTGCGATATGAAGGAATGTGTGAGGAGTGTGGGACAGGACAAATGTGACAAGACGAATGTGGGAAGAGGGCTGTAAGTAGAATAACACAGGGATTTTTTCCCCGTGTGCCCAGCACTGCAATAATGCATACCTGCTCTTAACTCTGCAAGTCTGAGTTTGTTTTCTGCACATTAGGACTGGATTCAAACCAGCAGACCAGAGATGAAATGGTTTGCTTCCCTTTACCAAACCTCTTAATTTTTTTAACTTCTGGATTCTACTTCCTAGACTTGATTATCACATAACATGTTGGTGACTAAATTGAAAGTTTATGAAGTGTGTGCCACTTGTTTAGCAACTGAGCAACTGATTATGAAAATTGCCGGGAGGAACATTTTCCATCCAGGCCTAGCTTATGCTTTTGTTTGGGTTTTCTCCTTTCTGCACTCAGCTGCACCCCACTCCTCTCACCCCAATTTATCAGTAAATGATCCTGCTTCTAGGGATCCACTCAATTTGTAACAAGTCATTTGTTTATTGTATCTGTGAATCGATAAGGATGGATTCTTTCTTCCACAAATCTTGTGGTCACCCACTCTGTAAAGCGGCCTAAAAAAAGCTAGGCTGAGCCTCTTCCTTACCTGGATGTGTTTATTTTAAAAAATAATTAAAAAACTAAGTTACTGTCTTCCTTAGGCAGAACTTCTTCGCACGCACAGTCTGTGAGTATTTCTGCAAGTGACAGAAGCTCAGTGTTTCCATGAGTAGTAATAATTCATCTTCAAGTTCCTGGAAAAATAGAGAGTGGGGGGATAAAGACAGAACAAATTATGACTGGGAATGGATTAGTACGTCTGTGGATATTACTTTTCCTGTGTTCTGATAGTCTTAGAATTTTGCAGTCTTATGCTTTGACAGAACAAACTTAATGAGACAGCTGACAATGGTAAATACCTAACAGCTTTGCTGATAGAAATGTGATCTTTTTCAGTTCAGATTTGAAGTTATTTATTTGGCTTATACTGTTACTATCATTTAATTAATTTCTTTGGAAGACTGGGGCTATAAAAGAGGAATTGCTGAATGCTTTACTTGTAATAGATAGGCTAAAGCTTCCCAGAATGTCTTAGAGATCCAGCAGTTCAGTACTAACAGTGACAGCAGTATATTTTATAATCTTTCCTAGGTAGCTTGTCAATTTAGGGTGAAAGGAATTCATTACAATGGCTCTCAAGGAAAGGCAATTTGGGTCCTGCTTTTTCTACAGAGACTGTCGTGTTTCTTCAACAGCAATTCACCTCACTAGACTCTGTAGGTCTGAACTCAGGGCTTGTGAAACTTGCTGTATCAATAACCACCAGGGTAAACACACAACGTTCCTCCTACTGTTCTTTTCTGCTTCTGTTGAGGGAGCTCTGTCAGTAATGCAAAAGGGTGGTTAAGACCCCATGGCTCAGATGCTTCATCTAATGAGTACAATTTGTGATGTCTGTGTCAGGTCTCTGAGCACTAGACTGAATTATTTTATACTTAAAATGAAAAACCTCTGTCAGAAAGAGATCGTTTTGAATTACCGCCAGTCAGGGCTGAACTGTTGATTAAAGAGGATAAGGTTTTTATGCCATAACCTCATATGTGAAAATCAGGAATGTGCTACTTTTAAGTAGGGGGAGTTCCAGATGTGCTCCTGATATGCATTACAAAAGACCACTATATTGGACTTCATTTGGAAGGGGGAGCAGGCATCGTTGTGGGCCTGATTATAGCACTCAAGTTCACTTTTCTTCCAGATTTGCATCCTTTGTGGTTTCCTGTGTCAGCTAGGGTGCAAGGAATATGTTTTTCAAAACCATAAATGAGCTTCAAGTTTGCCTTCTGTGTGAAGCAGGATTTTGAAAATCCAGTGATTCTTTAATACTCCATAAAATAATGATTTACTGCTTCCTGCTGTTATTCAGCTGTGTCTTCATTTTTGTCCTGTGAATCTCTAGATCTCCTGGAAATTTATGTGAGGGCAGTACTTTCTTCCCGGGATATTGTGACACAAACATGCTGTCAAAGAGCTGATTAGTAGAGGTGAAAAAGTAGCTCTAAATTTACTGTGTGGGCTTTGTAGCAGACTTGCCAGCTTACTCTTGTGCAATTAAAATTCATTCTTCCTCTCAGTGGAACCGCCTTATCTTTGCTATGTTTGACATTTAAGAGTTCCATTGAATCTGCCCAAAATATGGGGAGAAGAAAAGCAACTAAAATGGATTTTCATGCTAAATAAAACAAAACTTTAATTGGAACATGTCATTGCCAAAATGTAACAGTCACTACTACTTGCATTGCGAAGCAAAGCAAGCAGCCAGCTATGGGTGTTGTTCAGAGAAAGGAGTATGTGGAGTGGCCTGTTGCCCTTCTTGCATTGTCTCACCAATGACAGCCACATCTAGAGTTGGCCTGAGATGTCATTCCTTTAGTAGAAAGTCACTGAGTACAATGAGCAACCAAGAAAATTGTGCTGAGCTGAACTGAGATCCTCACAGTGAAGCAGCTTCTCAGCTGGAGTGCAGGTGTACGCTCTCCTGGGTCGCTGCTTTCCAAACTCTTCCTGAGGCATATTTTAATTTGCTCAGAGTGCAAGTGTCTCTAACTGACCCTGATAAAGTTTCACAAGGGCTTTTTGAGGTTGGTTTTCCATCAGAAAGGTTTTCTTCCTTGGGCTCCTCTTGCCAAGGAAATAAAGAATCCATGAAGACCTTTTCCATCTGTATGACAGTCATTTGCATGAGCAGTTGCTGTTTATTCTCTGGAAGAACATTTTTCTATTATTACCATGTCCCAGACTTAGATCGTAGTCCTATTTGACATACTCACAATTATTGAACAGCATTTGTGTGGCATTTTTAAGTAGAAGCACAGGCTCTGCATTTCTACATAAATCCTGTGTGTTTGACTCCATCCCTAGTAACTAGAGTTACCTGAGCAGAGAACAAAAGTATTGGCTCAATAATTGCCTGTTCCATCAAAACCAATTGTATCTGCTGTTAAGAAAACTCTCATAGTTTATTTTCCTGATGTTCTTCAAAAAACTTTTTTCTTAGGTTCAGACTTTAAGATGTTTTGACAAAAAAGCTGTCACAAATATAAATTATGCCCCTTTTGCATGTCTGTGTTTGTTTAGCCAAAGATAGAGGGCAGAGGTGGAAGAAGCAGCAACACTATTTGTTCACCATTTTATGACAGGTAAGCTAAACTTCATGAATTATGAGATCAGTGGAGGCTACCTTGGTTATAGATGCTGCTTGTATTCCCCTCCCTAACTCTTCTGACACCACAGGCATCACTTTTTCCTGAGCAAATATAGATATTAATCTAATTAACGATTTGTTTATAGGTCCTAAGAATAAGGTGTGCCATTCTTAGAGGAAGTATAACCTGCCAGTAAGTCAACATACCTTAAAGAAAGAAGTCTGCTGGAGGGTTGGGCAGTGTCCCAAGAGGACTCAGTAATTTAGAGTATCATACTATGCCAACAGTACCACCTACAGGAGTTCAGCAGAAGGGATACAGCTCTTACAGAATGCTAAGTAGAACAGAAATCAAGTATGGCCTGACCTCAGTCTCTGGCCTTTTGGAGAGACACAGTGACATCATGAATTAAAACATTTCTATGGGAAGCCATCCCATGAGAAAAGCAGCTGTTGTTGTATTGCAACCCACCATGCCAGAAACTTCCACTCTCTTGTTCTTCAGGTTTTGAATGTGAGCATGTATGACTTAAATTAAAACCTCACAAATGTCCACAGATCAGAGGCGCATCTGCATAAGAACTTGGCTTAGGGTAATGTGCATGTTACTACTTGGGCTGCGTATACGACAGTGCCAGTGTTTAGCCTGTGTGGTAGTTGTATTATGTGCACAGATGTTGTGTATGTCTCATTGCTTTTTAGTAAGCTGCATTAAGCCAGCATGAACAGAAATGTCTGAAAACAGATGAAAGGGATTTAAGAGAAAATACATCATCACTTGTGGTATCATTTAGTTGTCCTAGACTTTGAGGGATTCTGTTTCCAGTCATCTACTATCATTGCTATATGCTACTTCAAATTGTTTACCCAAAGAAACGAAATTGTAAAGCTGTAGTTTGGTGAAGTATTTACACTGAGTGAATGGCATGTTGCATTTCCTGTTTATCACTTTCTCGTTAGCCATTGCCAAGCTGAAAGAGATAACAGACGAGATTCATTTTTGTCTTGAAAAGGAAGGAGTGTTAAACATTCTTGTCGTGGGCAGTAATTGTGCTGGAGCTCAGTGGAGTTTGGTGAAGCTTCACTAGAGGAAATTGCTAGGTATAATTTGTAAAAGTCACAGTCACTCAGTACCTTTGTAGAACCTGTTTCTGACAAAATGCACCAAAACAACAAGCAGAAATTATCAGTGAGAAATAATTGCATTGAGGGTTGCTGTGGTGACATCTATGATATGTTGTCTCATATCTACATTGGAATTCTAATTTCCTCTACTGGCTTGCAAAACCTCAAGTTTCTGAGATGATACGTATGAGATTTGCTTCAAGTGCTCTCGCTGTATTTATATCCCTCAAATATGAGTTTCATTCTTGTTTTACAAAAAAAAAATCGAGCTTGGTCCCTTGGTGGTGTCATCTCTGGACGTAGACAGGTCATATTTGCAAATCTGACTTTCAAGTATTTGACCTAAGAAGTAGAATGTGTAGGACCGTTTCTGGCCTGCACAGTGACTGTGGGGCAGAGAGAGCAACACATGGAGTTTTCTTGCTCATTGGCTGTTGCAGCAGGTAGCTGGGGAGTTTTCACTGCTCAGAAAGGACATTCTCCATTTAGTGAAGGGAAGCAAAAGGCACTCAGGGAAACTGGGCAAGAAGGCAATGGAATATTTAATCAGAACTTCCCTTCCTATAGGTAATGATTCTATGATTCTATGATTCTATGATTCTTGGCTAACTATGCTGCATTCAGATGTGTTTTCTAGAAAAGGAGGTAAAATAATGAGAACATTTTGACAAGTGAACTGTGGACGAGGCAGTAAAAATCTGCTCATGAAGGAGCTGAGCAGCAAAGATTCGGGGACTGAGCTGAGACACGTAAGCAAATCTCATAACAAAACATTAGAAGAGAGAAGTAAAACTGACTTGCTCAGAGTTGTTCAGCAACACTTCCCGTCAGCTCTGAGAAAAGCACTGATACCAAGTGATAGAGTACAAGGTTATTAATGGTCACCATATCTACAAAGGAGTCTTGAATAGCTACATGTAGCTGCACAATGCTTTGTAAGCCTGCTTCCATGCTACACACAAAACTATTGCTGTGAGGTATCTGACTAGTTCTCAGGAGGCTCTCCTATGAGCAGTAGCATTTGGGAGGCTTGTCTTATTTAGATTTTCAAACAGAAACAGAAAAAAACTCCCCCCAAAAGCCAACCAAAAGCGTGAAACAGGTGCAATCTCCGAAACAGAAAGGAAACCACTGAAACAGTTGTCTGCAAAGTCAGACATCTGTAAGGTCACTGTTCTTGGTTCTTCCGGTGTGTCCCTTGGGTGTTTAGCTCTATTATTTTCAAAATCTAGTATACATTAAACCTTGTAAACCACTTAAACCACTTAAAATTAACAGTGTTTATGTTAATTTTTGTGTCCTTGTTGTTGGATGTTAAGCTTCAGGTTGACACGTTACTTTATAGTATGATGTGCGTTGAAAATTCCAACTATGAAAAAGCTAAACGTAAACATGTTTACACAAAATATTTTAAACTGAGCAGTAGAGTCATAGTGGCTATAACCTTGAACAGTCATCATAAAAGTTTATTCTTCTCTCAACAAGACCTCCTCCTTTGCTTTTCCCAGGGTAGAGAAAGCCTGACTTTTTAGGTACCTTCTCTTGGTCCCTTGACTGAATACCATGTGGTGGGTCTGGAAATGCCTACATACAGACGTCACACACTGCATTAAGGTATTGAAATAATTTAAATATCCTGTAAAGTAGTTGACCTGAGTGAGTTTTACTATTGGTACTTTACAAGTTTGGAAAGCTTACCAGGATACTTGCATTTGTGCCAGTACTTAGACAAGTAGTACATTTTGCTTTGAGGAACACTACTGACAGGTTCTGCTTCGGGTCAGATGTCTGCAGAATCTGAGCTGAGGAAGTTTCTGTTTTCTTTTCTCTTTTGGTGCATTATGATAGCAGCTCTCTGCATGATTCGTCTTTTCGAAAAAAAAAAAGACTGAAATATACTTGTCAGTCCTTCCTCAGCTACCTGTGTTTAGATTGTAAGAATGAATTAATAAAATAAGTGGTTTTCTTGAGGTCTCTAGAACTGTCTTTACATTCCTGCATCAAACTACCACTCTTCCTCAGCACACTGTGTGCTATTTAGTCTATTTGCAAATGTAAATGTATTTTGTTGAGCTCCACACTTGTACTAAGATTTGTAGATAGGACCTTACAAAGGAACATTTTCTTTCTGTGCTGATGAAAAACTCATCTGTTGTCCAGCCTTAGTGCCCTAGTGTCACCATTTTGCACTCAAATCTCAACAACCAGCTAGGGACTTAACAAGAACTCAGAATAGACAGTGGAAGTCACTGCTAAGCCACTCTGTAATGTTTTTTCTAAGTTATGGGGATGAGGAGAGGTGCCTAGGGACTGGAGGATAGCAAATGTCACATAGGAGGTTACATATCGATGTGAGAAGGAACTTCTTCCTGGTGAGGGTGACAGACCGCAGGAACAGGCTGCCCAGGGGGCTTGTGGAGTCTCCTTCTCTGGAGACATTTAAGACCTGCCTGTATGTGTTCCTGTGTGACTTGGTCTAGGTGATCCTGCTGTGTTGGGGGATTTGACTGGATGATCTTTTGAGGTCCCTTCCAATTCCTAATGATTCTGTGATTCTGTGAATAGATTTGAAAGAATATCAGCCTGAAGGAAGGCCAGTGCTCCTCTTAAATGACCTTTAACACTGAGGTAATCCTAAATGAGACACCTGCTGGTTTTAACTAATATGTATATTACTGACTGTGGTGCTGGATGTGGCAGTTAGTGGGACCTTTAGTCCTGTTTATCAGGTGAAGATAGTTTAGAATAGTACTAATTTGATTGTTCCTCATTATTGCAGCTTGTAAAGGTGTTGATTTACATACTGAATA
Source organism: Rhinopomastus cyanomelas (assembly GCA_013400115.1). NCBI lineage: Eukaryota > Metazoa > Chordata > Aves > Bucerotiformes > Rhinopomastidae > Rhinopomastus > Rhinopomastus cyanomelas. Next base: position 163,851 of record VXBP01003844.1, read on the forward strand.
CATTCCTGATTTGTATTTTAAGGTTATTTCATTTCCTGTTACAATTGTAATGCTTTTATATGTTGGGAATTACACTATCCTCTGGAAAAAGACTGGAAGGTATTCTTTTGCATCGGTAAGGTACAGGTAGCATTTTATAATTGCTGTGTCTTACCTGTTCTCATTTTTATTTCTCATTGAAAGTGAAAGGTCTTCTTAAATCCAAATGTGTACCTCTCTGCTGCCTCCACTCTACAAACTCCTCTTAACAGTGGCAGAAGACCACACAGCCAGCACGATGGGAATACATTGAATCAGTGGTCTTACGGAGGTTGGCTTCACTGGACCAGAGAGTTGGATTAGACCAAGAAGTAGACTTGTGAGTCTTTTTGGGAAAAAATAATATCCCCCAAGGCGGGAATGAAAGTGTTCAAGAATTCTGAGTTGTAATTTTCACTGTTCTTAACTATAATGTGGCTGCAAATGGTTGCAAGGACCTTTCTAACACATATAGGCAACTATTACAATTTTCTTTTGAGTTTTACATGATGCTTTTGTGACTACACTATGAATCCGTGTCTGTGTGTCTGTCTAATGTCAGAGCATTTCCAGCCATGTATGACAAAACATTAGAAGTTCAAAACATTTTCCTAAATACAGGAAAGAAACTCAATTACTGTCTCAACTGAGAAAAAGGCTGCAACATTTACCATTTTCTATGGGATGCTAGAGACTTTATGTGATACAGGCAGGGAAACAGCAGAAACCTCTTCAGTCAGTTTTCACCTGCTTAAAAACAAGAAAATCCTAACACAAGGCAAAGCATGGTAGGAAAAAGGATTTCATTGCTTGTGATATGCTGGAAGAAGAGTTAGCTAGCTTCTTTTAAAAATGCTATGATTCTGAAGTAGCTCCCCTCCTGTGAGCATGCAGAGATGGGAGAGGCAAGAAGACAAAATTCGCCCTCCACTTTTTCAAGCTTGCAGTAAATTGCTTTCCTTGTCATCCAACGTGGGTGTCATGAAAGGAACTGAGACTGTGGAAAAATGAGCTGACAACACATCTTCCTGTTGGAAAATGCTATTTCATTGAAACATGGTAGATTTTTTTATGAGGATACGCAATCTAAAGTGCATGTAAAGTAAATGAAAACTAAATATCTATAAGGATGTGCTTTGTTTGCCTAGACATGTGTCTTTCATTTACAGTGTATTTTGCACTGCATTAAAAATAAGAAAAAGTATAGGAACAAATTCTGAATTTGATCAAAGCAGAACTTTCTGAAAAGCCAAATTAGACTTCATGAGATCAGAAGAAGAGTATATTTCAGAAAGCTGAAATGTGCTGTAGACCATATTTTCAGTTTCTAATTGCTACTACTATCAACCATTATGGTCACAAAGTCTGCTTCCTCAGTGCTCTAAGTTAGAAGCATGTTTAATTCCTTCTAAATAATTTATACCTTGTAGTTACTGAATTCCAATGTGGAGGTCTAGCAAGATTTCTGGACTTAAGAATACTAACATGATTATTATTTGTGTTTAAGTGTGTTTGTGTGTATTCCTATGCCACTGCTCAAGTTGAAAAGGCTGTTCCCATATCTGAAATGCGCATGACAAACAGGGGGGAAAAAGTGGCTTTGGGCTATCAAGCTCAATTCTGGGAATACAGACACAACCAAACTGTAGTATGATGGGCAAGAGAAACTTGTAGATCTGTAATGTTTCCTACAGATTTCCTTCTCCCCAGGCAACGAGTTATTGGTGTCAGAGGCTCCACTTCTCTCCTCTATCTGTTTCATGAAGCCATTCCTGTCAGCATCTCTGGATTGCCCAGCTTTAGTGGAGAAAGCTAGCCAAAGACCCAAGAAGATGCTGAAAGTAGGTAGTAATATGTAGTTCTTTACGCACATTAAGGTGTAGTTATTTAGAAATTATCAGCTCAGCTACATGAGAAATATTTTGGTTAATCTGCCCTTAGCAGTTGATTAGGTACCTGGAACTACAACCAGGAGTGGAGCAGCAGTTGCTGGCACAGGAAAGGTGGTTTGTGGCATGGGTGGTATGAAGGGATCTGGTTCACTTTTTGTACTTGTGAGCCATGGTGTGCTGTGTAGGTTGCTGCTAGTATGGCCTGAACCTTAGTGACAACTGGAAACTGTGAGATCTGATTGGGTTCAAAACCTGCAGTCACCTTTACTGTTGTTATCATTTCTGTACGAGTCACCCAGGGCTGCACTGCTCACAGGAGCCTTTTGTGATTGTAGATTGCAGGTGCCCCACAATGCTTATTGAATTGATCCTGAAAGGTACTGGGTGCTGCGTTCTTAACCCAGTCTAGCACAGCATGTGTATGAAGTTAAATTTACAACCCTCCTTGCTGCTGAAGAGGATGTTAAGTGCATTGTTTACAATACAGCACTTCAATAGCTGCACCTTTAAATGCAGAGGCATGAAGTAGAATATTGATCCTCAGACATCCAAGAGAACCTGGACTTATGTCTTTCTGAGCCAGATAAATAATAAAATATAACACATCTGCATAGTTTACAGTCTTGACCTTTGCTGCTACTGTCTAGCTTTTCTCACCTCCCCTGGCATTTGTCACCAAAGAACATTAGACAGTTGCAACCTCCTCCCCTACCCATAAGTGTGACTGAATCCCGAGTTGTACAAGTGAAAACATATTGCACCTATGTAGGACAAGTGTGACTGGTGGTAGTGCAAGAGGGAGATGAAATAAAGTGGCTTGTTGTGCAGCTGCAGAGCTGGACGTCTTGTGAACTGTTACCAAAGATTTGTTACCTAACTCCCAGCATTAGACAGACATGCTCTGAAAATCACTAGCCATAAATAAATTGTAATTAGCGATCCATTGTAGCTGCAGAATTCAGATGTCAATATTAATGAAGTGAAACTAGCAGCAGCTTTCTCTGTGAATTAAGTATTGACCATGGCAGTTAATGATAATCAGTGGTGAATCCCACTGATAGCTGCTTCAAGCTCTTCACCAGCCTTGTTGCCCTCCTCTGCACTTACTCCAGCACCTCGATGTCTCCCTTGTACTGAAGTGCCCAAAATTGGACGCAGTACTCAAGGTGCAGCCTCACCAGTGCTGAGTACAGGGGGACAATCACCTCCCCACTCCTGCTGGACACACAGTTTTAGGCTGTATGGTGCAAAAGTGAAAAGTTTAAAAGTAGTATTTTAAGATATTGTCACTGCATTTGAATTGTCTCAGTTAAGGGAAAAGTATCTTCATTTTATGAGAGTGATGCTATTTTCTGTTATAAGGATCAAGTGAGTTTCTGAGACTTTGGTGATATTGTGACCCTTATTGGAGACAGCATCACCACCGAGCTTTGCAAAAGCTTTGTGAGTCTTATGGGAAATTACCAGTTCACCTGAAGTGACACCACCTGGTGTATTGGTAGTTTACCAATTTTAGCAGGGAGTTGATACATTAGGGCATATCTGTTTGTGTGGCTGGAATTTCCCATATAGACTGAAAGCCAAATCCCATGGCTTACGAAGCACAGTACAGGAGCCAATGTGATAAAGAACAGAGGTATGTTTCTACTCTTCTCCTGGGACAGCATGGAGATTGTATCAGTTCTTGGCATATTTTAGAGTATACAAAGAGTAAGTTTTATTTCATGTCAGCTGGAACATGTTGAATATGTTAGCTGTGCTCAAATACTCCATATTTTAACTATTTTCCATCTCCTGCTGCAAACTGTGACAAGTGCACCAGTCCTTAACTAAGAGCTTTGTTATTTTCATATCTTGTGAGGATCTATCTGGAGCCAAAAAGGTCTTCCATTGTGGTAGGACACAAAAGCATCACGGAGGAGAAAGACTGTGGGGTTAGGGTCTGACATTTCAGGTACAGTTATATAACATGCAGTTCTCAAAATAGATTTTTTGACCGCTATTTGGTGCACTGAAATCAATGACTATTTCATGTAAAGAAAGACTTCTGCACCTATACCTCTTCCAAAAACTTAATATGTTCTTCATTCGATATTTGTCTTTATAGATTTTTTTTTTCCATACAAAGATTGGTGATCTTATCAAGCAGGCCTTTGTCCATCTGGTTACAAACTCTAATAGCTGTGATGTGGGGAAAGAAGGCTCGTTAAACTGATTTCATTTAGCATATAGGAAAGTGAGGGATCTGAGGTCTTACATTTACAAGGTAATGTGTTCCTGTGAAGACAGAAACATTATTGTCTGTTGTGACCTGTTTTGCTCCTTACTAATCTCTCAAGATCATAAAGAAAAGGAATGGTTTTACTCATATTAAGTGTATTTTATAAGCATTTTACTAAGTTTTAATACAGCCTTGTGGGTTGAAATGGCCTTGCTTGGTCCTTTCAGTCAGTGCTTGCGTTCTTAAGTTCTGCAACGGGCTCTCAGGTAGAGTTTACCCGGAAATGAAGCCATTTTTGGGGAAAGGAAAGATTTTATTGAACCCACACTCAGGAGAGAAAGAAAGTGAAAACCCTAAACAAGTGAAACATAACCAGAAACTGCATCACAAGACCATTACACACATTCTGAGAAGAGAATTATGCAGTGGTCTTGGGCTTCAGACAGAAGAGCCTGTTACAATGCAACAAACAGGTGACCAACACCACCTTTGGGATAGAGGCTCCCTCCTGAGCTCTCTGCTGAATGCAGAAGCTGCTCCAAACCATGCACAGTCTCTTACTCTGTCTTCTTTGCTTTTGGCGAGGTCTTCAGGGCATCACATGGCATGGCCAGCAAACAGACTGGGTTGGATGACCGTGGCGCTCAGGCGGCGGTGGACACTTGGGTGCAACAGCATATACTTCACGCACAGTCTCCTGGCAATTTGACAAAAGTTTAAGTATCACAAGTCCCTTCAGCTTCTTCAGCACACATGGTCCAGCCAAGCAATGAAGGAAAACATCAAACACCCCTCTGAGCCTCTTTTCTCCTGCTTACTCAAGCATTTATGAGTTTCTCAGTTGCAGCTGTGACAGAGCTTCTCTTCCCTGCAGCCAGAAAAAAGCCAAGATGACGCCAGCTTTGTGGCTGACGCCCTGTGGCTTGGTCAAGACAATGCCCATGGTAGCAGCAGCAGTCCCTTCTCCAGGGCTTGGAGGGTCTCTTTCCCACAGCTACAGGCAGCATAGGGAGCCAGGGGTGGGTTGAGGGGGGAAGGAGGTGGGGCAGCAGAAATTGTTTCCCTGCAGAAAAGCACAAACCACCAGAAAGCTTTGGTTTCAAACCACGGCAGGCAGGTGTTTATTTGTGTTAACCTTGTCTCTGCAAGTGTGTTTTTTAATTACTTTAGGCATGCTGGCGATCCTAGGAACAAGACCCTTGGTCTGTCTTCAAGTGCTTTGTGTGAGGATGGGAAGTTATAAGCAATTGCCATACAGCAATTTTATTTCTGTCTGTGAAAAGCAAAAAGCAAAACCAACTTTCTAACACATAAACAAACAAAAAAAAATACACCCTTCTTTCTTCTGTAGCCTTCTATAACAGGAAATTATAAGCTTTTTTCTACGTGGTCCTCTAGAGAGACCACAGAGGCAGAGGCTGACTGCCTTTGCATTGGAATGACAAACCCAAAAAATCAAAATATGAAGTTGCTTCACCAAACTTTGTTAGCATCACTATTACCCATACCAGAATTTCCAGGGAAGAAGAGAAGGTATTACTAGCATTTCCTTGTCTGTTCCAAAAGCCCCTGTAGAAGATGCAATTCTAGGTGCATTAACTAGGCTTTTGCTTGTCAAACAAGCGCTGCCAACCACAAATTCCATGTGGTGCCAGAGAGGTATAGGTACTTACAGCAGGCTGAAAGTCATTTCATGATTTTCTGTTTTTAGGTCTTGCTGGCTGTTAAAGAGCACAAATTAATTTTTTCAGTGCAACTACTGACTACAAGGCTAAAAGCTTTTTAATCATCCAAACACTGTAACTTCAAGTGTTCCTTAAGCCACAGGAGAAGATGGTTTCACTCAAGTAAAGCCTTGGGAATTTTTGTGGCTGAGAAGAAAAAGAAGCAAAACCCAGTGAAGATATATTAGAACTGTAGTTGTCTCAACCAGATTATTCCAAAAAGCATTGGAGTATCTTTGAGGCATGCCCGAGCTTAGCAGAACCCATTGGAATGCATTTCATTGTGAGACTGTAGTTTTATTGGAGTCTGTGTCCAAAAAATAAGTTAAGCCTGAATGTTTTATTTCTTCAGCTCCTTTTAGATTAGTTTTCAGTATTCTTCAGGCAGATTGTCTCATTTGACAGATTGTTTGGTCAGAAGAACTTGCTTCTGGAGGAGTCCAGAGGCAAAAATGGGAATTTTCTCCCTGCAGGAAGAAAAAAAATTAAATAAAGGTTTCTTTTGTTTTGCCTCACCTTTTTTTCCAATTCAAAAGTACAAGTTAAAACTTCATTTAAAAGGTGAACAACTAGTCACTGCACCTTATTAAAAGGCATACAATTTTAAAACTTCACAGCTAAGCACTCGCTTGTGTAATTTCTGCATCAAAATATGATGGTATGTTAGTTTCCACAATGGTGATTGCCATGGGGTGGGGTAAGGGCACAGTTTTCCCTGCTGCTGCGCTAATACACTGAAATTTTACATGGCAACATCCTGGAGCAGGAGAGAGCAGAAATGTAATTGCTGATGGAAAAACATGCAAAGAAAGTGACCAAAAGTCACCGAGGAATTTAAGAGTCGAATACTAGAGATCTGTTTTAATTAGTTTGAGATCCACTATTAGGATGGCGAGTACACATGTCTGGTTCTCCAGTCAATAAAGTGCAGGACATACCTCAAAAGAACAAGATGTTATCCTGATGTAAGCTAGGAAAATCACTGTGGTCAGGAAGTGAATGAAGTTGTGGCTCCAGTGATGTCAACAGTGGAAATTCCTTGGGAGAAGAATTGCACTCCAAACTGCATCAGAGCTGTTCCTTTGTCTCTCAGGCATGGCAGGCAAACACGATTTAATGCCAAAGGTAAATATTTTTTGTGACTTTCTTAATGTCACTGTACCACGTTATCTGAATGTTTTCAGATGCTATTTGTTTTGAAATAGTTTATTTTAAGCCTCAAGGGGGTCTCTTCAGAAGCAACCTTCTTTTTATTTCAGCTTCAAAAAATGTGACTGCTTTATATCAGGATGTAGACATACCACTGTCCTGCCTTCAGTTACAGGGAGATTGACAGGAGTGTAGGATGATGTATGTCACCCTAAGGAAACAAACACCATTACTTCTACATTTTTAAGCATGCCCTACTTACAAAATGGAGATGCTTTGTGCTTTAGTTTTTCCTCGAGGTCACTGCAACCTGTTGGAGGCTCAAATGTGCAAGCATACCCAGTTAGTCTGTACCTTTAGTTTTTCTGCCTGTTCTCTAAAATTGTCAGACGTACAGGCCGGGCTGTGGACGCTTCAAAAATTTAAACGTGATGCTACTCCACAGTGCAGAGTGTTAGAAGTTTGATGTGCTCCTGGCATCCATGTTCCTGGAGAGTTATGGGGCTTCCTTCTGATGCCTGGAGTTTCTAAAGGGCTGTGGCTTCATGGCAGATTGCTGTGCTGAAGGTTAGATAAGAGGAGAAAAACCCAGATCAGCATTTTCTGGGATATGATAAGGTCTCCAGCCAACTGGAGATTGTAGATGCTGCCAGATTAAACCTATTATTTTCTGAAAGATCCAAGACTATTCCTAATCTGGAATTTGATCTAGTATTGGTATGTTCATGCTGTGGAGCTCTAGAAGTTCTTGGTTTTTTGCAAATTGCAGCGTTACTCCTATCTGATACATAATCAAAGTCAGGCAGCAATTTAGCTGTGCTTAATCACTGGGGTAGAAAGATGCCAAACAACATACCGAGCAAGTCTAAAATCTGTGGTTTTGCTTTGCTTTTAATTTGGAAATGGAATTGCTTATAAATGAGAGAAATCCATCGATAAGAGTGCATTCTGAAGCTTTATTTACCAATAAAAGATATAGAGTAACTCAACGATGTCTTTAGAAATGGTGACTTCATATTCCCATATGGGAGAATCTTTCTGAGTTCCAGTAATTTACTAATTTTGCTGTAAACAATTAAGTTTGGTAGTTTGGCAGGTGTTTAGCTGTAGCATTTCCAACTGTTAGGTGGCAAACAATTGGTTCTTTTCAACCTCTTTTTCTCAGTGAGAAATGGTCTCTGTTGAGAGTGAAAACTGAGAGGAAAAAGTACAGTGACAAGAAGGATGGGGCAAGGTAACTTTTCATATATGCTGCTGGGAAATGAATAGGAATATTTTTCTCATTTAGTCCACTCCAGGTAGAGCAGGAAATAATGATCTTCAGTTGCAGTATGAGAAATTAGGGATAGCTGTTGATAAAACACTTCTAAACAAGTGAATCACTTGAATAGATCGTTTGTAAAGGTTATGGAGTGTCTATCATTGAAGATTTATAAGAACAGATCAAGTAAGCATCAGAGAGAAGATAAGCTGCATTTGGGAGTATTAGTTGACATTAAATTCACTTTCAGCACTTTTTCTGTGATTCTCGTAAATGACTGTGGTAGTGGCTTGTTGCTTGCCATGGCAACAAGGGGAAGCAAAAGAACTTTGTTGCATCAAGGAGCCGTAACAGCAGCTTTTCAACATAAAAGTTACTGGTAGACATGATGTCTTAATTTCATTGATGCTATTTAATAAACAATTACACTGGGCACACATAAGTTGGTAGGGGCAGGGAGAGGTGTGGAGAGGCATATTGTAGTGGGAGGGAACAGGAGGGAATGGAGCCTGTAATGTAGTTAGCCCAAGTTTCCAGTGTAGGTAAAAGTTTAATCTGTCTAGCTTTCTCCTTCAGACCGTGGAGGGAAAAGCACCACCACCAATAAAACCACCTCAAACACTATACCAAGCTGCCAACTCTGTTCCATAGTAAAAGTAGAGCAGAAGTGAATGGCAGAGCTTTGCCTTGTAGCAAACTGTCCAAAGAGAAACACATCTCCTATGTCCAAAAGATGCTGCAAAGAACTTGCATGCTAAGCTACAGCAAGATTTAACTGGTGTCTATCTGAGACCATCTGCTCTGGCAGACCCACACACAGGCCTGGGGACCAAAATTACCAAAGCTTCTAGAACTGATAGAATGGCCCTGACATAGCCATGATTGCATGTTGCTGCTTCAGCCACAGCCGTACAACACACTAGGGGATGTTCAGAATAAAGCCATAAAGCCTTTTAGCCTTGATCTGTGTTGCTGTTGTGAGAGGCTGTATTTTGCAGAAGGGATGGGGACTGTTTAGGAGCCTTTTGCATTAGAATGGACAGAGTGGGATCGCCATTTTCTGAAAAGCTTTCATGGACTCTTTTTTCCCCATATCCTTTCCTGAAATACACAGTGTTAAAAGTAGAATATTCAGCAGTGACTTTGTGCTCATTTGCCCTTAGAGTTTTCTTTGTAAGTCTTTCACTGGCATTTATCCCAAGCATCATTTTAAATGTTAAAATTTTATCATAGAGGAAAGTGGTTTATAGCTTACTGGAATAGTTTTACAGTTCAGCTGATCTTTTGTTTAATTTTGGTATATGCCTAAGTAAGCATAATCTGTTGGTTGCAACATTAAAATGCGTCTGTAGAAGATTATCTTAACTGAAACTTGTACAAAGCATCATAACCAACCCAATGTCATATCCAGTACTTGAGCTTGTGTTTCCTGTTGAGGTTGAGGAAAACCTACTGGGAATGCAGGAAGAAGGAAGCTATTTCTGGTGGCAAAGTACACTACAGCATTTTTTTTTTGTCTTGAAATGTCTCCTGAGAACAACCATGTCTTGTGACCATGGCAGAAAGGCCTCGAGATGTAAATAGCTGGTGTGACCTTGTATCATGTGTTTATATAACATGAAAACAGTACCTCCCTTGATATTCATATTGATAATCCCATTGACTTTCAGTGCCTCCCAAGAACAACTGGTGCAGCCATGATGTGCCTTGAACCTATAGCAATATGCAATAAAGCAAAAATTACTCTTGCGATTAACTCATAAAATATAGTTTAGTTTATATTTGCATGTCTGAAAGGAAGGCTGCATAGCCAGAAGTACTACCTTTAAAATGAACCATGATGTCTTCGGATCAGGAGGCATGCAGGGGTTTTGGGACGACTGACTCAAGGAAAGACCCAAGAACTCTGTTTAGAGTTTTGGGGAGGTAATTTATTATCACCGGTGGGCACACTTCCAAAATAGTGCGCACCCACTGGCTACGAAACCATGACTATATGTTGTAAAACAATACATATTCATTAGATTTCCCAATATGCCTATACATATTCATGACCTGTCCCCACTTCTCATGTAGATTAGATCTCCTCCCAGTGGGCAGGCGCAGTCTTTTGTGAGAGTGGGCTTGGGGTCTTGGGGATGGACGAAGTAACAAGTCTTCTTCACCATGAACTTTTTCTGAACTCGGCATCCCACGCAAACTCATAAGGCTCCTTGCTCATTAAGGGGCTCATCTGCTTCTTTTATCTTTATTTTAACCTTCACCATTGGACAGAGCACATTTGGTCTGGCTCTTTCAAGGCTTATTTGCCTCCTTGCTTCATAAGCTCAAGGTTTATGCTCACTGCTTAATCAGCAACAGCAACCGTTTTTCCCAGTTCAGAGTAAAGCTGCCCCATTAGTCGCAACGTATGCTAAGGGAGGTCTGACATCTGGGCGTACTATCGATTCCATTGCCTGAGAGATTTCCTCTTATAGACTATGTAACCTCAGTCTTGAACTTTGTTTATACCACAGGAATCATGTTCTCTGTGAGTCACAGAGCCTTTGGCAAGAAAAATATTTAGCCTTTTTTGAAGAGTGAAGGGGCTTCAGAGCAGTGTTGAGTTTAGAAGACTTTTAGCTGAGAATAAAGCTTTGAGAGAAAACTGCTCACATGGGCCTGTGGTTGGTTTTGTTTTCTGGCTGATGTTTTGTAACATCATATGAACACAAGAAGATTGAGCAGGGACTTCATTATTAATAATGAAGCAGGCATCTCATCTCATCTCATGCCACTCACACGTATGTTGTTGAAATAAGGGAGATGAACCAATATTGTTTCAATCTTTTCCTCTCCTCTTGTCTTTTTATTTGAAAGAGTATGCAGTAGTCACCATCAGGTGTCTGGCTGCCCCCACAGAGCAGGTACATGCCTGATTTATTTTCCATAAATATTCTTGGATTTTAACCCTTCATCTTGGAAGGCATTGAACTTTTGCCTCAAGCTCTGTTTATTGAATTTCATGGTAGGACAAGTGAGAGTGGGTTAAAAAAATTGTGCTTCTCTCTGTATATGCTGCTTGGTACATTCGTACAGCTGGCAGTAGCTGGTGTGTCCAGCACTGGTGGAGCTTACTGACATGTCTGGCAGGGTAGTGGAAACAGGTATTCCCTGGAGAACACTGATTACTCTGTTCTCGTATTTTATCTTTATTCCAGCCAACTAACAAAGAGATTGATGCAAAGGTCATTTACAAGTTGTAATTTAAAGGGCTTGTTTTAGAACAGAGGAAGGAGCAAGTTTTAGTTTCTTTTCAAGAGGTGTGTTTGCATGGAGTTCTTAAACCAGGTTATCTAAAAGGAAGGCTCAACACAGGTTTAGTTTTAGCAATGTAATTTTTATTTATGCAAGTCCTCTTGTCTGTCTAAGCATAATGTCCCAGATTAAAACCAAACAGAAACAGAAATAAAGGCAGCTAGGTCTTGAATTGGGGTCTCAGATAGAATTTACTGGGCAATTGAGCAGTTCAGGGAAAGAAAAGGGGGTTATGAAGTCTATAACTATGTACAGAAGAGGAAAACCCCAAGCAAATAAAAACACATATACCAGAAACTTAGGCTATCCGGAGCACTACAACAAGAAACATACCAGAAACCTCCGTCACAATGCTATTACCTACACTCTGAAAAAAATTAGCAGGCTCTCCGGGGCGGGGGAGTCTCCTTCTCTAGAGATGTTTAAAAAAATCTGCTTGGATATGTTCCTGTGTGACTTGGTGTAGGTGATCCTGCTGTGATCTTTTGAGGTCCCTTCCAATCCCTAATGATTCTATGATTCTATTAAAGTAATCGTTCTGGTAGAGTGGGCCCATGAGAAGCGGCGAAAAAATTCTTCTCAAAATGTCTTGAATGAAGAGAATACAGTTTTTCTAAATTGAAATACAAATGTTCTCTCCTTCACAAGCTGAATTCTGTTCCCAGACAGTGTCCTGTTAAGGTGAGATGACATTACATCAACTACTACTTTGCTCCTTGTTAATGGCATTTATCTCTGAGGTACTTTGACAGTAGCCTGGACCTTTTACTTTGGATTGAAATGATAGGTGACAACCTTGTTTCAGGGAACCAAGAAGAGAAATAAAATATTGAATGCATCTACGCAAATTTACACAAAACCTGTGAACTTTCTGTGGTCCTATGGATGAGCACCTTTTGACAGGACAAGAGGGGAGTGGTTTGGGCAAGATTCTCTTTAGGATGTGTGACTTCTCATTGGGGCTTAATCATCAAGTTGATCAAGATATCTCTGCATCTTTCCTAATCATGCTTTCATTATTTATAATAATGTGATTCACGACAGCAAATGTAAGAACTATTGACATAAGAATCATTTCCTTAGGTGTAATTGATGGTGCAGTCACACTCATATTTGTAATTCACATGTGGTGTCTGTGGTGGTGAAGAGAGAGTGAAGATGAGGTATATGAATAAAGACCAATCTTTTTTTCCTCTTTAATCTTTTCTTAACTATCCATTTTGATATATTGCTTTTCTTGGCTGCTGGCATCTACCTGTGTCACACCTCTGGAGAAATGAGGTGTGGAATTGCATTTTGCTGGTCTGTCTGGGGTGCAATAAAATCATGCCCAGTTTGCTCCATCCCTGCTCTACCTGGCATGGCTGCTTACTGTTTCGGTATACCCCTGAGCAGTTTCTTACCAGCCTTTGTAGATTTTTTTTGTATGTACCTTCCTCTGTGTGACTTTGCCCTAATTTTTGTTTCCCCCAAGGTGCCTATGTGCTGTGAAGACAACACACAGTAAGTTCATTTGCTTTAGAAAAACAACGGGTCTTTATCCTTTGGTTTTTGAGTTTTTGTGAGCTCTTCACTAGCCTAATGCTTCCTGTGACCAGCAAGGGGATTTCCTTTATGATCCTGTTGTTCCAGGGACCTTAAAGGGTAGTGATATTGAAAAAATAAGTTTCCTTCTTGAAGTCAGAGGTCTCACTGTGATTTAGAGGAAAACAGTTTCCCCCTTTTTCTCTTAACTCTTCAAGGTTTTAAGACTTAAGTTTTTTTCTGTTCCTGGGAACGTGAAGCTTATGTGACACGGGTAAATGGGAGTTAAATATTCTAGTAACCAGGACCTGGTCTTGTCATTTTTCGTTTCCAGAAGTAGTGCTGGGAGTTCTTTCTCCTGCTTGTCATGAAAAGTCTTTTGTGCAGTTCTCCTCTCTCTTTAGGCTTAAATCCAGCAAAACACTTCCAGCACACAAGTGTTCTCATTTGCTTTCAGTGACAATGTTCACATACTTAACACAAAGCATGTGTTGGAGTGCTTTGCTGGGTCAGGGACTGCTTTACTCGAGCTGCATATCAAGTCTGCTTGTATGTTATTCTAGAAGTTTCAATACTCCATAGTAACAATTCTTTATGTTACTTAATATTATCATATATATTACATGTTTTTAGAAGAGCAGAGATAAACCAAAACATGTGTGGATATAAAACCAGATGTGCACCTGGCTGTGCTCATTAGAGCTGGGATATTTATGACAGTTATTTCTTATACAACTATCTTTGCAAAAAAAAATCTGTGGGGATATTTGCTGTTCATTGCGTTTCATTTTGAGATTTCAGAATGATAACTTAGGGTAAGACTCAATTAAGTTATTAAAATGGATAAGCTTTGCCTACCAGTGTTCAGGCCAGGCATAGTGATTAACAGAGGTTTTGCCACTGAAAGCAGTGGTGGATGCTAATGTTACTTGAAACCAATACTTGGTTTACTTGGATGTCACCATTTGTCCATCTGAAATTTTTATTTTGAAAAGTTTATCTAGCTAAAAGAACTTTTAGATGAAAATACAAGTTTGGACAGCACTCACTTTTTGTCTGTAGTAAGCAAAGGGTATCCCTCGTGTAAGTTCATTACCTTTCTTTTTGCATATTTTGGAGCTTTGCCCATGTAGGGCAGAGCTAATGTGGGCTGGCTTTCAGTAACCATGGTAGCCCAGTCCTTGAAATTGCCTATACAAGATGAGATGGATTTAAAAAATAAATCACTTAACTCAAGTTTTATTTAAAGTTGGGACCATACCCTCTTACAATGACAACGCAGCTGCAGTGTCTTGTTCCATAGGAAATTGAAACAGCATCAGCCTCTTCTTCCCACAGAACCTCCTGTGTTCTCCAGGGCAGCATAATCAGGAGTCTTGCCTCAGCAACCTTCACGAACCACTATAACAGCTCTAAATCTCATCTTAATTTAGAAGGGGTGGTGGTTTTACATAGCGTTGGGCATGGTCCTGGTGACAGGCTACTGACTTGTGTTGAGGCATACGTCAAAGTCTAGACAACTTGTGTCCGCTATGGTGGTGGAGGAGGCTGTTTCAAAATGTGTAATTCTGCTTAAAACTCTAACTTTATGGAGTTCATTCTTTTCTGCTACATTTATCAGCAGCTGCAGATACATACGTATTTTTCACTGCTTGTGGTGGTAAGAACAATGTCTAGGTGATCCAAGATGGGATCTTTGTAGGCTTCTCTTCTTGTTTTGTAATGCTACTGTTTTTGGTAAAGAGAGTATTGACTTATTTCTCCATGATTGATTAGATGTGGCTATAAATAGCATTTTCTGTTATCTCAGATGTGGTTTGAAGTATTTACATTAGAATGTGTTACGTTGCTGACCGTGGTCTGCGGTCTGTTGAACAAATCTCAAAGGTAATAAATCTTACCTCTACTTTAAGACAAAAGCAAAAATATACCTCCTTTCAGTTCCAGCCCAGATAGCAGGAGATGGTTTTTTCCTCAGGCTTGTAATCACTACCCACAAGATGAGGAATTACTTTCTCTAGCCCAGCAATTAGTGTGAGCACTCTAAACCACACATTAGGCATCATTAGCCAAGTTAGCTCAAACCACCCAATTAATGTTTTAAGCTAACCTGCTGCGGTTTTTTGTGTTTTCTGAGAAGGATTAGGGAGAGCTCCTATGAAGCAGTTCTTGCAGCAGAACAGTGTGTATTTTTATGACACATGTTGGTATCTTTAGGGGAGAGATTTCCAGTAGAGTGTAATAACAAATAGGAAAAAGCAAGGAAGAGGAGATATTTTTTCCAGTCAGTGCTGCTACCTGAGGGGTGACCAAATGTATGCAGTCATTTGATTTCTGAGAAAAAGGAGATTGGAGGTGCTGGGGGGAAAGAATTTACTAACTATATAGAAAAAGGGGGATTGATATAAGAGGACTGATGGGTTGGAACTCCAGGTCCAAAGGTTTCACTTTGCTGAAGAGATGTGCCGTGAAACATAGCTTTGCTTTACCAAGGAAATGTGTTTGCAGACTTGTTAAGGGGAATGTGGATGTGCTTTGAGACTTGCTGAGAAGAATGTGAGGGCTAGTAAAACAAAAAGTGCCTGGTAGAAGGGATAAGTAAGTGTTGTCAGTCTTGAAGTACGGATAAGAAGGAGAGAAGAGAACAATTAATCTTCAAGCAGCTGAGTCAGATGGATAAGAAGTCTAAGGTCATTTTCCCAGCCTTGGGACTGATGGCTTGTAACGGCTTGACACTCTTGCCAAGAGATGATGAGTTTACTGTGAAAAAGGTCTTTCGTGTCAGTCAAGAGACCCTGCCTAAGACCCCCAAGACCAACTGTGCAAACGCGAACAGGAGAAGTCAAGAGAGGGATTCATTATAAGTATTAATTATAATATCCCCTCCTGTTTATGCATATGTATGAAAATTTGCGCTTTGGTGCACGAGATTTGGAGAAATTTCCCCCATGTGCCCAGCACTGCAATAGAGCATATCTGCTCCTAAGTCTCTGCGAGTTGGACTTCATTTCTGCATGTCAATGGGATGTGTAGCAAGGCAACATATTTATTTGTGAGGGGTTTTTTTTTCTTATGTCTGTCTTGTTTATGAGAATTTTGCTTCTACTGTTCTTCTTCTCCCCACTATACTTCACCCCCAAGTCTACTTGTGTTAGGAGTCTAATGATCTAAAGCCAGAAGTTTGAAACACAGATAACAAGGCAGAAGAATGTTTATGCCTGGGGAAAACAGGGAATTGTTTTTTAAGATATATATTTATCTTACACAACTCTTGACACTTTAAAGAGGGAAGGATACTTGATTTGAAAAAGAGCACCAGCTCTCCCATCAGGTGTGCCCATGAAGCACTGTAAATCATTAATTCTACTTTCCATACTTTTATCATTCTAATGCTACTTCATTCTGAGATCAAGGGGTGTACTGGGACAAAAAAAATTCACAATGCCCATGTAAAATGAATCTGAGAAACACATGCATTCCTAGTTGTCACAGTGTAATCCCTTGCTGTCAAGAAGTATGTGAGAGAGACCAAGTGGAGAGACGAGTGCTGGGGAAGAAAGTAAGCAGCTTACTCCTGATTGTCACTTTTCTTGAGTCAGATAGATGAAACCCATCCCTGTGACATTTCTATATTATATCTGATCTAGTTAAAGCTTTGAGGATTTGATAGTATAGTGTTAATGTTAATCTGACTGACAGAATCTTTCCTGGAGTTGACATGAGCAAATATATCAAGAAAATGATAAATTGATCACTCTGGAGAGCCTCATTACTACCAGCATGGAGAAAGATGAGATTACTTCTCCAATGCTAACCAGGAATCCTTTATACTATCCTACAAGGGATTGTGCCTTAGGGAAGAATGGCTAAGAATGAAGAAAGTGGATTTTGAGAGTAGAAAACTCAATATGAAATTAATTCAGGAGGGAATAATTACTGGGACAGATTCTTGAAATAAATTACATTTGTTTTGTTAATTGACCAAAGAATGTCACCCTGAGGTTCTTCTGATGCATGTGACATGTCACCTAAGAAATCAAAATGAGCTTGTAAGAACCACTGGAACCTCATGGAAGCAAACTGAGCCCAGGACTTTTCTCAAACTGTTTATATTTGAGAGTACCCAGAGCAAACCCACACTTTCTTCTAAGTCATCATTGACTCTTCCCTCAAAGTACACCTTTATGTAGGGCAAGGGCTTTGCAATCCATCAATCTGATAAAGAAGTCAAGAAGAGACATCTTGGGATAACTGTTAAGGCTTCTAGATAAGACCTATGTAGTGTTTTCTACACAAAGCATTTCACAAAGGCACTTCTCTACTTGCCTTACAAAATGGAGGTGCCTGAAACGTACAAGCTGAGTATGAATCTGAAAAGTGAATGGCAGACTGAAAAGAAAATCTTGTTTCCTAGTATCCTGGGTGGTCACTGGACTGCTGGGCTTAGCACACCAACCTTCTTCCTTTTCCTTATGTTCTACAGCACGTTGCTCTGCAGCCTCCAGAATGCAGCATTGCATGGTGGATGGTAATGGATGGTCCACTGCAGTACAGGCTTTCTTCTCGTTTATTTAAATATTCTGGTGAAATGCATTCCCATTATTTTGGCTCTGTATCTTTCATTACCTCATCTGCAGTATCTTCTGAATTTCACTTATTGTGAGGGAAACATTCTGTTAAAGCCCCAAATGAAATGTGTTTTGGGTCACTAGGCATTTATAAGAAATTGTGGAGACTAGCCTATCACATATGGGAGCAGTGATAAACTAATAGAGGCCATAGCAGGGATGGTAGTAGATGTATGTTTGGGGAAAGTGCAGATGCTTGCTGGATGCAAAAGCAGTGAAAGACAATGACTTTAGAAAAGCAACAGCTGAAACCATTTACCCAATATTAAGCAGGTTTGTGAAATACCATGCTCACTTAGCCTTAATACGTTTTAGAGTTTTGTTGGGATGAAAGAAAGAAGCTATAAAATTAAATCAGCTTGATCATCAGTCAGGAGATTCAAGGGAAGAACGATATACAAGATGTCTGCTTGACTCATCAAGAAAATGCAATGCACTGTTGTTTCCATTATGATTAAGGAGTTGTAACTCATGACTGCCAAGTGAGAAACATGCTCTTCCTCTTCACTGAAAACTGGAAACAAAAAGCTAATCACTTGTCTTAATATTTTTATCTTCTTGGAATATTAATGCTTAACATCCTGTTAGTTCAGTTGCCCAGCCTCTCAGTCTGCTGACTCATTTAGAGTATATAATAAGTTGATCTAATCACCAAGATTGAAAAAGGTTGTCTTTGTACCCCAAATAGTATGGCAGGTTCATCTTTGTGTGCATAATTCTTGGGAATCAGTCTGAGCTCTGAAGTCTGAACTTTGCTCTCGGTAACCGTGTTTCTAAGATGAGACTTTCAAAGTTGCCCAGATTTTCTTCATCAGGTATATCTAACACCAGCAGTTTGCATGCTGGTGAAGTAGAAAAGTTCTTGCTCCATAAGGAAGTTTGCCAAAATTCTCCCTTCTTCCTATCAGTTGGTTACGAATGCCTGTCTCATGCACGCAGTGGAGTCATATAGCTATCTGGAGAGTCCTGAAGCAGTGTTTATTGATATATGCTATATGTCCACACGCTAGCCTGTGGACATGTGAGGCTGTGGTTTTGTGTGTCCCACCTAAAAAGGGCTGTCTTCCACCATCTATTGGTGAAACAAAGTGAAGAAAGTTTGGCTGTGTGTTAGCTGAAGAAGCATGTCCCATATATTTCAGGCATACGCATGAGTAAACTGGTAGTAGTAGTAATTCTGTTCTGTGAATCAGAGGTCATATAATTGCACTGAGAGGACTGAGTGCAAAACACATGCATGAAGTTACCTCAGTTGTGTTGTAAATTATCAAAAGTAAGTAATGTGTAGTACTTATTACTAACCATGGTATTACCTGTAGGACAAGACTGTGAATGCTAATCAACCTTCTTGCTGATGATAGTGCAACGGACATCTCTTAGTGTTGCAGTTTGAAAATCACCAGAATTTTCAGATGTATAGATTTGTGCTTTCATGAAGAAAAAAGATGCATGTTGCATTAAGAGGACTCCCTCCCACCATGTCCCTCACTACAGTGAGCTGTCCTGGGGGAGGTGGATTAGGTGGCATTACAAAAGAGGGCTGATGATCCAGCCCTGCCTCTTTTGGCCCAGGTCTTACTCCCAGCACAGGGCTTCAGCTCCAGCACCTGCCCCCTCCCTGCTTCCCAGGATGGTGGGGGGAAGATGGGACGGGGCTGCTCGTGGTGGCTGACCACAGCCCCATAGACCTCCCGTAGATGGCTCAGGGCACTGGCCACCCTGCTTCCCTGGGCCCCCGTTCTGCCTCGAGTAGGCAGTGGGGAAGACGGCTAGCTGTGGCTTGCCACAGCTCCGCTGCCCCCAGCCCCACTGCCCTCCGCATGGACCCGACCCCGGCTTGGGAGTGGCAGCACTGGCTGCGACCCAGACCAGCCCTGGGCTGGCACCATGGATTGGAGAAGGAAGAACTAGTGTCGATTTTCCCCCAATGGAGCAACTATTCAGTGATCTGTGGTGAGCTGAAGGGATTCTTCCGTTTCCCCACTGTAGCTGAGGCAGGAGGAGAAAGGAGACGTGAGGATCATGGAACCCATTTGGCCACGTTTGCAGAGAGGAGAGGGCCCCTACTGATGCGGGCATGCGGTCAGTCTCCATCTTGAATCCCGCATTTGGCTGGAGCTGTCATCTTAGACTACACTGGTCAGCAAGAAGAGAGGCTGTCATTTCTGCAACTGAGAAAAGCTGAGGGATGCTCAAGTATTGGGGAGAGAAGGAGAATTACTTCGTGCTTAGCTGAAGAAAGCAGATGGACTCGAGACTCCTTAAACCTTGGGCATGGAAGAAAGAGACTGGGTCCTGTCTGAAAGCATGTCTCTTGCATCAAGGGATGCAGTTCAGGTGCTGAGGAATCAGGCCTGCCTGATCAGCGTTGTGCTGGAGAAGCTGCGCTGAAGTGTTGAAGAGTTCGTCCGTCAAGATGGACAAAGGTCCGGCATCTGCAGGCAAGAGTGGCAACACATAAAGCAGAGCAGAGAGGGTGGTGGTACCCATCTCTACTTGCCTGACATGTTCTTTCCCCAGGTCTTTAATGTAAAAAACCAAGGACTGATGTGATAGTGATCTCCCATTGTATTTTTCTCAGAATATGTGATGGCATTTGTGAGAGTTTCTAGTTTGTGTGCACTAACTTGCTTAACCTTCTTTTCTATATACAGTTACAGAGTTAATAAACCCTTTTCCATTTTCCCTAAGCTATCCATTGTCTGGCAAATTCTATCTGAGATCTCACTGAGACGTAACTGCTTTGTTTTCTTTTCCTTTACTTTTAATTGTGGTCTTGAACCCACCACAATTAGAAATGTGGATCAGCTTTCCTCTTTATCTGTGCTGCAAGAAGTTTTAGTCAGGAGAACGAAAATCTGACTCTACTACTGTTAGAGCTAATGAGAGGACGAGAAGCTTATCTACTAAAGTTTACTGAAAGACTATGTGAGGGCAACATTCATGAGAGTAACAAGGTTACTGACTGATGTGGCATGTGAAACAAATGTTATAGAACAGTAAAACATTCTGGAAATGCAAAAAAAGGCCTTCACTGAGAGGCTGGGCATGGACCTATATGACTTCCTTGGATGTTTCTAGTGTTTGCCAGGAAATTTTGAGATGATTAGCAAATACAGGATACAGTGAAGGAGCAACAGTAGGAAATGAAAAAGTGATCAAAGACTTCTGATGCAAGGGAATACTACCAGGAAAATAGGTATTTGGTGTTAATTGGTATCAAAACATACAAATCAAAATACTGGGTTTTGGGCTTTCATCCTCAGGTAGTACTTCTTTTCTGTGTCTTGCAATCTTTTTAATATTAAAAAGCTTTTCTTCTTTTATATCCTGAGGAAGTATTTGCAGAGGAGAGCACAGTGTCTGCTCAGAGTGGCTAGAGAAGATGTTTATAATTTCCTCTATTACTGATGTTAGTATTTAGAGGAACCATTCTTGAGGCTGTAGAGGAGCTCAGATTTGAACACAGAGCTTTCTGCCAAATGCATCTGGCAGAAAGTTTACCAAAACTTCTGGTTTTGAATGCAGGCACCTGCTCAAGGCTGAAACGTCGACATTTAGCATCTTTGCTTGTGGTGCACTTGCAGCGATGTTGTAGAGTGCTTATTTGTTATGCTGATAAATATTTCTTCACTTGCTGTCCTGAAGACTAAAATTGTTTAGCTGCAGAACAGATTGTTAGCAACAGCACTGCGCTCCTCTGTCCCAGCAGTGACAAACATTTGACTGTCATTATGTTCAGCCTGGACTATTTTGTAAATATTCTGAGCTCTCCATGTGCAGGTTGTCATCACCCTAGTGATAGAGCTTCATCTTACAAACTTTTTTCCATAAAATTAAACCAACAGGCCTTAGTTGGACAAAATTAAGGAAAGGGTACCAACAGATGTAGCTGAAAAGTGTCTTTAGAGAGTGGTGTAGGATTTAGAGTCTGAGATAGTACAGTATAATGAGGCATGAATATCTCACTAATCCATAGTCGTGTGTTACAGGACCTAAAGCACTGTTCTTGGGCTAGTGGACTACATGATATGGATCTGTTGGGATGTGCACTGGCAACAAACATGTTTTTCAGATAAAGCCAACTATGTTTTGACAAATGTTAAATATTTCCATTGTCATAGTCTTTCTTCAAAATTATAAGTCAGACAATGAGTGTGAAGCAGCTGTTGTATTCCTGTTCTGGGAAGAAAATCTGTGTGTATTCAAAGCTTACAGAGCCTGTCCCGGTACTATGAGAAAATGCAAACACATCAGCCATAAACATCTAATGCTTGTAATGGATTAAAAATCACCTGGTCTAAACACACACTTTTTACAAGTTTAGATTTCTGCCTAATGCAAAAGTTTTAAAAATGTTAAAGCAGAGGATTTTATTAAGGCTTATGTTCATCCCTTACAAGAGATATGTGATTGAGGTTAGGTTTTCGTGGATAAGCTCTAAAATAGTCTTCACAAATGTGGTCCTATGCATTTTATATTACAAAGATCAGCAGAAGTGTTTAAATTGAATGGATTGACTGTTTTACTACAAAGAATTCAGCCAACTGAGCTGGAGACCAGGAGTACTTTCTATAGTGAAGCCTCATCTGCAGAGCACTTTCCCTGAGGAAACTCAGCAGATCCCATGGGAGCTGTGTTCAAACTGACAATATGACTCCACCCTAATTCTTATTATTGCTAGTCCTCGATCAATTAACCTGCACAGATGGGTGACTCCATCCTAACTCTTATTATTGCTAGTCCTCGATCAATTAACCTGCACAGATGGGTAAGAGACTTACTAGGGGGCCTGGGGAACAGGATGGGAGTGGTGGTGCCCATGTGCTGGACGTGGATGATAAAAGTCAGCATTAGCAGATTCAGGAGTCATGTTGGCAGGATATGGCAAGTAACTTATTTATATAAATAGTCATCCAAGAGAATTAGCAGTCACAGCAAAGAGTGATGTGTGCTGGGCTGCCTCCCTCTGTGTGTGAGGTAGCCAAACTCTTGTAAACAAGGGGTGGAAATGGATCACTTTCCCACTGTGACAGATTCCCAATTTGTGACAAATCACAAGTCGGACTTTTTGCTCAATAGAAACAAATTGGTTGTGACTGCAATCATCCTTGCCACCCCTGGTCTAGTGTATTGCTTTGTATACTTATTTCCTTAGATAATATAGATTACAGGGCTCCTCTGACAGCATGGATATGCATAGATTAATGGCATCTGCATGTCTCCTGCGTTGCTGTCATTTTCTATGGTAACAGAGATATCATGGATTATGGAACCTTTGATATTCTTGTTTCTTAGCAAAGTGCAGCTCATGTAAACCAGCTTTGGTATCTGTACTACTCAGCACATTCCCATCTGGAAAGGTTTACAGGCACAAATGCCTGGAGGCGCTTGCATCCCTTGCCAGAATTGTTTTGCAGAGATGGGGATGCACACGTGGTGAGCAGCCTGCATATGCTCTGAAGTGCTGGGAAGTGTGTTGTACAAACAGCTGCGTGGAATCAGCTCAGGACCAGCTCTGAACCTCAGCTGGCTCCATGCAGAGCAACATAGCATTTCTGCTCCATATGTTCACAGGGGTATTGCCATGTGAACACAACCATATTGCTTCCACACCTGTACCAGCTTCGCATGCAGTTAGGGCTACATAAACACCATTTGGTGTCTGAAGTAATATACTGGATGTAAACTGCCTCGATGGGCTCTGCACCCTCCATGCAGTCTCTTTGTACAGGGGTTGGCTACACACCTTTGAAGCACTAAATTGTGTCTGCATGAGAGAATTGCACAACTCAAATCATATCAGTCAGCCTGTGTCTATGCACCTGCAGTCTGTTCAATTCTGAAACGTGGGACAGGACTTTAGGTACATGTATGTAGTTTTACTTTTGCTGTTGTGCTCCCTGACATCCTGGTCAAGACAGGCTGAATGCAGAAGACTCTTCTAGGTGGCATAGGGAAGGGGATAATGAACAGCTGCTTCTAAGAGCTGCTTTTAGAAGTCCAATTTAAAGCAAAACTTTTCCAAAGCATACTTCAGCTTTTCCTCTGTGTAAAGATTGCTTTGACCCTTTTGCATCCTATGTGAGCAAAATGGATGTGGTTTGGGTGTTTTGAGCATAAGGATAGTTATTTTGTTTGAGGTTTTTGTGTCCTGTGTGGATTTAACTGCCGCATGGAATGAAGTGAAAGCCGCTTTTTCGGAATCTGTCTGTTGTTTCTGTAAAAGGGCTGCTAGTTTCAGGCTGCCTGTATTATCTTAGCAGTGATTTTATGCCACTAAACAACAAGCTATTAGCACAACCTTGCTATTTGGTTTTGTCAGAATTTATGTGTCAGTGTGCAAATGTATTTTTTCTCTAAGTCTCATCTCTCCCAGCCTATAGTCTGATCAATTAAAGTGAAATTTGCAAACAACATAATAATGCTGGAAATCACAAAAGAGGGAGCTAAGGGCTGCAGCTGCTCTTGTAAACCTGACTTCCACAGACTTAGCAGGGCTTGGCATATTGGAAGCAAGTTCAGTAATAGGGGCCCTGCTGCTGCAGCTGTGCTCATGCAGTTGGAGTTCTGTTGTCAGTCTTGAATAGAAATGAGGCTCTGGAAGCTACTGACTGCCTCCTGCAACACACTGAGTGGCCTCAGCCTAAGTGGGAGCCATATGTGTTGCAGCACATCCTGTCCTGCTACAGAAGGTCAGTATAGGCTCAGGATCCAGGTGAACACTGAAGAAGTGTCAGGGGGCAATACTCTGTGATTTGCTCATAAGAGGGAAGATTACAGCCCCAAAGAAAGTGCAGGAGAATGTAGGCATCCATTTGTTGCCTGGCTCTGTGCTTCTGTGAGAGCTGAAGCAATCAATCTCATAAGTGAGTGGTAGCCTTTGCCAGCTCAAAGTTTATAGTGACCTCCTTACGGCTTCTGTCAAGCCTGTGATTTTCCTAATGAAGGGAGAATTTAAGGCCTTGTACTACATAGATTTTCTACACTTAAAGATGTTTGTTCTGAGTATATACTACTGGTGTGTTCAGTGATTCTGTGTCTGCCCAGTAGTTCTTTTTGTGTGTAATCTCCCTTGATTGCTTCTATTTGCTGTTAGCATCGCGGTTGGGTTCAGGCTTTCAGTGCCTTAAAGGAAGACACAAAGTGGATAATGGAAGGACTAAGCCATTGTCTCAGGTAAAAAACAAATTAAAAGAAAGACAGTCTGGTCTCGAGGTGGGGTCTCAGATAGAAGTTATCAGACAATGGGGCAGCTTAGAGAAGCAGAAGAGATTTGTTAAATCCATTGCTAAGCACAGAAGGACGAGAAGACCAAGCAAGTGAAAATACACAAAACAGAACCTCCATTGCAGTGCCATTACACATGTTCTGAGAAAAAATGGGCAAAGAATTCTGTAAGCAGTCTTTGGCTTCAGGCCAGGTCTCCTAGGGCAAGATACATATACACACTCAGCAACAGGGGAGGGCCACCCCCCAGAACATCTCAAATCCCCACTTCCTGAGCATTCTGCCAAAGGTTTAAGAGTTACGAGTCTTTTTCCAGTTTCTTGCGTGGAAGGTTCCATCAGCTGAACAAAGCAAACGCCCCTCAGGTATTGATTCTCCCGCTTACTCAATCATCTCCAGTTTTCTCAGTGGCAAAATGACAAGTTTCTCCTGCTGTTCAGGGGATCAGAGATGACAGTGGTCACATGACTGGCCATATGGCAAGCAGACAATGGTGGCGGCCACATGACAAAGTCAGCGGAGACCTCCTCCCTCCTTCTTCAGGCTTTCATGGTTTTTCCTCTTTAAGGTTAGCTCACCGCTCCAACATCTCCAGGCTTATAATCCTCAGTATAGCTCTATTTCACTTGATGCAAGAAATCAGCACTGATGATTCTCACTGCACCTGCCTACCTTGCAGCATGAGTGAGGAAAGGGCTTTCTTCCTGCACTGTTCCGTAGCTCTAGCCACAGACGAAGTGCACTGCCACAGTACAGCTTGGCTCAGAGATGCTTAGTGGCAGACACTGCCACTGTGCTCTGCTGCCATCGGAGCCCAACTCAGGTTAGGCAGGACCACAGTTGGTTGTGGCATTCCAGCCTTGGTCCCTGAGGAAGTCGGGGAGGGGTCTGACAACTGGTTATCCCTAGCTCACACCTCCTGGGTTGCATCTCTGGGGGTGAGCTGTGCTGCAGCTCCAGAGAAACAAGGAGGCTGCTCACCCCTCGAGCAGAGGCTTTTATCAAGGTGCAGAGTACATGGGAACATCCCTGGCATTGCTCACTAAACCAGCCACAAACCCCCTTTTGAAGACTCCCCTCACCCCCTTGGTTTCAGCCCTAGAGCCTTCATGGTTCTTGCAGCAGCTAGAAACTTTGTCCATTCAAATGAGGCATTGGCAGAAAAATACCTAGACCAATAGCTCTTAATGACTCCCTAAGAAGCAAAAAACATGCTCTCTGGGTTGAAGGGTTTCTTTCTGTCTCCTTTTCAACCTAAAATGTAACAGGTATTATTTTGGGAAAAGAAGATGAAAAGAAAAGTGATACCCAAAATCTAACCCAGGACAGCCGTTTTCCTTTATCCTCTCGTGTCACTCTTGCATTTTACTGCTATTCACTTTATGTCAATTCATCTTTAAAATACTAAGACTGAAAATAGATTCTGAAATTATCGGCAACAGTTTCTTAGTTTCTCGTGCAAATACAACGTTGTGTTTATGTATGTATGCTGTCTTTACTGTGATATTGTGCCTACTGAAAAAGCAGATTTTGTTGAGACATTTTGGCAGCTGAAAATCAACAGTCCACGGGCTTCTGTTTCTATGGATTAGGATATGCTGATGGCTTTCCTCTTTCTTGGTCTGCACAGATTTCAAAAACTAATGCAGTGCCTATTGTGTTAGACATATCAAGGGTAGCACTCCTTGTGAGATGATTTGTGTCCACAGTGTTGCAGTCTACCTACATAAAAAATAACTTTATAAGATTGTTTTGTGTCTTACAAGTTTAGAACCTTCTCTCTCTGTTGCAGGCAAATTTGAACTTGTCAAATGGTGCTCAGGCATATAGTTTAGCAATGGGCTTGGTAGAGGTAGGTTAATGGTTGGGCTTGATCTTAAAGGTCTTTTCCAACCTAAATAAAGCTAAAAAAAACTGCCCCCTTGCCCAGTTCATGCCAGAGCCTCCTTAATGGCATTACTGCTCATCCAGAAAATGAAGTTACCCAATGCTGCTAGTGATACGTCCTCCTGCCTGCAGGTAGCAAGTCAGAATAAGGGCGTCGTTCCACTTACACAGTGAGGCATTGATTCATTTTCACAGAGAGCTAAGTGTTTCAGCTCTCATTAAATTCAAGTCAACTACTAGTGAATCAGACTCAGTCACAGAATCATAGAGTCATAGGGATTGGAAGGGACCTTGAAAGACCATCTAGTCCAATCCCCCCAACACAGCAGGATCACCTACACCAAGTCACACAGGAACACATCCAGGCAGGTCTTAAATGCCTCCAGTGAGGGAGACTCCACAACTCCCCTGGGTAGCCTGTTCCAGAGCTCTGTCACCCTTCCTGTGAAGAAGTTCCTTCTCATATTGATGTGGAACCTCCTCTGTTCCAGCTTACAACCATTGCCCTTCATCCTATCTCTAGATGACATTGAGAAGAGCCTGGCTCCATCCTCCTGACACCCACTTCTCACATATTTATAAACATTAATGAGGTCACCCCTCAGTCTCTTCTCCAAGCTAAGGAGACCCAACTCCCTCAGCCTCTCCTCATCAGGGAGGTGCTCCACTTCCTTCATCATCCTTGTTGTCCTACGCTGGACTTCATCCAGCAGCTCCACATCCCTCTTGAACTGAGGCACCCAGAACTGGAAACAATACTCCAGATGTGGTCTCACTAGTGCAGAGTAGTAGTAGTATCTTATTCTGATAACCACCCCAATTCTCATCCACCCCATGATGCTGTTGGCCCTCTTGGCCACAAGAGCACACTGCTGGCTGACAGTCATCTTGCTGGCCACCAAGACCCCCAGGTTCCTTTCTCCTACACAGCTCTCCAACAGGCCAGTCCCCAGCCTATACTCGTTGTTCTTGCCTAGATGCAAGACTCTGCACTTCCCCTTGTTATATTGCATTCAGTTTCTCTCTACACAGCTCTGCAGCCTGTCCAGGTCTTGCTGAATGGCAGCACAGTCTGCTGGGGTGTTGGCGACATCACCCAGCTTTGTGTCATCAGCAGACTTGCTGACAGTGCACCCTAATCCCTCATCCAAGTCATCAATGAATAGATTGAACAGGACTGGTCCCAGCACTGACCCCTGGGCCTCCAACTAGACTCTGTCTCATTGACCACTACTCTCTGGCTTCTGTCGGGCAGCCAGTTCACAATCCACCTCACTGCCCAATCATTCAGTAGTAAGTCCTTGTAGTAAGAGAGCAGTATGAAGTGAGGCAGTCTGTGGTGGTGGCAAAGGGAATGGGGAGTGGTTATATTTAATCTGTATAATATTTTTGAACTCGCATTGAAATCACAGCTGGACATTTCTGGAGGGACGAGGAATGAATTCTGAGAAAGCACTTGTTTTCCTCTAAAATATTTGGGCTTTTTCTTTGAAATTTTGAAAACTCTTAAAGGAAACCACACTTCTTTACCAAGTATATTTATACTGAAAAGAAAAAAGAAAGTTGTGATAAAAAGCTTCTACCCCTTCCTCCTCACTAACTGTATTCAATGTTCATTCTTATTTTAAAAATCTTATTTTTGAGATACTTAAAAAAATTCCTCTCTGAGTATTTTTCTGTCTGACAGTACTAATTTAATCAAATCCATTCAACTCAGCTTCAATTAAGAAGATGAATGTACTGAGACTCCCAGCAAGGCTGTCTGTCAGTAGCATGGGATTATATGATCCTGCCATTTGGCTCCGTGTTTGCTCTTGGTGAGGCTGATAATTTCATCACCCTCCCTAAAGTTGCGTTTCATTGTTCATAAATTCTTTAGTGCCTCTTTAAGCCTCTCATATTGGAGCACTTTGTCTTCTGAAATGTCCTAGTTTGATCTGTCATTATGGTAGCATGTCACATTCCATTACACTATGTGTCTCACTAGGTGCAATGTAGTGTTGGCTGCCAACATAACTAATTGTGAGTGAGTCTTGCTTGTGAGGCAGTTTGCTGAAAAACACTGCTGAGAATACCATTTTCAGAGTATCTGCTCTTTGAACTGTCTTGGCATCAGTGAAACGCTTCATTGTAGAGAGACATAATGGAATTATGGGCTGTGTCCAGACTAGGAAACTTGTGCATAAACTCCCCACTGTTGCTACTCTTGGTTCAGCTCTCTAGTGATAGCTGCAAAGAGGAGAAATAAATGGGCTGCTGGTTCCCAAAGCTTTCAGAAGAACATTCACAGTTGTGGCCGTCACAACCTTCTACTCTGTTCCCATTTGCCCTCTTTAAGACAATGTCTGTCTTCTGCTGTCTGAAACAGTTATTGCTTACTTCCTATCTGCCCTCATCCTTCCCCCTCTGCATGCCTTGCTTCATGGCTCCTGTGATGCTGTTGGTGCTTTTCCTCCTACTTTGCTGGCTGTGGCTAGTGTGGCTGCCGGGATTAAATGAACAAGCCCAGCAGAGCTTGTTCAACTTAATTTGATCCTTGCCCACAGCCCTAGTGTACTTCATCAGTTGGGAACTGGTGATGCGAACACAGCTCCACTCACAGCTTCTAGCACTGGCACTTCATCTTGTGCCAAGCATGTCAGTGTGACACCCAAATTTAGCATGCCAGTCACTGATGCTTCCCCTGACAAAGCTCAGGCAGAGAGAGTGGGAAATTGTGGCAAAAGTACTCTACTGTGTTCAGAGAGAGATTGATAGCACCATTAATAAAGCTATTTTTAACAAATAGCACCTCTGTATGGAGAGAAACTAGCGCTGCCTTTTACAACCATCGGTGACACCTTTGTCTCTCCCATGTTATCACTGTGGTTTTTTTCTGTTATATCTATTTGAATCACTTTTGCCTTGTTGGTTCCCTGGGCTTGTGAAAGTCAAGTTCCCTCTCCAAAGAGAACAAAATAGCTACTGTATAGCATATGCAGCCCTACTGCATAGCATAAGAGATTTTCAGTTTTAAATGTTATCTTTATGAACTACTGTGAATTGACATGCAGGTAGTTTGAATGATACATGGTATAGACTCAGGGCCCCTTCCAACCTGATCCTAAACACCTCGAGGTAGGGGGCATCCACAACTTCTCTGGATAACTTGTTCCAGTACCTCACCACCCTCATAGTGAGGAATTTTTTCCGAACTTCCCATCTGAATTTCCCCTCTTTCAACTTGAAACCATTCCCCCTTGTCCTATCACTACAGTCTCTTGTAAAAAGTCACTCTCCAGCTTCTCTGCAGGCCCACTTCAGGTCATGGAATGCTCCTATAAGATCCTCTCTGAGCCTTCTCTTCTTCAGGCTGAATATTCCCAATTCCCTCAGCTTGCCTTCACAGGAAAAGTGCCCCAATCCCCTCTGTTCATCCTTGTGGCCCTTCTCTGACCTCACTCAGTTTCATGTCTCATGTATCAAGGGCTCCAGAACTGGACACAGTACTCCAGGTGAGATATCATAAGAGCAGACTAGAGGACAAGAATCATGTCCCTTGATCTTCTGGTGACACTTCTTTTGATCCAGCCCAGGATATGGATGGCCTTCTGGGCTGCACTAACACATTGTCCATGTTAAGCTTCTCATCTACCAATTCCTCCAAGTCTTTCTCCTGGGACTGCTTTCAATCCATTTACTACCCAGCAAGTATTTGTGCTTGGGATTAGATGTAGGACCCTGCACTTGGACTAGTTGAACCATACGCAGTTTGCGTGGGCCCAGTTCTCAAGCCTCCAAGGTCCCTCTAGATGGTCTCCCTTCCTTCCACCTTGTTGACCACTCAACACAGACTGTTATCATTGGCATGTTTGCTGAATGTACACTCAACATCATTGTCTGTGTCACTGACAAAGACAAACAGCACTGGAACCAGACCAGAACCCTGAGGGACACCACCCACAAATGATTGCCACCATGCCCAATGTAAATGTTGCAGTGTCACCACCTGAAGTGAAATCTGAAACAGTAGTACGTAAAATAAAGGTGGTTGTTTGAAGGTAGTATTCAAAGCCAAGTTATATTCTTAACTCCATAACTTCTGACACCATGAGAATACTAATTTCCCCCCTCCTGCCTCCACCCCCGAATCTTGCAATTATGTGCAGTAATACACTTTGACTTCCCTTCCTCTCCAGTTCCTCAGCCTGTAGAGCTTTTGAAAAACAGTTGTGAGTGCATTTTCTCTGCAATTGTAGAGGATTAAATTATCTGGTTTTGATGGAAATGGAAAACCTGGCCTTATCACTTCCCTATCCTCTTAGGATCTGCAGTCTAAAGAGAGCCATGAAATACGCAATGTTGTGAGAAAACTGGAAGAGCTACAGTGATGTATTTAATTTCATATTTTAAAGTTATTCTCTGTCCTTTTAACATCTAGATGTGAAACTGTTGATAAACAAAATCAAGAAACTGAGGTTTAGGCAAATCTTTGACTGTACATACATGCCCTTGTCTTCCTGTGGATGTGTGTCTCCCTTTCCCTTCATTGTCTTACTCATGGAATCAAGAGTGCTTTTACTTGTTAAGATATACTTTTAAAATATTCTGAGCCCTGAGCATTAGAAATGGATCTGAAAAGGAAGCACAAAGCTTTGGAAAGGGCTTCCTTGAATTTCCACTACAATAGATACTAGAGTGGCTTTTCTCAGGAGCTTATTACTGAATACAGACCTGACTAGAAACTGAGAGTACAATTCAATTTAGTATATGTGAACCATCATGCTCACTGTTGAATATCTGGTTATAGTTTTATGTGGCTATCGTTGTCATTTCTGAGACCTTTCTATGTGAAAGGAAACTAGCAAAGTCACTAAGTACTTGCAAGAGAGGAGAACTGTTAGTTGGAAGGAGTATTGAGGAAGCACGTTTTGAACCCAAGGCCGTNATAGCACCTCTGTATGGAGAGAAACTAGCGCTGCCTTTTACAACCATCGGTGACACCTTTGTCTCTCCCATGTTATCACTGTGGTTTTTTTCTGTTATATCTATTTGAATCACTTTTGCCTTGTTGGTTCCCTGGGCTTGTGAAAGTCAAGTTCCCTCTCCAAAGAGAACAAAATAGCTACTGTATAGCATATGCAGCCCTACTGCATAGCATAAGAGATTTTCAGTTTTAAATGTTATCTTTATGAACTACTGTGAATTGACATGCAGGTAGTTTGAATGATACATGGTATAGACTCAGGGCCCCTTCCAACCTGATCCTAAACACCTCGAGGTAGGGGGCATCCACAACTTCTCTGGATAACTTGTTCCAGTACCTCACCACCCTCATAGTGAGGAATTTTTTCCGAACTTCCCATCTGAATTTCCCCTCTTTCAACTTGAAACCATTCCCCCTTGTCCTATCACTACAGTCTCTTGTAAAAAGTCACTCTCCAGCTTCTCTGCAGGCCCACTTCAGGTCATGGAATGCTCCTATAAGATCCTCTCTGAGCCTTCTCTTCTTCAGGCTGAATATTCCCAATTCCCTCAGCTTGCCTTCACAGGAAAAGTGCCCCAATCCCCTCTGTTCATCCTTGTGGCCCTTCTCTGACCTCACTCAGTTTCATGTCTCATGTATCAAGGGCTCCAGAACTGGACACAGTACTCCAGGTGAGATATCATAAGAGCAGACTAGAGGACAAGAATCATGTCCCTTGATCTTCTGGTGACACTTCTTTTGATCCAGCCCAGGATATGGATGGCCTTCTGGGCTGCACTAACACATTGTCCATGTTAAGCTTCTCATCTACCAATTCCTCCAAGTCTTTCTCCTGGGACTGCTTTCAATCCATTTACTACCCAGCAAGTATTTGTGCTTGGGATTAGATGTAGGACCCTGCACTTGGACTAGTTGAACCATACGCAGTTTGCGTGGGCCCAGTTCTCAAGCCTCCAAGGTCCCTCTAGATGGTCTCCCTTCCTTCCACCTTGTTGACCACTCAACACAGACTGTTATCATTGGCATGTTTGCTGAATGTACACTCAACATCATTGTCTGTGTCACTGACAAAGACAAACAGCACTGGAACCAGACCAGAACCCTGAGGGACACCACCCACAAATGATTGCCACCATGCCCAATGTAAATGTTGCAGTGTCACCACCTGAAGTGAAATCTGAAACAGTAGTACGTAAAATAAAGGTGGTTGTTTGAAGGTAGTATTCAAAGCCAAGTTATATTCTTAACTCCATAACTTCTGACACCATGAGAATACTAATTTCCCCCCTCCTGCCTCCACCCCCGAATCTTGCAATTATGTGCAGTAATACACTTTGACTTCCCTTCCTCTCCAGTTCCTCAGCCTGTAGAGCTTTTGAAAAACAGTTGTGAGTGCATTTTCTCTGCAATTGTAGAGGATTAAATTATCTGGTTTTGATGGAAATGGAAAACCTGGCCTTATCACTTCCCTATCCTCTTAGGATCTGCAGTCTAAAGAGAGCCATGAAATACGCAATGTTGTGAGAAAACTGGAAGAGCTACAGTGATGTATTTAATTTCATATTTTAAAGTTATTCTCTGTCCTTTTAACATCTAGATGTGAAACTGTTGATAAACAAAATCAAGAAACTGAGGTTTAGGCAAATCTTTGACTGTACATACATGCCCTTGTCTTCCTGTGGATGTGTGTCTCCCTTTCCCTTCATTGTCTTACTCATGGAATCAAGAGTGCTTTTACTTGTTAAGATATACTTTTAAAATATTCTGAGCCCTGAGCATTAGAAATGGATCTGAAAAGGAAGCACAAAGCTTTGGAAAGGGCTTCCTTGAATTTCCACTACAATAGATACTAGAGTGGCTTTTCTCAGGAGCTTATTACTGAATACAGACCTGACTAGAAACTGAGAGTACAATTCAATTTAGTATATGTGAACCATCATGCTCACTGTTGAATATCTGGTTATAGTTTTATGTGGCTATCGTTGTCATTTCTGAGACCTTTCTATGTGAAAGGAAACTAGCAAAGTCACTAAGTACTTGCAAGAGAGGAGAACTGTTAGTTGGAAGGAGTATTGAGGAAGCACGTTTTGAACCCAAGGCCGTGCAGTTTTTCAGATAGTCCTTCTCAAGTCTTCTAGGAGGTGTAGCAAAAGCTGTGAGAATCAGACTTCAATGGTTTAACTTCCTGTATGAGCCTACATACCAATAAACTACTTGTTATATCAGTAGTGATAATTCTCATGGACATTTGCTAGTCTAATCTTAGTCTGCTTTCACTACTGAAGAAGGATGACAGCTCTGTGTGTGTGTGCTGTGAGCAAACTGAATTCCAAGCACATTGTACAGCATTACCTGATTTTCAAGGGCAAAGCTGAAGCTAGTTTTGCTGTAGTTCTGATGGTTTTGCTTTTCATTTAGAAAAAGAAAAAGAAAGATAAAGTGGGGATGGGGTATTCAAATAGTTGATCGTTGTTATTGCATTATTTATTTTCACTAAAATCATAATACTAACTGCAAATAGCCTTAGAAATGTTTAATGGCCACTGTCATCAATGGCATTTGACAGGCAAATGAATGTCCAGTGATATGAAATACAGTTAACACATAAACATGTGGCAGGTTCACGGTCTTTAGTGACCTAGACTTTTAACATCAGCATGGTCTTAGATCAGCACAGGCCTAGTATGACACTAAAGTCTTTTTAAGTTTCCATAGAGTAACTTCTGTTGTTTTAGATTTTATGACTTGAGAATTGTCCTTTGTATGGCTTGAGAATTACTAGATAGAAGAACCTTGAGAGTGACAGATGTGATGGAGATGATTTTTCTGTGAATAATTTTTTTCACTTTTAAGTGGAATGGTTGTTATTATTTAAGGTGGGCAAGTATAACTTAAAAGAAGAAAGGTTTCCAAATAACCATTTGCATTTACTTACTTTACAGAATGCCTGACCCTTTCTCCCTTAGTGTCACAGATTTGTTTCCTAAAAAGCTTTAGTTCCTAGGAAGAAAAGTGTTGTAGCTACTCCTGCCAACATATACCCATCAGTTATTGCTGGTGTGAATATTCATATGTTTGAATCAGAAGATGAGAAGGGCTGCTTGTGGCCTGGGAATTATTCTGTCAGAAAGCAGATGGCTTCATGGCTGCAATGAGCACATGATGTGAGTTACTGGAACCAGTTGTGAACGCTTTCTGAACAGTACTTATGATAAATAGTGAATCCTTTGTGCAGCCTGGAGGGGTATGTTCCTACGGATGAATTTTTCAGTATCTGTGCGTTTGTATATTGCACTGTTTCATTATACCAGATGCATTGTTAGTACATAAGATGTGCTTGCCTTTCAGTTTTTGTCTACCTAGCCAGGTGTCAGTTAGGTCTAATGTAGCTATATAACCAATTCCATGAATATAGTTTTTGTTGAGAACTAATTAGTACAAGCTTCATAATTGCAATTAATTGAAATGAAATGAAATATAGTTTTGCCTATCAGATAACACTGATAGATTATTATGGCCATTTCATGATTCGACTTATCATGTATTCTAGACTCAGGACCAGAAATGCAGTTTTCACTGAAAAGTGCTGCCTCAAAAGAGACACTATTCTGGCATGTGTTTGTGAAAGATCATGGAAAACTGAACTTTGTTTTTATCAAGGCACTCCAGGTGATCTGCTTCTTATCATTTTCTGGCAGAGTGACATGCCTGTAGTTTCCTGAATTCTCATTCTGCCCTCTCTTGTAGATGCGTGTCACATCTGCTGGGTTACAGTCAACTGGCGCTTCCCTGGTAGGCCAGGACTGCTGATACATGATGGAAAGTGGTTTTTGCTAGTTCCCTCAGTACTCTTGGGTGTATCCCATTCAGCCCTATAGACTACAGTGTGTCTGGTGTAATAGTTCACTATCAAAACTCTTGGATTATAGGGGTTTCATTCTGTTCCCTGTCTCTGTCTTCCAGCTCAGGGAGCTGGTCTTTCTGTTCATGACTGAGGCAAAGAAGACATTCAGTACCTCAGACTTTTCCTCATCCTTTGTCACTGTGTTTCCCCCTGCATCTAACAGAGGTTGGTGATTCTCCTTAGGCTACATTTTGCTGTTAATGTTGTTTTTGAAACATTATTGTATTTTATGGTGTTGGCCAGATAAAGTACCACTTGGGCTTTGGCCCTTCTAATTTTCTCCCTGCACAGCTGAGCAAAATTCTTCTATTTTTCATAAGTGGCCTGCCCCTTCTTCTATAGCCCATAGACTTCAACTTTCTTCTCAAGTTCCCATTAGAGCTTTCTATTTTTGCTTCCTCGCTAGCTCATTCTTATCATACACTGGGACAGCTTGCTATTGTGCCTTAAAGTTTTCTCTCTTAAAGAATGCCCAGCCTTCCTGGACTCCTTCATATTTCAGGACTGCCTCCCAAGAGGGTCTGTCAACCAATCTCCTAAACTGGGCAATCTCTGTTTTCTGGAAGTCCAAGAAATCGGTTCTACTGAGCCAAGAATTGATAACTGCTCTCCCATGATCATTATGTCCAAAACTGTTATCAACCTTTATATCACCCTCTAGTTCTTTTCTGTTCATAAACAGCACGTCTTGCAGGGACCCCTCCCTAGTTGGCTCTTTTACCAATTGTCAGGCAATTATCTTCCCCACACTCCAGGAACCTCCTAGACTGTTTCCTCATCGATGTATTGTGTTTCTGTCAGATATCTGGCAAGATGAAGCGCACCACAGGAATGAGTGAGACTTCTTCCAGCTGTGTATAGAATATTTGTCTACCTCTTTCTTCATCCTGTTTGGGGTATCTATAACAGACCCCCATCATGATAGTGCCTGCCTTGTTGGCACTTCTTCCTGATTCTTGCCAATAAATACTTAACCATCATTATACTCTAGACAAAACACTCCGTAACAGATGGAGCCACTCCACCATCTATTTCAGGGGTCCTCAAACCCTGGCCCACAGGCCGGATACAGCCCCCCAGGGTCTCCAATGCAGCCGCTGGTATTTGCGTAGAACCTCCTATGTTCCAGTTTACACCCATATCCCCTTATCCTATAACTAGTTGACATTGAGAAGAGCCTGGTCCCATCCTCCTGATACCCACTCCTCATATATCTATAGACATTAATGAGGTCACCCCTCAGTCTCCTCTTTTCCAAGCTAAAGAGACCCAGCTCCCTCAGCCTTTCATAATAAATGAGGTGTTGTCCTCTTTGCATCATCTTCATGGCTCTGCACTGGACTCTCTCCAGCAGTTCCACATCCCTCTAGAACTGAGGAGCCCAGAACTGGACACAATACTCCAGATGTGATCTCACCAGGGCAGAGTAGAGGGGGAGAAGAACCTCTCTTGATCTGCTAACCACCCCCCTTCTTATCCACCCCAGGATGCTGTTGGCCCTCTTGGCCACAAGGTCACATTTCTGGCTCATGGTCATCCTGCTGTCCACGAGGACCCCCAAGTCCCTTCCTCCTACATTGCTCTCTAACAGGTCAGTCCCCAACCGATACTGGTACCTGGGGTTGCTCTTGCCCAGATACAAGACTCTAAAGCACAGAAGACCAATTTCTGTGGTACAATACTGTACAATTTATCACAGGAAGAGGTATGAAGTGACTGCGCTGACTGGCAAGTGACACTGCTTTTGTTCCAAAGGAGGCATAATCCAGAAGTGTGGATGCCAAAACAGACATTGAGCATTGTACATGTTGTATCTTGTAGACCCATATATGAAAAGTACATTGGCTTGGAATACACCAACAGTCCTTGATTGTGTCACAATTAGAGTGAATGATTTTTTTCTTGAGAGTACTTTTTTGGAGTTTCTGATTTGGTTCTATACAGTATTTTCCTGTCCCATACCAAACACACTTTTGTTGCTAACCTTAAGCCTATATTTCTTAAGTAAAGAAAATTAGCCCTTTGGTGTGCTACACCAATCAGCCGATGAACTGGGTAGTAATATCATTCTCAATTGACTGTTTGCTTGGAACAGAATTTCAGTCTCTCACTGCGTTACCAAGGAAGTCATCTATTTTATTCCTTTTTATTTTATTCATGCTAAAAGTTTGCAGTGTTGGGGAATTTCTTTTGCATAAATTGATGTTTTGGGTCTGGCTGGGCAGGAGATTACTCTCTTCCTAGCAGTCTCTTGTGTGCTGTGTTTAGGATTTGTGGCTAAAGCATTGTTGATAACCTGCCCAAACAGCCTGTTTTGCATATTGCCAGACAGTGTTGGCATCAGATCACATCTTTCTTTTCCCTACTCTAACCCTTCTGCCAGTGAGCAGGCTGCAGGCTGGGAGGGGATGCAGCAACTTGAACTGACAAAAAGATATCACCTATCATATAATATCAGCTTCAGGAATAGAACTGGCATATGGCAAAAGAAAGATGAGGACTTTTTCTTTCAGTGTGGCCAGACTTTTCTTTCAGACTGGCTAGACACCAGTCTGCTTATGGGAGATGGTGAGTTTGGCATTACTTGTTTCTTCTTTGGGTGGTTAGGCACTGGAATAGGCTTCTCAGGGAGGTGGTTGAGTTGCCACCCCTGGATGGGTTTAAAGTGGTTTAAACTCATTTAAATGGTTTAAATTCATTTAAACTCATTTAAATGGTTTAAATTCATTTAAACTCATTTAAATGGTTTAAAGACCATTTGAATGATATGATGAGAGATATGGTTTAAGGGTGAACTTGTAAGGTAGGGTAGATGGTTGGACTTTATGATCCCAGGGGTCATTTCCAGCCAGAGTGGTTCTGTGATTCTTCCCTTCAGCTATTAAATTGTCTTTATCTCAACTTATGATATTTCTGGCTTTTGCTCTTCCTTTTTTGTCCCCCACTCTAACGAGCAGGGTGGGGTGACCTAGAGGCTGTGTGGGTGTTCAGCTGTGTGGGTCAATGGGTGAAAACCTTTTAGTCCTCTCCTACATGAGAAACTGCCAGTGTCACTGTTGAGATTCTCAGCTGGACTCTCTGATCACATCTCTTCCTTACCTTTCTTTTCCCGTTGAGTGTTAGACCAATGCTTGCTCTATCCCTTAATCTTTCTAATGGCAAAATCCTGTTCTTCCAGTTTTGAAGAAAGCTGAATGAGTGCTCTTTAACTGTCTCCAATAAAATTAGCATTTGCCTAGCTGAATTGGTTGTAGAGTCCTTGAAGAAAAGTTTTTAAGTGACAGAAGATGACTTGTGATAACATAAAGAATAAATTATCATTGAGTACTGTGGGGGCATGTTGATTCCTGGCTGGGATGTTAGAAAGGCTGTAGGCTAGAACTTGATAGCAGTACTCTAGCTATTTACCATCTGTATTTTTCTTAATGACAAAAATAATCATTGTGTTTCTGCACTGCTGACAAGATTCTGAGCCAAGATTCCAATCTGAGAATGTGATCTGGAGTTCTGGTCTGACTATATCAGCTGTGCTTTTCAGCCAGTTCCAGCAAACGATTCTGTAATAGTGGAGTGGTCTGATCCAGAAAATGTACAGATGTTGCAGTATATTGTAAGTACTTTGGCAGCTTAAAAGGTGGGTCTTAAAAGGCTCCAGAGAAGGAAACTCCACAGCCTCCTTGGGCAGCTCCTTCCAGTGCTCTGTGACCCTCACAGTAAAGAAAATTTTCCTCATAGAATCATTCCAGCACGCACCCAGTTTCCCTTGTCCTACCACAGGATGCAAGTGAAAAGAGATTGTATCTTTCTTCTTGATACTTGGCTCTCATGGACTTAAAGACAGTGATTAAGTCCCCACATAATCTTCTCTCCAAACTGAAAAATCAAGTTCTCCTGTATCCCAGTCATCCTCATGGCCCTCTGTTGGATTCTCTCAATCAGATCTCTGTCCCTCTTGAACTGGAGAGCCCATAATTGGACACAGTATTCCAGATGTGGTCTCACTAGGGCAGAGTAGAGGGAGAGGAGAACATCCCTTGATCTGCTACACACACTTCTCTTGATCCATCCCAGGATTCCATTTGCCGTCTTGGCCACCAGAGCACAGTGCTGTTTCATGGATAATTCGTTGTCTACAAGAACACCAAGGTTTCTCCACGGATGTGCTCTCCAGTAGATCATCCCCCAACCTGTATTGACACATTTCATTACTCCTTCCTAGATAAAGGACTCTGCACTTAATCTTGTTGAACCTCATAAAATTCCTCTTTACCCAACCCTCCAGTCTGTCCAGGTCTTCCACACAGCCATCAGGTGAACTGGCTGGACCACCCAGCCTAGTGTCATCAGCAGACTTGCTGAGAAGACATTCTATCCCATCATCAAGTTAATTAATAAAGATATTGAAGAAAGCCAGATCCAACACTGATCCCTGGAGGACACCACTGGTTACAGGAGTAACTTAACTGCATTCCACATGCTTTACATTAATGCTGGAAAGTTTACTGTTGTGTTTTAGAATCATAGAATCATTAGGGATTGGAAGGGATCTCGAAAGATCATCTAGTCCGATCCCCCTGCCACAGCAGGATCACCTAGACCAAGCCATAGAATCAGTCAGGGTTAGAAGGGACCACAGGATCATCCAGTTCCAATCCCCCTGCCATGGGCAGAGACACCCTACGCTAGATTTCTACTTGTGTTGCTCTGCAGAATTTGGGTGCATTGATCTTGACCTTAGATTTGCTGCTAAGCTTGAGAACAGACAAAACACTTAGTGACAGAAATAGAAAACTCTTTTGCCAATGTCTTTTTTTTAATCTATACAAGATTTGTAAAATAACCTCAGAATTTTAGGTTTACCTATGTTACATGCAGAGACATAATTCTTATAAACCATTTGCAAGAAACTGAGATCTAGAGCAGATGATTTACCTGACTTACATTAATCTGTATCACTACCATGAAATGTGAGGGGAAAAGCTTTTATGAAAAGACAATATGTTTTCATTTTTAAAAATTAAATAAAAATAATTATCTGATTATCACTTGCATCAACCTGCTACTTCAGCTTTTTGTGCCAGCACTGATGCTTCTGGTGTCATATCTTTGCCTTCACCTTTTATTTTCATCTCTAGTGACTCCTTAGTGCTCTGCAGAACCTAGCAGTTCAATGTTTGTATAGAGAAAAATGGACCGGTTTTCCATGAGCAAATACGTGATTTATCATCCACACCTTCCATTAAATCATATGGTTTTGGGCTGTCCTGTCACTTTTCCACCTTGCATCCTGTTTCCCAAGTCTTGAGTGTCTTAGGAAATAATTTCAACACCCTTGTATAATCCTAATGCAATATTCCTTCAGTTTGTCTCCAGTGTTCCGTTTCTTATTCAGCACAGTCTATGATAACAACCTCTCTCTCTTTTTTTGTTGGCATTGTACAGCCTAATATATCAGCACAGCACTGCGAGAGAGCTCTGTAATTACTTTAGGGATTAGTGAAGGGTGACCAAGTGTGTCGATGCATGCACTATGCTTCCTCTTCAGCAATAGAGTATCAGAAAAGTGCAGACAACAGCCTACATGCTAAAAGCAATGTTCACACTCAGTTGAGGTAGTACTGAACTTTGACATCCACAGGAACATAGCAGCCTTGAAGGCTGTTTTGTTGCGTTTTCAGCAAAATTTCTCAGTTTTGCTTTTACTGTACTCTAAAGTGTTGCTTGTTGTATGGTAATATTAGATCCTGATCCATGTTAACTTTTTTCAGGTAAACTCCATGGAAGAGTCAGGTTCAGGACTACTTGATGGTACTGCTACTACCACAGGTGGGAAACAATGTTCTTTCAAGACCATCACAAGACTAAGTTACTTCTGCTCTGCATACAAGGTATGCTTCTTACAGTATTCTATCAAATAACAACATACACATTATAAAAGCAGCACAACACACAGCTTTCCTTACAAAGCAGATGAGGAAAAGCACCATTTATAGAACAGAATATTTTATTAAACGTAATAGACTAATGGAAAGAAAGAAGAAGAAATTATGGTAAGCTAAAGAGGTTCTTTTGACTATTGCTTTGGTTGGCTTTGTGTATTTTAGCTTAGAGAAGTCAGCAGGTTTGTCTTTGGGAGTTTAGGATTTGCTGATCTACTTGCTGTCTGTACTGTTTTTTAAGGCCAACTGCAAGGTCTCATGATGAACTTCGTTGATACAGTTCAGTGCAGGAATGACTGGAACGTACCCAAGACAGCAGATGCCTGAGAGTGTATTGGCTTGTCTGCAGAGGTGCTTGCACAGACTGTGGCGTATGGGTAGGACATGGAGCATGCTATGTCCACAACCTGTTCTGAACCTTCATTGTACTAGAGGTGTAGACATGCTGCTTCAGCTTTTCTGCCAAGGACACCAGGATAGGGTCAACAAAGGATAAAAGGCACATTACTGTGTGGAGCAGCCTTCCCAGTACAGAAAGCACACAGGCTTGCATGTTTTGTTTGCTATGGTCCTGATTATGGAAATACTGGGATAGCTTTTTCAAGATGCCGTATCTCCTCTACATCATTCTGCCAAATCTAAGAAGTCAAATAACAGGAAAGCCCAATAAGCTGAAGATTGCCTTGGGGCTTCTGAACTTCTACACTGAAGTGGAGTGAGGTAGTGGTGGGGAATCATAAAGAGCTGCTTTGTGTTCTCCCAAATGGAACTGATACCAGAGCTTATTAACTGCAGCTGGGCAGCTGATTCATAATAGTGGTATCCTTTAGCAAAAGCATATGTTATCTGTCTAAAAAACAGGTGCCATTCTTCTCTTTTAATGTCTCCAGATTGTTGTGATTATTTCGAAGTACATTAT
The DNA here is from genome assembly GCA_013400115.1 of Rhinopomastus cyanomelas. Classification (NCBI taxonomy): domain Eukaryota; kingdom Metazoa; phylum Chordata; class Aves; order Bucerotiformes; family Rhinopomastidae; genus Rhinopomastus; species Rhinopomastus cyanomelas. The sequence continues at coordinate 206,410 of VXBP01003844.1, forward strand.
CCCACAGGCATTCATTTCCCTCAGTCTACTTAAAGATACATATTTTCAGCTAGTTCTAAGAATCCTTACTACATAGCCCCATGTCACTGATCCCTGCAGGCCTGTTCAACTCTAGAGGTTGCTTCCTCAGCCTCCTGAATTGTCCACAGTTTGCTGATGGGTTTCACGTAGTTACACCCTTTGGGGATGAGATACAATGCTAAGGAAAGAAGCTTAGCAAAGAAAGCACCCACACAATTAAAATGAACAATATATCAGATCTCTAGTAAGTAATTTTTTGATGCTGCCTGACCCTGATTCTGGGTTTGGTTTAAATCCTCAGTAAAGGCTAAGTCTTTCCATGTTGCCCTCTGGCAACAGACTACTTTTGGCTGAAGAATTTATCTTTGTTAAACAGACTGTCACTGTTTGGTCTCCTGGACAGAACTGCTGTTAACTGATATTATCTCAGACTGAGCATTTAAGCCCTCACCCTTGGTGTGTTCTTGCAGAGTATGTCCAAACACAATAGTTCTGTTGGATGAAGGCCCATTGCTTCCTTCAGCAGTCCAGGTGAGGCATTTTTTATTTCCTCATTGCTCATTTCCTCCTACCAAATGGATGCTTTTAATTTCCAAAAATATCTGCCTTTTAGTTTTTCTCTTTTTCTTTTTTTTTCCAGACAAAGTACCAATAGCACTCACAGAGAAACATGAAATTCACAGTAACCGCACAAGTACATCTCCAAATACTAACGCAGTCTGAAAATAACATTCATATGGTAGTTAGTTGCTGGATGCTTATTTCTTTTACTCATTGCTCTGAAGAGCATGTGAAGTAGCTTTGCTTTTGTCATCTAATGTTGTGTTGACAGAAATGAACCTGTTTATGCAGATTTCTGCCCTTAAACCTCAGGTCTGTTGCCTTATTCACCCTGTCTACATCATGATGTGCAGAGCCATGATGCACTCACAGCTTCCCGTGCAATGGCAGGCTGCAGTTTGCTGGAAGATTCTGAGAGAATTTTCTTGAATTTTCTGGGCATGAACCTTCAGGACAATACTGCAACCCCGGCAGTATGCAACTGGGTGTTGCCTGCATTCCCTTCTGTGTTGTGTTTTTGTTGCTAGTAGAATTAATTACACTTACTTGAATTTTTAGCCCGTTGGCTTCTTTGCTGCCACAGACTTTGCTATAAAACATTAGGATGTAAGAAAAGGGCTCTTTGTTTGAATGGGATCAATTCCTGAAACAACAGTTCAGTTACATTGTCTTTGCTCTGAAGACAGGTCTAAAGAGATAGACATGTCTGTCTTTTTAAGGAGGAAAACTAGAGAGAGTGTTAAAAAGTACTCATGCTAGAAATGAAAGATGGAGAAGAGTGATATTAAATCATAAATCACAGACTCACAGAATCACTCTGGTTGGAAAAGACTTTCGGGATCTTTGAGTCCAACCATCTACTCTACCTTGCAAGTTCACCCCTAAACCACATCCCTCAACACCTCATCCAAACGATCTTTAAATACATCTGGGGATGGCGACTCAACCATCTTCCTGGGAAGCCCATTCCAGTACTTGACCACCCTTTCTGTGAAAAAACTTTTCCTAATACCAAGTCTAAAGCTACCTTGTCACTACTTGAACCCGTTCCCTCTTGTTCTATCACTAACTGCTTGTCAGAAGACACCAGCACCAACCTCTCCACAATGTCCTTTCATGTAATTGTAGAAAGTGACAAGGAAAGTCTCCTTCTCAAATGCCAAGGTCTGTATGGCAGACTTTGTTATGTGGACAGGATGGTAAAAATACACTGGCATTTTGTCTGTGAAAACTGCAGATTTTATTGAAATTTTTTTTCTATATCTTTGTGGTAGATGGATCCTGCACAAAATTTCCATGTTCCCTGATAGGATAATGGATTGTTTTGAAACCACAACTTACTTTGGAAACATAAGTTTGACTTTACTATTTATTCTACAGCTATCAGGAGCTTATGATATTGATTTGTCTGCTCTGGCTGATTATGAGAACTAAAGGACAACCTTTATTCTCTATGGCTCTGTCTAAACAAGTGCTGCCTGACCTACTAACGTTTCCTTCTTTGTCTGAATGCTAAGTGTAGAAGTACCTTGTTTTCATGTGCATAGCCCCAGGAAGTAACACTACCTTGCTTCCCATGCGTTTGCTTGAGCAAAGTAGAACTTGACAAACCTCTTCGTTGTTTAGAAATCCTCAGAACTGAAGGTTAAACGTATTTCCAAAAAGGATTTCTTGTGCCTTCCTTTCTATTGTCTTTCTCCCTGTCCCTTTCCTATCCTGGTGTTTAGAAGGAGCATATGCATTGTAATATTTTCCATGTTGTGCAGAGCTAAAAAAAAAGAGAAAGGAACAGACAGCCATGGCAAACCTGTGCTGCTGAAGTGTGGAAGACAGACTGAGATGCAAAGCCTGGTCTCATAACCCCAAGGAAGTTGAACAGCCACATGAGGAAAGGGCTGTGGCATTTGCCTTTAATGGAATTTGGTGATATGCCTGTCCAGGGTGGGTTTAAGTCTCTAGGAAGCAAAGTATTCATCTGTGTAATGTTCCCATAACATGAAGCAGTGCTGCTTCTGTTTTATAGATGATACACTTGAAGAAAAATGGGGTCCTACACAAAGGCTAACTGTAGTCAGTGAATACCAAAATACTGTGATCTTTTGTCTGAAAGAGCCTCTCTGTTTTCACAAGCTATAGGAAACCCAAATGTTTGCTTAACTATAGCTAAGCTTTTGTGAATCTTGCCCCCTTGCACCATCCCCAAAAAGACTGATTTTTCTAGGTCATGCAGAAATTATTAAAGAGTACCTTGGAGCTAAAAATGTCTCCCACTTCTTGTGACTGCCAGAGTAGCATGCTGGCCACTTGACCATCTTTCTTGACTATTGTTCAGCTGCATGTAACCATTAAAGATTTCCTGTGGATATTTACGTAGAGTGCCTGTGGTACTTCAACAGAAACAATTTGCTGTAGTCTCTGAAATCACTCTCTTACCACTGACTCCAGACTTCTTTAGACAGTAGCTGATAAAGTTCAAAACATTAATTTCCACCAATAAACAGGAACTGGGAGCCTAGGGAGTTAACAGGGCTTTTTTTCATCTCAGTCTAACTCTCTGATCTAATTTCAGATAGCAGGAAATATGCCAACTTTAGCCACTAATTAGAGCTACTCTTTGGAGATTATTTGTAGCAGACCTACAAGCTTCTTATAACAAAAACGCACTGACAGTTCTGCCAGCATAAATACATTAGATGTTTGCAGTGTGGAGGCTGTTTGAAATATGCGATGAATTGTTACAAAGAGCTTTCAAATTTATCAGGCTACACAAACAGTAATTTTACCTGGAAACAATGGTTCTGTATTTCCCCAGAAACTGTGGCAACGTTGCCAGTTTTGTCTCTTTTCTTGCAGGTTGAAATAATAAAGGATGAGACAGTATTAGTAATTCCACTTTATTTTTCACTTTTACTTCGTTCCTGTTTTTGACAGTGCTCTTGGTTACATATTCCACTGTACTCTGGTTATGTTCACTTGGGAATAGATCTTTACTCCGCCCTAGAATACCTCTTGCTCTCAGAGAGAATAAAGTACTCCGAACTCATTACAATGTTGTCTGTCCATAATCATCTGTTGTCAGAGGACTTGATCTTGCTGACTTCACAGTGGGCTTCAGCTTTCTCAAGAAGTTTTTCCTCTCAGTGTAGCTGTATTTACTATCCAGCAAAGCAAGTGATAGTGAATCTGACCAAGAAAAGTGAAGAGTATGGACAAGTGTGTGCTGGCAGAGATGTGATTACAAGATTGTCCATCATCTTTTCTAAGTCATGGGGATCAGGAGAGGTGCATAGGGACTGAAGGATAGCAAATGTCACTGGAATCTTCAAAAAGGCTAAGGAGGACCCAGGTAACTATAGACCAGTCAGCCTCACCTCCATCCCAGGAAAAGTGATGGAACAATTTGTTCTAGAGGTTGTCTCCAGGCACATCAAGGACAGGAGGGTTGTTAGGGACAGTCCGCATGGCTTCACAAAGGGAAAGTCATGCTTGACCAACTTGATAGCCTTTTATGAGGGCATCACCAGGTGGATATGTTATATGTAATTTGACCCAAAACAGGTTATTCTTAACCAATTACAATTTATTAAATAAGAACAAGCAAACAGCGCTTAAGGGTTCCTAAGGGTAGCGCTGGGTGCCAGGACGGGGAAGGTTAAACACCGTCCTTCCCGCACTCCTGCACACCGAAAATGGCTCAAGTCCCCTCTTTTATACCCCATGCATGGTCC
>VXBP01003844.1:210730-237633 GCA_013400115.1 Rhinopomastus cyanomelas
CTCCGAGGTGACCTTATTGTGGCCTTTCAGTACCTGAAGGGGGCCTACAAAAAGGCTGGGGAGGGACTATTTAGGATGGTGTGTAGTGACAGGACTAGGGGAATGGAGCAAAGCTAGAGATGGGTAGATTTAGACTGGATGTGAGGAGGAAGTTCTTCAACATTAGAGTGGTGAGAGCCTGGAATGGGTTGCCCAGGGATGGAGTTGTGGCCCCATCCCTGGAGGTGTTTAAGGCCAGGCTGGATGGGGTTCTGGCCAGCATGGTCTAGGGTGGGGTGTCCCAGCCTGGTGGGGGGGTTGGAACTGGATGATGGTTCCTTCCAACCCTGAGTGATTCTGATTCCATGGCTTCTCCAGTGAGGTGAGCCTGCTCTGGCAGGGGGATTGGACTAGATGATCTTTTGAGGTCCCTTCCAATCCCTGATGTTTCTATGATTCTATGATCTGATTCCTTGAAAGTCATCTTTTCACTGCATTTTTACCTGCTTTTGTCCGTTGTTGCTCCTCTTTCTTAATTTTGTTCCTTTTACCATCTACATGGTTCATTTTACTCCTGGTCTCTACACATTATTTGTTTTCTCTGTAGGGCTGCCAAATATGGACTTCTGCTTCTAAGCAGAATATTCATGCATAAAGGCAGTTGGTTTCTGCCATGCTTTCCATTTAAGACAAGTTAGAGCCCATACTATATATTTCAGGCCTAGGTTATAGCTGCAGCTTAAAAAAATGGTGCTGGTATATTGTATTGTTTTCCCTAAGGGAAAAGTATTCACACTTAATGAGGCAGGTCCATGGCCTTGAGGCACAATCAAGAAAAGATGAGATGTCTTCAGTCAGAGCTAACACATCCGTTGTCTAAAGTGAGATTGCCTCAAAAGGTGGAAGCCTCTCCTGTTGACAGGAAATCTCCTGTTGACAGGAAGGTGTCACTGGGCCAGCAGTGACAATGACTGGAGCCTTAGAAAGCTGATAAGTCAATGGCCCGTCAGGAAATAATTTGGCACGTACTATGCCCATTGTTTTTGACTACTGACTTACTTCACACACACACACAAAAAATATATAAAAATCAGTAAGTTACAGACTGAAAAATAGGGAAGAACCAAAGGGTAGCAGAGGATATTCCAGAACCGGGCACCAAAACTGAAAGGAGCATCGACTGACTTGTCCCTCTCCTCTCTGATCTAACTCCATGGGCAAGAACACTGCCTCTTGTTTGTAACCACATTGCTTCTACGTCCGTTGTCTGTTTTGTATCCCTGAAGAGCACACACTGTTTCTGCAAATTAATCATATCTGTGACAATACAAAGAATCTATATAATGTTGCTTGTGAGCAATAAATAATATTTCTTTATTTTGTAATCCAGTTTAGGTGTCATCCTCATTTTAAACTGACATTGGTATTAAGGTCTAAACTCAGCCACCTCTAGCCCCTCAATTCATGAGGACACAACTAGAATGCCAGGGGTTTAGCCTTAAAGAAATTTACTCAACCCCCTCCCCCTTTCATGCAACAACAGTTCAGAGACAGATCATGGCCCTGGTTGTCTGGATAGTTGTCAAGACACCTTTGTGGAACTTGTTGGTTTTATTTTTTACTGTCAGCATCTCTCCAATGCACAAAAGCATCTGAAGTAAGAGTCATGAAATAGGAAGACTGTGGCTTTACTGCAGGACTACCAGCTGGAGACTTGTGCAGATGTAAGTAAATGAGTCCCTGAATGACCTGCATTTAAGAGATGCCTTGGAGGTGAAACGAAATATTCAAAATAAAATGGTATATTACCTACTGTGCTGAATTTTGTGAGCTCTGTGTGTGTTGAGTACCACGAGAAACAGATCCAAATGAGAGAACTCTGTGGGAAAACGTTCTCTTGAATCACAAACCTGACAAAACTAACTTAAATATCTGGCACTGTGATGAAATTTCATTTTGAGAAACTTCCAATCACAACCTTCTGCTTTCACTTTGCTTAAGAGAAATGCATTTGTTTTTGATTGATTGATGGAAATTTGAAATTGTGTCTCATTTGTGTGGACAATAGATAGATATGTGGCAACTTACATGAGATTTAACAGCATGCCCCAAAGGACCTTAAGTTTCCTTTCTTGGTAGCGTTCTGCAGTACTTCATACGACAACTGATCTCACAGAATCACAGAATGTTAGGGATTGGAAGGGACCTCATAAGGCCTTCTAGTCCAGTGCCCCTGCCAGAGCAGGATCACCTAGACCAAGTCACACAGGAACATATCCAGGTGGGTTTTAAACCCGTCCAGAGAAGGAGACTCGTTCCGTAGTGGCATTTGGGAGTAAGAGATTGGATAGTCTTTGGTTTTAAACAGATTCTTCTCTTTTTATTGTTGATAGTAAGGGCCTCTGATTATATTATTAAAATTCCCTGTAAGAAACTCCAGTCAACCCAAGTTAACTAAAATGGCATGATAACAGCTAATATGTTACCCTAAGTAAAAGCCTAACAGAGTGATTTTCATTAGAGTTTCTTGTTGACTTCATTTGTAAGTACACATCCAGGCTTCAGCTGAAATCTTTCCACTGTATGCTGGAGTGATGTAGGCTGTGAAATGATATGATTTAGCTCTTCTTGAGAGTACATTCTTTGAACTGATAAATGCAATGCACTCAGTGGGAGCAAATGTCATCACTGCACGCTGTCCTCTGCTGTTGAGGATAGCAGAAACAATTACATAGTCTGTCAAATTCAGCAACTGCCTGATTCTGAGCTCTTCCTACATGCAGGTTAAGCCTGCATCACACCATTTGGAGTGACATTCTTATTCAAAGCCATTTGTGAGCTAAGGAATTTATTGCTTCATTGTGTGCATATACTTCCATTAAGAGTCTGCTAAAAAGAGCTTGTGTTTGGGGTTGGAATATTTATGGAGCATCTTGCAAATCATTTTCAAACTTTGCCATTTAACACCTTCTTTATGCCATATGTTCTGCTGTATCTTTCTGAGCTCCTTTTTCTAACTGAGATGGTAAATCTTGACATACTAAATCTTACAGTTCTTGGAAAGGTGCATGGGGAGGAAATGATGGGTTTTGTTCTTTGGTTTTAATTTGCAGTTAGGGAGCTAACATACTTGATCGTCCTCTTCCCCCACCTCCAAAATGAAATTTAGTTATAAATCTCATAGCTGTGCAACACATTTGGATAAAGCATATCTATTTATGGCCTGTCTGTTGTTTTATATGAGGCAGAAGGCAAGACGTGGTTAGTGCCTCCTACTGTGCACTCCCAAGTTTAAGCCTCATCCAAGGCTAACATGGAAGCTGATGGTACTGTGAACATCTGGCAGGATTGTGACTCAAATGCCTGCTAAAATCTGCTTCTTGCTCTCCTGAAATCTGTCTTAAAGTGGAGCAACTTTAAAGGAATCACAGCTTGTTCTGTTGTCAAGAAATTTATTGCTAATCTCTCTTTCGGTGAAGGGTAAGTTGCCTTGAATAGCCTGGCATTTGTCATTAAGCAAGAGCACTACCTCATTGCACCTTGCTTCCCAGCCTCAGCTCAGCACTGGTGGGAATGTGTATCTCTGGCTGCACAGCACTACAGTTCAGCAGGCAGCTGTGAAACACAGTGAGGTGAGTTTGTCCTCAGCTATAGTCTATGAGCTATGCACTTGTGCCTGATCTGAAAATTTCTCACTGAAAGAAATGTGCCCATAAAGCAAGTGTCAAATGTGTGTGTGTGCATGTCACTCAAAGAATGTCATTGGTGGTAATTTTTACAACTGTGCTGCGGTCATGAAACTCCAAGCTTCAAAAAGTGTGTGGGGAATCATACGGACAGGGAAAAATTGCACTGTGTGTATTCTTAGAGCACTCTTCTGCAATATTCTGTGTGTCCAATGCAGTCAGTTTTCCATGAAGTTAGCAGAGATCTAACTCTAAAATTTGAGATAGTGACAGCAAATGAGAGAGTGAAAGCAAAAGAGAGCTCTGCTTTCAATTTGTCCAGTGCTGATGGGACTCATCTAATATTCACATCTAAATTTGCATGCTTTATTATCTCTAGAAAATGAACATAAACAATATTTGCTAAGAGTCAAATGCTTGCTTTGTCTGCCTGCATACACTTGCTGAATGGAACAACTTGGTACTCAAGATCATTAGCAAAACAACTCAAAGTTTATTCTTTCAAGTATGCTTTTTTCTAAGACTCTCTCACATGGGTATGTATGGGATTGTTCCCTGCTCTTTCCTATAACTTCTGTGTTAATTCCTGCTTTCTGTAGTGATACACCTCTTTGAAATGGAAAAAGCATTCCTTTGACTTAAAGAACGTACCCTATCTGAGAGGATAATGGTTTAATCATTTATTAGAAGAGAAGGATGAGCCTGTTTTTATGAAGAAGCAGTCCTATGTAGTTTTGAAAGTAAATGGAGCATTTGTAGCACTGAAATTGCATATTCTGTATGCCCAAGCTCTTTGTTTTCCTCTGGGCGTGAAAGTGCCGTAATAGCCTGAGTGGCTGCAAATCTATCAAAAACTTGAAGAGATGTGGAAACAAAACTGTTTGAGACAGAAATAATGACTTCATAATAGGTAAAAAGAGTTCTCTGGTTTCCCACAGCCTCCTGAGTTTCTGTCACTGTCTCTTTTGAGACTAATTTTGTTTTTTTCTTTGAGGGAGGTGTGCTCCCAAAGGTCAGAACGTGTGTTCTGCTTGTCAACAGCTTGGGCAGTTGTATGAAGTAAGGGTACGTGCTCTGCATTTTCTCTCACTGATTGCAGCAATATGAGTGTAATTTCAGTGCAACAGAACCTCTTCATGACTAAAAGGAGTGCAGTGGAAGGACCAGAAAGGTATATTCTGTTGCATAATTCACACAGGTGCTGAGTAATTTACCCAAAAAGACACAGTAACAGCAGTGTGCAGTGACTTCCAAGACCAAACATGTCTCAAGTACCATCATTTCCCTTCAATGTTGTTGGTAAAAGAATAAGAAGCCACTTAATTTGGCACAAATAGATGTTCTGATTCCCACCTGTGCCTACTATTCACTCCTACCTCCTTTAATATGACTTGGCTGCAATAATCATCCAAGAATCTACAAAGCAAAGCCCACTGTCCTTTGCTCTAACAGCTAGACTACACTCCTGGGCACTTGCTAATGCTTCTTATAGTTTCAGGAGAATAATAATAGCATTCCACTATTACTTTGATATGATGGTATGAGATAATACCTCGGGAGTCAATTGAACACCCTTTGTCCCAGCATGCAGTCTCAAAATGAGATGAGGAAAATGACTGATGAGGAATCAGCTGTTGTCTCATACATCTTCTGATCACCTCACTGCTGCTGTCAGTTGCTCTGTTATTGAGGGCTGAATGATGAATGGTTGGAGGGATTTTTAGCCAAAGTATTAATAACTTTTCATCTTTTTGTGTGGCAGGAGCCCACTGAAATGACAAGAAAACATCACAGACAAGGAAAAGCCTGTCTTGTTAATGATCAAAGCCCCTAAAAGAAAGTGTCACAGAGCCTTACTAAGTATTTAATCTCATCTCCTTCAAACATTACTCAAAAGATGTTTAGGATCTTTTGCTGCTGAGGATCCCTTTTCCACAATAAGATATATGTGAGAGGCTTTCTATTGAGAGAAAATAGAGCAGTCAATACATCTAGTGGTGCCTTAGAGAGACATTGGAGTGTTTTTATCTAGAGATGCTACTGCAAATGGTGCAGCTATTGACACCATTTGTGATAAATGGAATTTAATATTGGCTCCAAATGAAAAGTTATAATAGAGTGAGAAGGAATTGCCTGGACACAGTCCCATGGTACAATAAAATTTAAGAAACCCTGATGTTTCTCATTGGAGGTGATTGCTTAACTGGTATATGTACGTCTGTAAATTTACATACATAACGTACATATAAAAAAAAATGCAATTGTTTGTGTCTTCTTCTAACTGTTCTGCTCCTTAGTCAAATGGGTTTCCTTTCAATTTAATGCAGTGAAACTCCAGAAGCTGTACTTTACAGGATTATTTACAAGAAGCTCTGCTGGAAGCTGTATGAAGATATTGAATGTTGAGATTAGAGGCAGAACATTAACACAGATTTTAATGTTAGGTGTCGTTCTTCCCAACTTGGAATTGTTGTCAAAACTTACTAATTTTAATGGTTTAGTATTAAAATTCAGGGCAGCAGGTGATGGAATGAGCATTAACTATTGATGGAGTGACCATTATCTTAGGATTATATAGTAACTACCTGTTATTGTTAAAAATCATAAAACTTAACAACTAGCATTGTGTAGAAAGATGGGAGGCTAGGTGCACCCTGTCGAAGAAGAAATTGATTGCTAAAATGCTGGCAGGGACCAGCTGTACAGTTTGGACTAGTGACAGAAAACAACAGAGCATGCATGGAGTGATGGGGGGCAAAAGTTCAACCCTGAGAAAGACTCTTACTTCATTGCAAGACAGCAACAAAGCCCTCAAAAGATGACCACCAAAAGAAACTGCACAAGATCAAGAAGGAGGAGACCTAATTAACATAGGAAGCGGGGACAGGTTATGCATATGTATAGGTGTGTTGAAATATCTAATGAATATGTATTATTTTATGGCATATAATGATGGTTTTGGCGGCCAGCTGTGTGCACATCTGTGGTGGCGCGAGCCCCTGTGCACCCGCTAGCAAATAAATTACCTCCTAATAAATTGGGTATATGTGATTGAAAGGGGAGTGATTTGTTTGCTGATTTGTGCATTACTCTGTGTTTATGTAAAGAAGTCAGGCTGCTGTGCGCTTCAGTGTGTGTGTGAGACATAACCTGGCTGCTGTGTGCTTCAGTGGGTTAAGAAGCGAGTGAGAAGTCTCAATCCGCAGTTCCATATCTCTGCGAGGAGGTCAGCCAGAGACAGATGAAGTGAAAGGCACGGATGTAATTAATGATTGAGTGGAATATAAAAAACTGTAAGGCAGAACAAAAGATTTATAGGTGGTTTCAAATTCTGTCCAGTGAGGTACTCAGAAAGACCTTATATCCTCTCTGGGGTGGGCAGATTCCACTGCAGACGGGCGGCTCAGGATTGTATGTAACCTTTGGTAAATACCTAGCATTTGTGTGTCATTTTTATTCAGGAACATACTCAAGTCCCGTGTTTGAAGCATTCATTTCAACATCATTTGACCTGGGTTAAGATAAAGTGTGATAAATGTGGCATTTTGTATAATTGTTATAGTGGGACTATATTAGAAGGAGTTCCAAATTGTAAGTACACCCCTGACCAAGTCAGACTTGAATTGCTAGTTTGTGGCTGAGAGTTTGGATTATCGACTCTTTGAGTGATCCAGGAAGAAGAACTGAAACTATAAAAAGGGTAGCGCCGAGGTCTGAGGCACACATATTGGAATGGAAAGCCAAGAGCAATGGGAAGTAACCGCAGTGCTCTGGGTTGTATGTTAACCCATTGGAGCAGCATTACATGGAAGGGTAGCACCGAGAGTAAAAAGACATTGATAAAATACTGTAATCAGTGGTGGCCACTATACAAACTGGAAAATGACGAGAAGTGGCAGTCTGAGACTCCCTCCATTTCTATACAGGTCAAAATGATTGCAAACATGGTTATACACGGTAGAAAAAGACCTGTGCAAATATCTGGCTACAAAAGACAGTGCGCTTTCAAGTGAAAGCACCCGGAGTCTGGGCAAAAAGATACAATTAACATGGACAGTACTACCTCAAGGATTCAAAAACAGACCCACCATTTTTGGGAACCAAATAGCTCGGGACTTGGAAAGATAGAAGCATCCACCTGGACATGGTACTGTACTGCAATATGTCGATGATATATTAATAGCCACTGACACTAGAGAGCATTGTGTAATGTGGACTGCGGGTTTATGGAATTTTCTTGGACTAAAAGGTTATCGAGTCTCCCCTCAAAAGGCTCAGGTTGTCCAACAGCATGTTACCTACCTACGATATGAGATTTCTGCCGGAGAGCGAGTCCTGGGAACCACAAGGAAGGAAACTATCTGCCAGAACCCGAGACCTTGGACCATAAAGGAATTATGCACCTTTCTGGGAATGACCGGGTGGTGTCGATTATGGATTTACAACTATGGACTGCTGGTAAGACCTGAAGCAGGTTAAAACTAAGAAACTGCTTTGTTCCCAGGTTTTCAGCACCAATTTCTGTGGTGGGTTCAAGACCACCATTTAAGATAAAGGAAAAGAAAGCAAAGCAGTGAGGTCTCGATGAGGTCTTGGATAAATTTGCCAGAGAATGGATAGCTTAACCTACTACTGCTATTACCTTAAGTATTTGGCTTATGCTCTGTATCAGTATCTATTTAAGAGAAGAATTAACCCAAAGAATTGGATAACCCCTTGGAAGAAAAGATAACCTTTGTAACTAAATGCAGGTGAAGCATGAACAGAACAGCATATATGGTCTGAGAAAAACTGGTCTGAAGTGCAGAGTCAGAGGTTGTTAACTTTATGAATCAGAATTTTTATACACTGCTCTTTTCTCTCTCTGTTTCCACTTTCTTTGTTACTCTTTCTTAATTCTTTGCACTTAGAAAACAGCCCACCATCTGCTTTCACTCTCCCTTCCACTAGTAGGCTTTGCAGCTCCTGTTTGTAATCTGCAGCACCTGGAATGTTCATATACTAAGCTGGAAGCAGTCCTGTGAGCAGTGGAAGTCCTGATGCCGTCTCGAATGAGATGCAAGTTCTCCTTGTCAAATCTCCCCTGGACTCAATCAGTTAATCAGATGTCCAAATGTTAGAGAAGTTGCACCTTCCATAGCAGGTTTGCAATAATCAAAATACAACCCTGTTTGAACTGTTTTGCAGTGAGCAGCACTCTTAAAATCTCCTGGCTATCAGAAGATGGGCTGCTAAGGCTGTTAGGCCTTGCAGGCAATCTCCTCTACTTCTCCCTCATCAAAGATACCTGAGCTAATTAATTACAGGCTGAGGGATTTTAATACTTTACAATATATGTACACAACAGAGAGTCTCCCAGTGAAAGAATGAAACTATTGAGTCCATATTTAAGCTAGATACTTGAAGAAATACATCATCACATTCAGGACATCAGTGTCTCCTTGGCATTACTGTAAACATTTGTCATTTTTGCTTGAGATTTTATATAACGTCTTCCTAGCAGAAGTCTTCACAGCCTGCATGGTTCTGTTATCAGACAGTCCAGCTCATGCCACTTTTGCTGTCTGGGAACTAGTAGGTGTGGGGCTCTTGCAGGCACAGTGATTATCAAGGACTAAAGGTGTTGAGTTTCTTCAACACCCATCAGCTTTGCAACTGCTGAGGACAGGACGCAGTATTCACTGTTGTCACATGGAATGCAGCCCGAGAGAAATCAAAAGAAATTGTACTCACAGAATCAGAGAACATGAGGGATTTGAAGGGACCTTGAAAGATCATCAAGTCCAACCCCCCGCCACAGCAGGATCACCTAGACAAAGTCGCATAGGAACATATCCAGGCAGGTTTTAAACATCTCCAGAGAAGGCAACTCCACAAACCCCCTGGGCAGCCTGTTCCAGGGCTCTGTCACCCTCACTGTGAGGAATCTTCTTCTCGTATTGATGTGGAACCTCCTATGTTCCAGCTTACACCCATTGCCCCTTGTCCTATCATTAGTTGACGCCGAGATAAGCCTGGCTCCATCCTCCTGACACCCACTTTTCACATATTTATAGATATTAATGGGGTCACCCCTTAATCTCCTTTTCTCTAAGCTCAAGAGACCCAGCTCCTTCAGCCTTTCCTCATAAGGGAGGTGTTCCTCTCAGTTCATCATCCTCTTTGCTCTGCGCTGGACACCCTCCAGCAGTTCCATGTCCTTCTAATGTCTGTGCCAATCATCCCACGCCATTCTCCCGTGTGCACCGGGCTCATGGTGATTGGAACCCTGCTGATGCCCCGCTCTGCTGGCGCTCACTTGGCAACCATGCACCCAAACGCGCGCAGCCCACCTCTTCTTTGCAAAAATGGAACCGCGCTTAAAACCGGTCTAAGGCAAACAAAACACCTTAAAGTGTGAGATAGATCTCCTCCCGATCTACCAGCAACAGTTGATAAAAGCTTAACTAGAGTGTAGCATGCAGGAGAAGGCAGGTGGGCTGGGCAGTAGATCAGAGCACAGGAACTGTGGGTTTTCTCTCTTCTGCAGCTGGCCGGGACTGCCCGAGTAACTCCCTGCTGGTTTTTTTTTTCCTGATGGTCCACCAGGACCCTCCTACTGTGGGGTAGAGGGGAGTGGTTTTGGAGATACACAAGTTCTTCTTCTGGGTCCTAACATATAACCCAGCACAACCAGACAGTTACATTTTTATAACCAGGCAGAGTGGCGCTCACCCACCAAGCCTTTGTTTGATTTTGTCCTGAGTAGTTACAATACAGACAATAGTCCATTCGTATTGACCCCAAACAACTCCAGCTCTTGAGGCTCCAACTAACTGAGTCCCAACTTAGGAGTCCAGATATTCCAGCCGTCCACTGTATTTCCTTGTATCATGCTACTGAGTGCTCGTGGTATAGGACAGGTATCCACCGGGACACCAACAAGGCCTATGGTGAACGGATTTTCGGGAGATGCTGTCTCCAAGCGTATGGAATCCTGTCCTGTTGTGTTGGCTAGGGTCCCAGGCGCCAAGGAAGATGCAGACAAGTATGGCTTCACACACCATGCAGGTTCCCCACGTCCCTTTCTCCTCACTGCTTTCCAACATCTCAGTCCCCAACCTATACTGGTACCTGGGGTTGTTCCTGCCCAGATGCCAGACTCTACGCTTGCCCTTGTTACAGTTCATTAAATTTCTCCCTGCCCAGCTCTTCAGCATGTCCAAGTCTCACTGAATGGCAGCACAGTAACAGTTGGCCACACCACCCAGCTTTGTGCCATCAGCAAACTTGCTGACAGTGCGCCCTAATCTCTCCTCCAAGTCATTAATGAATAGACTGAATAGGACTGGTCCTAGTGCTGACCCCTGAGGGACTCTACAAGGTACAGATGTCCATATAGACTCTGTCCCATTGACCTCTACTCTCTGGCATCTATCCTGCACCCAGTTTACCATCCATCTCATGACCTGATCGTCTAGACCACACTGTCTCAGTTTGGCTGCGAGGATGCTGTGGGAGACTGTGTCAAATCCTTTATTCATGTGAAGACAGACCACATTCACTGTTTTACCATCATGTATCCACCTGGTTATGCCCTCGTAAAAGGCTAACAGGTTGGTAAAGCATGACTTTCACTTTGTGAAGCCATGCGGACTGTCCCTAATGACCCTCTTGTCCTTGCTGTGCCTGGAGGCAGCATCAAGAATAAGTTGTTCCATCACCTTTCCTGGGATGGAGGTGAGGCTGACCAGTCTATAGTTACCTGGGTCCTCCTTCTTAGCCTCTTTGAAAATTCCAGTGACATTTGCTATCCTTCAGCCACTAGGCACCTCTCCTGATTCCCATGACTTAGCCAAGATGATGGAGAGTGGCCTAACAATGACTTCCACTGTACCCCTTAGCACTCATGGCTACATCCCTTCTGGGCCCATGGGTTTATGCACATCCAGTTTGCCCAACTGATCCCTAACTCAGTCCTCATCAACCAGGGCAAACTCCTGTCTTGTATCAACTTCCTGTGGGGCCTCAGCAGTCTGGGACTGGATATCAGGATCATAGGATCATAGGATGTTAGGGGTTGGAAGGGACCCAAGAGATCATCAAGTCCAACCCCCCTGCCGGAGCAGGACAAAACTATCTAACACAGATCACAGAGGAACGCATCCAGGCGGGCAAAGCATAATTAATAAATAGATATGCTGCATCAAAGTTTCAAGCCAGCGACTACAGAGAAAGAGATTCCTTAATTTGCCTTTGTAGCAAGAAGAGTTACTTGATTTAACTCCTGTAAACCCTTGAATAAGCTCAGAGATACACAAATATTACTATAGGGTAAATCACCCTTCATCAGAAATCTCTGCTAAATTTGTCTGTATCTGTAGTTCCTTATGTTGTACAGTCTAGAGCTGGAGTAATCTGTTATTTATGGCTCAGATTTGCCACTCCTGGAGGATTCTGTAAGCACAGAACATTGCACAGGGAATGACAATGTATCTTATTTTTCCACCATGCACTTCAACTTTAATGCAGACTTGAACAATTCTTCCACTTCATATTGGTGAGCTATATTCAAATGGATCCAATAGCCTGCCTGCTGACAGGACCTTACATCTACCCAAAATCTGGTGTTGTTAGTCTAGGCAACATAAAATGGCAATTTGTTATGTCCTGTTGTAATGTTTACCTGTCTCTTTTTCCTGTCAGGCTAGTATGAGAAGGGTCAGCTGTTTGTACAGTCTTACATCCTTTCATATTTCTTTGTAAGGATTTTGATTGGTCAGAAAACAAACCAAATCAAAATAGGTATTGGTGCTCACAGTTAGGAAAGCAGGTATCTGATTCCACAGAGAAGTTTGTCTGTAAACCTTCAATGGCCTCTTTTCCTGCAAACCTATCATTTTGCTTATCTGTAGCATTTTTTGCAAGCCTGTAATTTCGCATTCATCTCTGGTATTACGTGCAGTGGTCTGAAAATGAACATTCCTTCATCTGCGTTTTCAGGAGAGGTGCTATTTTTATCAGTGAGGACTGAGGAAATGCTGTATGTTTGCTCTCTAAATTCTCAGAGATTCATCAGAAGCAGAGGAGGTGCAGGCTCCTAATATGTTAGATGAAACCAAGTCACCTTCTTTTGACAAGTGCTGCTGCAGATGTGAGGTGTGCTGAGAATGCTCATGTGGGAACTAACCTAACACTTTAGCAGTAATACACCCTTTCACAGTTAGCAGCAATTACAAATGAAGTAGCCAGGGAATTAAAATACTATTCATTTTATCTGTCTAGGAATAATAAGAGAGCTAACTCATCTCTCAGACAGGCACTTCCATCCTATGATTACCTAATAGATGGTAGATATTAAAAAGTGACTCAAATAATCTGTTTTGAGGAAAAGTGTGTATAATAGATGCTAGCAAAATTTCTGTATTTTGCCAGATACTTCCACTAGTGCTGTTACTGTTTTGTCTGTCAGTGCTGTTGTACACTCAAAAGAATCATACAGTGATGGTTAAAGTGTTCCTCCATTCTTTTCTGTGGTCATTTTAGTTGCAGAATCAAAATTGAATTCTGCCTTCATTATAAGACTGTCATTCCAGAATAATTCCACTGGGAAAGAGTAACAGATTTCATGATCAAGACTTATTAAATGATACAAAATCTTTCTCAGAAATTCTCTTAGAAAGCCTATGAAGATGCAGCAAATCATCTTGCTGACCTCCAGCTTTGATTTAAATGCTCCAAATGACGGAGAAATTTTTGCACTGCTTAAATATCGTCTCCTTCAGACACTTCAAGACATGTCTGCATAGCTTTAGCCGCATAACTTATATGTTGTGGGGCATCACCTTTTGGACTCTACACAAATCAATATGATTTTCGAGTAGAAGCCGTTTTATTGCCAAAACCCAAGAAATACATACTCTCTTGCTCAACATTGACTGGTTCCTTTAAACACCAAAACAAGCCGTGCCGCAATCTCATTAGCCACCACAGCTGTCTGTGCGGTATCCACGGCAATGTTGTTGTTACCTCTTGTTTCTTCTGCCGGTGGTTGGCCTTAGACACAGACTGCGACTCGTGCTGATCGGCACGCTTAAGCCGACTATCAATATTAATTCACAAGTCAAAATGTTCCAACTGTCTTTGCTCTTACAATGATTGCACAGAACTCAGCGTCTCCCACACACAGGCGTGCAATTTGCCATGGAAAAAAGATAAATCTCATTTGCAACAGGCTGAAAAGGGGGAAAGCAGAATTGTTCTAGGAACACAGGCTGAATCAGTAGTCTGTGCTTTGTCATTTGTTGCGCAGCTACATCCTAAGAGACAACGTATAAAGCCTATGTTTTGCAGGCCCATGACTCTACTGATTCTATGATTCTGTGATTTCATAGCTATATCAAAATTTCAGCTTTTATTTCCAAACCATTATTCACATTTATACATGCCAGAAATGATTTGAAAACAAAGGATGTTTGCAGTGCTGCAGGTTTTGTTTACTGACAATGTGAAAAAACAGAGATGGCATATTGAGAATTCCTATCAATTTTAGCCTGTGAGCATTTGGGTCTATCCTTCCCTTGATATGAAGCAGAACTCCTAAAATACTACTGGTAAGTCTGCAGATAAAGCAAGAGTAAAATACTACCTCTGTATAGTAACTGATAGATATTTATTATTCCCAATCTCATTTCTCTAAGGCCTCTTACATGTCTTTGCTTTTCCTCATCTTTTAGTATTTCTGTTTCTTTTCCTTTCCTATAGAGGATTTTACCCCTGAGTTACCAGCCATGAAGGAGCTCACACTGCCCTTTGAGATGTCCGACTGGTGACACAAGAACAGTCAGGCTAGCGAGGTGAATACTGGCCTCACTAAACTAAACTAACTAAACTGTGGGTTACAGTTTCAGACAAACTGCCGGGAAACTTGAGTGAGTCAAGAGGTGGGGGGAGAATGGATAAAAATAATTGTGTCATCATGAGGGGTGAGGCTTCTATTGAAACAGAAAATAACCTCACTCTCCATGGAACCTGAATATGCTTTAGGGAAGCAATCCCAGAATTTCTGGTGGGAAGCCTGGACATTTTTCTGCACCAACAGCATTGGCTTTCTCAGTTTTCCTGCTGTCCCACAGGCCATTGCTTAAAAACAACTGCTTCTGTTGTCAGAAAAATACGTTACAAAATAGTAGCATAATGTAAGATTTGTTTTGATACGTTTTCAATTTTAACTTCATAAATCCAGACAAGGTCCCTTTAAAAAAATGGTAAGGTTGCTGAGAATGTGTGGGAAGATTCATTACAGCAGGGTACTTCAGTTTATCAACAAGACAGGAAATTAATAATTTTGAGGCTGTGTCAGCCTTGTTTTGCAATGTAGTTTGGACTGGAGGATGCAGCTGTAGCTGTTCCTTGGTAGCACATATGTTCTTATTTAGCTGGCCTTCAAACAACGCAGTCACTGCCCTTCTTCCAGTTCCTGTGGATCAGCTTCATGACTAAATTTGGTAAGATTTAAGATGACATGCAATGAGCTGCTCATCTGATAAGCCAAGGGGACACATCACCAACACTGAATGATGCTTATTTCTGAAGGAAATCAGATTTGGGAATTTCTCACTCACTCCCACAAATCCTCTGCTGAGAAGGTAAGATCAAGACGTGCTCTAAAACCCAGGGGATGGCCTTATGTCAGACACAACAACGGATGCAGTGCCCAGAAATATGGGAGTTGAGAGTCTGATTTATGACTGTGCTGGGGGGGAGACAGTATTCCAAAAGGCCCCTTGCCATTTCCTCCTCACGTAGTGGCTGTTCACACTGGCCTTGCAGCAGAAGAGAGGTAAGCAGAACAAGATTACATAAGGCTGCTCACAGACAGAAGGATGCAGGTGACCTCAAAGTGTTTCATTTTTGTTAAATGAAGTCATATGCCCAAGAGCTACAGTTTGAGGCAGGAGAGATGTCTCCTGAAAAGCGTGTGCAGCTAGAGTTGTTTTATTCTTATTTTAATTGAAAATAAGTCTGGAATCTCCCCAGGAAATCACTTTTGAAAGGAAGAGTTAGCTCACTCACAACCCAAGCAATTTAGAGTCACCTCCTATTGTTTCTGCTTCTCCTTAGAGCACTGTGAAGGCATACATATTCAGGTACTTGCACAAATCTAGAGGGAACTAATTTTGAGTTCAGATGGGATCATCTGGTTGGATTAAATTCCACGTGGTGCAGCAAAATAGAAGGTCAGCAATTCTTTGTTTTTCAATAAAGACTCATTCATCACTGTTTGGTTTGAAATGCACTGCTGCTTCTCCTTTACACCCCCCCCCCCAATATTATTCTGTCACATCTTAACCTAGACTGATATTTTGTGCTCATTAGATGCCTACAAATGGGCAAATGTCAGTACAGAAGTTCTAACCAGTGCTGCACTGATTTACAAAAACACTTTCAGCTCTCACTGACCTTTTTCTCAGTTTTGTTGCCTGTTTTTCAGTTTTTCAAGTTTGTTACAATTAAAAAAACGATTTATTTCCTTTCATCTCTTGTTGTTAAAGAGCCATGTTTACCTGTCTTGCACCTTGTTTTTCGCCTTTTACTTCAAGTCATTATTGCCTGTAACACATCCTTTCTTTAAAAAATATAGTAACAAAATCACAAAAGGTGAAAGAAAAGTTAGTATAGAACACTAGTCACATCTTTCAAGGTGAAAATCCATGTCACACGCAGATGTGAGAATGACATTTCAACAAGTTAATTTATAAATTGAGGGAATTACTATGCTAGATAAATATTTGAGCAGCCTCAGTGTTCCTCATTACTATTAGAATGATGGTGCTGTAAACTGAATTGTTCTCTTTAGTGAGACAATAGATCCATTTACACAGTGCTTCCCTTTTTTCCAAAGATAGTTTCTTCCTTGCCTTGCCTCTCAGTGGCCACAGCAGATAGTGGTCTGGCACTTTTCCTAGGCATCACCCCCAGCCTAAGGCAAATTGCAGGTACTCTGAATCCTGCCCCTAAGGGTAGTACCCCTACTACTATTACCCTTAAGTACTAGTAAGCTTTTCAGAATATCTGGCAAAATCTGCCTTATTTTAATTAACTTGGTTCTTCTCTGAATCATCAGGAGTATGAAGAACAGGTTATTTTCCTTTGCAGCCATCTGAAACCGGCTTAAACCTGTGTGTCTAAGGAAGCAAACTAGGGTTCCTGAAGTAATTAAGAAGAGTTTGCAGTCCCTCAGTCATCCATTAACTCATTTTTCTATTAGTTTGAAAAAGGAAATGTCTTTTGTCATCTTAGAGAAATGTCGCAGAACATTGTGCCTGGTTGTATGAAGAAGAGCATCAACAAGACAGGACCCAGACTGGGGGACAGTACCAGGTGGTAGCAGAAGGACTTGCCTGCAAGCACTGTGCTTTGAGGCATGGGGCCTCTGCCTAGTGCCACCTTCCTAGCTGAGGTTTAGCAACACAGCATCCCTTCTGCAGCGGGACCCCATACACCTGAGCAAGCACAGCTAGGGAGGGAGTGATAAATCAGGGTGACCAGCTGTGCCTGCCAGGAAAGGTCAGGCTGCAGGAGAAAGGGTAGGGGAGACAGACTAGGAGGAGCATGCAAAAGGAGGCTTGGTGGAAAGGAAGGAGGCTGGGGCAGGAGTTGTGAGAGGCATGGAAGGCAGATAACTTTTCAAGGGAGAAGAGAGGGGAGAAAAAAGGATGGTCATCTCATCTAATGAAGGAGGAGGTAAGATCAGTCATGGAAGCCAAATTACTCTGGGACATGAAATATTGTTTAATACAGGGGAAAAACGAAGGTGTCAAACAGAAAAAAAGAAGACATTTAAGTAGAACCTGTATGAGTTTTACAGAGATGCAACAGGAAATTGCCTACAACACCTGGTGAGCATCACCTGTGTGCAGCCTTTCACGGTGAACAGAGTGAGCTTACTGAAGGTAGGGGGGCCTGTTGCTGGAGTCTTTCTTTGGTTTTGGGTTTTGGGAGGAGGGTGGATGAAGAAAAGGGTTTGTGGTAGAAGACAAAGTTTAATAGCAGGCTGATAAATTCTGTAAATATTTCATTTCTTAAACCAGGCAGGACTTGGAAACTAGCCAAGGTGCCTCTCATCTTCAGTTGCTAAAGAAATTATATTTTGCTATTGCTATTTAAAACACTATTTCCTGCAGTATTTTGATGATAGATTTTATGATTTTCCCTCCTGCATTTTTTTGAGGTTTAGATCTGACTGGTCAGTTAATAATTATGTTAAAAGAACAGCAGACCCACAACAGATGCTGACCTTGTTCTCCCCTAAACTCTCTGCTAAAACCCCAGAGGCTGTGGTTAGACTGGGCACCCTCCGGGGTGCATTTGCGGCGGCGACGGGCTTGGAGCTCCCCCTGCTGGTCAGTCGCAGAGGCAGCCGGGGAGGGCAGAGGAGGATGAGGATGGGGGGACTACCTCGAAGATTTCCCATGATGCCTCTGCCCGCACTGGTAATGAGTGGTGCCTTGGAGCCCAGGAAAAACCTGTATGCCCTAGACAGTGAATTTCCGTACTGGGTAGCTCTGTGTTCTGGGGGAAAAGAAAGGAACAGAAGGTTTTGTTGGATTTTTTTACTTCAAGATTCTTTTTTCTGCAAGGCAGATAAAGGCAAATGTTGTAGGGCTTTCACTTAGACAGTTGTTCTGACTAGAGGGACTTGACAGTTCATATGTAACTGCTCTGTAGCATCCCATCCTCCTGCTGCCCCACAGCACAAACATGTACATCACACGTGGATTACTGGAGAAGTCACACATCGAGTACTGAGTCAAAACTAATGGATTTTACCAAACGTGACCTTCAGGTTTTTGCAACAGCATCTCCACTCTGCATCACTCAGACATCTCTTTCAGAAACAGCATCTTTATGCAGAACAGCTGTCCTTGCTGTGCTGACAGCTTGTTGGTTGCAGCCCTACAGTAAGCGTCTCTCAGCATCTGACATCTCTGGAGGCTTTCCTGTTTGACTTTTCATGGGTACTGTGGTCTATTTACCTCTGTGGCTTCTGTTGAAGTTTTCCTTTCTTCAGCCAAAATAGTTCTACAAAATTCCTCCTTTATTGGCTAATTAACTCTTCATCAGGCATCAGTAAGACTCTTAAAATTTAATTTGTTCCCTGAAGTCCACTTGTTTCCCTGTACTCTTTGAATTTTCTGGGGTTTGCTGCTTAATTGGTCTTCCCTGTTTCCAGCCTGCACATGGTTTCACTCTTTAAATGAGTCTAACCTTCTCCCACTTGTAGTATTGGCTGCGGAGGGAGGGGATGGGGGAAAAGTAGCCAACATCTGAAAGTTGTTGTTTCTATCATCTCTGCCAAGAAAACTGCTTGCACACTCTTGCCTTGATTGAGAGACTACCATTTACTGAACTTTCCAAGGTCAAATACTAACAGAGATTGGTATTCACGTACAGAGTATTTTCAACCACTCTGTCCAGAAATGTAAATTACAGCTGCTATATTCCCAGATATAGCTTAAAAGTTTTTATTTACCAAAGTACATCACCTCAACTCACTTGAGGTCCTTCTTAGGAGGGACAGGTCAGCAAGGTAGGGTGGAGGAGTTGCTCTCTACATGACAGAGCAGCTGGAATGTATTGAGTTCTGTCCAGGGGTGGATGAAGAGAGAGTTGAGAGTTTGTGGATGTGGCTCAAGGGGCAGGCTGGCATGAGTTACACTGTTGTGGGTGTCTATCACAGGCCACCAGATCAGAACAAGGAAACTGATGAGGTCTTCTACAGGCAGCTGACAGCAGCCTCACAGCTACAGGCACTGGTTCTCAGGGGGGATTTTAACCCTGATATTTGCTGGAAAACCTACTCAGCCAGCCACCCACAGTCCAGGAGGTGCCTCCAGTGACAATTTGCTGATGCAAATGGTCAAAGACCCACTAGGAGAGGAGTACTGCTGGATCTTGTCCTTACCAACAAGGCGGGTCTGGTTGAAGCAGTGAAGATTGAGGGCAGCCTTCGGTGCAGTGACCATGAGATGGTAATGTTGAGGGTCTTGTATGGTAGGAACAGAATACCCAGCAGAATCACAGCCCTGGACTTCAGGAGGGCCAGCTCTGGACTTTTCAAGCAATTGCTAGGGCAAATCCCATGGGACAGGGTTCTGGCAGGTAAAGGGGCTCAAGGTAGCTGGTTAACATTCAAAGACTACTTTCTTGAGGCACAAGAAAAGTGTGTTCCAACAGGAAAGAAGTCAAGGAAAGGAGCCAGAAGATCTGCATGGTTAAACAGGGAGCTGCTAGGCAAACTGAAGAGGAAGAAAGCCTATAGGTCATGGAAGGAGGGGATGGCCACTTGGGGTGATTATAAGGCTCTAGCCAGAGGATGTACGGATGCAACTAGAAAAGCCAAGTCTTTCTTGGAATTTAAACCTTGCAACAGAGGTCAAGGGCAACAAAAAGGGTTTTTAAAATACATTGCAGCTAAAACTAAAACTACAGGCAACATAAGCCCCCTGCTGAATGAGGTGGGTGCCCTGGAAACAGAGGATAGAGAGAAAGCAGAGATATTGGACACCTATCTATACTTCTAGAGGCTGTCTTGATGTCAATCCCCAGACTGCTGAGGCTCCAGAGGAAGTTGGGAAGCAAGAGAGGAGCCTGTCTTGGTTGATGAGGACTGGGTAAGGGATAAGCTGATCAAATTGGATGTACACGAATCCATGGGCCCAGATGGGATCCACCTGTGCATACTAAGGGAGATGGCAGAAGTCATTGCTAAGCCACTCTCCTTCATCTTTTCTAAATCATGGGTATCAGGAGAGGTGCCTGGGGACTGGAGGATAGCAAATGTCACTGGAATCTTCAAAAAGGCTAAGGAGGACCCAGGTAACTATAGACCAGTCAGCCTCGCCTCCATCCCAGGAAAGGTGATGGAACAATTTGTTCTAGAGGTTGTCTCCAGGCACATCAATGACATGAGGGTTGTTAGGGACAGTCAGCATGGCTTCATAAAGGGGAAGTCATGCTGAACCAACCTGATAGCCTTTTATGAGGACATAACCAGGTGGATAGATGATGGCAGAGTGGTGGATGTGATCTATCTTGACTTCAGTAAGGCATTTGATACAGTCTCCCACAGCATCCTTGCAGTCAAGCTCAGGCTGTGTGGTCTAGACGATCAGGTAGTGAAGTGGATTGTGAAGTGGCTGCAGGATAGAAGCCAGAGAGTAGTGGTCAATGGGACAGGGCCTAGTTGGAGGCCTGTATCTGGTGGAGTGTCCCAGGGGTCAGTGCTGGGACCAGTCCTGTTCAATCTATTCATTGATGACTTGGATGACGGATTAGGGTGCACTGTCAGCAAGTTTCCTGATGACACAGAGATGGGTGGTGTTGCCGACACCCCTGCAGACTGTGCTGCCATTCAGCGAGATCTGGACAGGCTGGAGAGCTGAGCAGAGAGAAATGTAATGAACTATAACAAGGGCAAGTGTAGAATCTTGCATCTGGGCAAGAACAATAGGCTGGGGACTGAGCTGTTGGAGAGCAGTGTAGGGGAAAGGGACTTGGGGGTCCTGGTGGCCAGCAGGATGACTATCAGCCATCAGTGTGCTCTTGTGGCCAAGAGGGCCAACAGCATGCTGGGGTGGATCAGAACGGGGGTGGTTAGCAGACCAAGAGAGGTTCTTCTCCCCCTCTACTCTGCCCTGGTGAGACCGTATCTGGAATATTGTGTCCAGTTCTGGATCCCCCAATTCAAGAGGGATGTAGAGCTGCTGGAGGGAGTCCAGTGTAGAGCCATGAAGATGATGAAGGAAGTGGAGCACCTCCCTTATGAGGAGAGGCTGAGGGAGCTGGGTCTCTTGAGCTTGGAGGAGACTGACGAGTGATCGCATTAATGTATATAAATATTTGAAGGGTGGGTGTCAGGAGGATCGAGCCAGGCTCTTCTCAATGTCATCTAGTGATAGGACAAGGGGCAATGGTTTTAAGCTGCAGCATAGGAGTTTTCACATAAATATGAGAAGAAACCTCTTCACAGTGAGGGTGACAGAGCACTGAAACAGGCTGCTCAGGGGGGTTGTAGAGTCAGCTTCACTGGAGACATTTAAAGCCCTCCTGGATTTGTTCCTGTGTGAGTTGGTTTAGGTGAACCTGCTGTGTTGGGGGGATTGGACTAGATGATCTTTCAAGGTCCCTTCCAATCCTGAAGGTGTACTTTTTCAAAATGTCCTTTACTGTTAGATAGAAAATTTCAGCAAAGTTTTCAGTGACTAAATGATTTCTTCCTCTCCAGTTCATGCTGTGTTTGCTAAACTTGCCTGCGATTTCATCAGAAACCATCAACAAAGCAGTGTGGTAAGCACTGAGTGGAAGACCTTCACAGCAAAATTAAATGACAGAAGAAGTGACATTAGAGATATGTAATGAGGGGACTACTTAGAGAGGGCTGGCAGCATAAATGTCAGGGAACAAGCATGCTGTGAGAGGTGTGATTCTTCAAATGAGCATTCAATGTTCATGGTTATGAAAGGTCCTTGTGCCATTTTCCATAAAAGCAGGAATGTTAAAATCCAATGAACCACCAAATTCTTTCACTCTTCTCATATAAAGTTCCTTATCTAGCTGCAATTTGATACACAATCCTTCTTTATTTGTGTTTTTCACACAAAGTGTTCTCAACATAGCACGGCAGAAATGGCAAATTTGTTCTTGTGTGTTGTGAACAGAGCCTGATTAAACTTCCTAAACAAAACATAACTGCAGCAATAACAGTGACTTTAGAAATTGCTTCTTAATTTGCTTTTTCTACATTCTAGTGTTAAAAAATGTAACATTAGACATAATCTAAATAACTCTCACAGGTGAAATGTAGAACTTGATAATCCAAAAGAATTAGCTGTTGTCTCAATGAAGCCAGCTGAGAAATAGATGTGGCTTTAGTACAGAAGAATCTGAGAATCTAACTCCTCGGTTTTAGGGGATCTCTAAACTCGGGTTATAAGAGCTCTGTTTCTAGATGAATGACACATTAAAAATGGTTCATTCTTAGTGTATACGATGAATTCTGCACCCGTGACAGCTTTCAGTAAGCACTACCACCACCAACCAATCTAATGTATCCTTAAAACTTCCACTGCAACTGTGCTTGACCTATCTGTAGAAAAGCCTTCTAAGAAGCTGGAGCTGTTTAGTGAGTAGAAAAGGAGAAAAGGAGGCTGAGGAGAGACCTTATTGTTGTCAACAGCTACCTGGAAGAAGGTTGTAGCGAGGTAGATGTTAGTCTCTTCTGACAGGGTACAAGTGATAGGACAAGAGGAAATGGCCTTAAATTGCACCAGAGGAAGTTTAGGTTAGACATCAGAAAAAAACTTCTTAATTGGAAGGGTCACCAGGCACCTGCACAGGCTGCCCAGGATGGTGGTTGAATCACTATCCCTAAACTGGTTTAAAATTGTGGAGATGTGGAGCTTGGATAAGGTTTAACAATGGACTTGGTATGGTTATATTGGACGTTGGACTCCATTGACATCTTTTCCAACCTAGATGATTCAGTTACCTAGTAACTGATAGAAGATTCTATCATCTAAGTATCTGATTCTGCTGCTCCAAAGACCAGTTGGCTAAAAGAAATACCCCTTTAAAATCTTTGTTTCATACTCTCTAGGCACAATACTAAAACTTTGTGAACTGTCTGGCCTATGGCCAAGACACTCAGGTCCTTTCCAATCTGAAATGATTCTATATACATGTTTCCAAAATGTGGCCACAAGAGCACATTGCTGGCTCATAGTCATCCTGCTGTCCACTAGAACCCCCAGATCCCTCTCTCCTTCACTACTCTCCAACAGATCAGTCCCCAGCTTATACTGGTACTTGCCCAGATGCAAGAGGGGAAAGAGATAAAGTAAACACACTTATGGAAACTGGAACTAAAAATATTAAATTTTATTAAACTTTATTAGGAATTTTATTAAATGGAAAGAAGAACAAAAAAGGGGGCAAAAAGGTGGAAGACAAAAAACCAAAAAGAGATATTTTCCTCACCCATTCAGTTCCACACCTCTCCCCACCCAAACCTGCTACCCTTAACTCAAACAAACTCTAAAAGCTACAGATGAGGGAGGTAAAAAGGAAAAAGAGAGGTATATTAGGCAGTGCTTATTTCTCTTTTAATGAGGAATTAAGCATTTTCCTATACCTGCTCTGGGAAATTGAGAAAGAGAACAGATAAGAGTGAGGGAGAGAAAAAGGGGAGGTGGGATGGTGTGAAGCAAAAGAGGGAGAGAGCCACAGAGGGACAGAGAAACTGCGATATGCTACAGGCCAAAGCAAAACTGAAACCAAGCTCCCAAAACACACAAACAGGGACCGGAAGCCAAGAAGAGTGGAAGAAAAAGACTTTATTCACAAATATTTGTCTGGCCTACTCCACCTGCTCAACCAGTCTTCCCTGAGGCCTCTGCCTCAGTACCCACCCTATTCCGCTTTCACTCCCCACAGCTGAGACAAAAGGTTAACTCCTTACATGCTGGAAGAGAGTTTGTTGCAGGAATACCATGAACAAATATGATTTCACCAAATCTATTACAAGGTCTCTAAAGAATTATATATATATATGGTCCATAAAAACACACTGACTAGCATTGCACTTTGCAAGGACACTGACCCTTGATAGTTTCTTCTGGTCAGTCACAGTAAGCATATTATGGCTGCAACTGCCTCTGTTGCATGATATGTGCAGTCATCAAACAAACAATCACCTTAAAGCAGCCTTGCAGTTTTTATTTTGACCTCAGCAACCAGTAGAGCCTCTGTGTGCAACCAAAAAAAGTCTATTGAATTCACTAAGTTAACCTTAAGAATGTTAGAAGAGTTATGAGTGAAATAGTGCATGCAAAGGTGAACAGTTCAGAGAACAATCCCTGCTTGAGAAACAGCTTATAAACAGCAGACAGAGAACAAAGCACATAAATTACCTATGTGCCAAACTGCCTGAAAACAATTTGGATACTCACTGAAGCAAAGTATTGTATCCAATGGTTCACTGCTAGGGCAGATCCATCTGCTTTCATTTCACTGGATTTCTGTCCCCTGTAAGAAAATCAACATACTGTTGCTACCCTAGTCTACAGTCCATAAAATCAGTACTATCAAACTTCCTTCTATTGAAACTGGAGGTCTGAACGCTTACTGTTTTTATTAGAAAATACTTTGGTTTTATGTGATTACTTCATTTGAAGGAAGATAACAATGAGAACCTGACAGAGGTGACAAGATCAGAAACATTGACTTAATCTCTTGGTTTCAGTTTGCTATCAGATGCCAAACTACAAAGCCAACAAGTAGCATATATTTAACTTAAGAGTTTATGGGATGTCTGCTGTCAGAGTTGAAACACTGCGAGAGAGTTGTAAGATTCTTAGTCCTACCTGAAGCTTTAGTCTAAACACAGATTTGAAGACCAATATCTCTGTATAGCAGATGTATTTCTGACTCTTCAAAGTGGTGTTATGCTGACACAAAGCAGAAATGGGCAGCCTGGCAGGTTTGGATGTGGGGGTGAGGATATGAGGAGGTGAGAACAACGAAAAAGGACAGAACAGGACAGAGAAAGTCACTGCTTTGCTAGACTTTTAGGTTTAGCATCCTGTTTACTTCTGGTAATTTAGATAACATTGGCTTCTTTGCAAGAACAAGATGATCTGTAATGTCTTTCTAGCTGTAATCTTGGGCATAAATCTAAGATGGGTTAACAAGAAGCTTCTTTAAAAGTGTTACAATCAAGTGAAATCATTAGAAAATAATGCAAAAATTGCTAAAATTCCTGAGCTCTTGCTGCAAGGTTCATATCCTTGTTCTTCCTTACTCAGAACAGGAACTTATGGCTGGGTTTCTCATATGCAAGCTGAGAATTTCAGGTGCTGGTGTTGGTGTGTTCTATTTATCTTTCTATTACTATGTGTGTCAATGATATTTCTGAGATTTGGCATTTGGAACAACAGATGGGGTGGCACAGAACCTAGGGCAAGAAATGCCACACAGTCTCCAGCCCATTGTAGAAGTGTTTAATTTAAATCACATAATCATTTTTGCTGCATGATGGAACAGTGGAAACAGATGTCAATATTTTATTGAGTTTATGAATTACAGCTTTATAGAAATGTTAGGACACTGACAAACTCGCTGCCAACATGTGTAGCCTATTCTATCCTTTGTTCAGTGCGCTCTTGTCCCTCAGAAAATGGGAAATGTCCATTCGCTCCCACTTCCCTCTGCTTGCCCACTGTGTGTGTACACATACAAACACCATAGGAAACAGAAATAAGAAATTAAGCTTTCTCCCTCTAAGACTCTCAGACTTGGGAGACTTAACTCTATCCTACAGAAACATATACTTTAAAATACTTAGTTTGTGAAATCAAAATGGCTACCTTTTTCTTTCTGCATTTTCATTGACTTTAACTTAAAATGCTTGTGAGGTCAGGTAACCTTGTTACATGAAAGAAAAAGATTATACACTATGAGGTGATTCCTGCAAGCTTGCCCATCATTTACAAAGCCAGGATTTAATGTCCTTTAAGCTTTTCTGTTTTCAGACTCATTTTATTTAAATTGCATTTCTATAAACTGCTCAGTAGATTAGAGAATCAGCTCTATAGCTTTAATTTCAGTGTCACTTTCCAGCTGTTTTGGTCAGGCTTCATGCCTGGATTTAATGTGTTTGTGCACTAAAATGAAAATGCATCTCAATGATAAATCCTCTCCAAAGCAGAGAGAAATAACAGTAAATAACATCTGTTGAAATGGAACAAAAACAAAAGCCCACAAGAAAACCAGATACAGTAGGGAGTTTGAAAGCAAACAGAATATGGAGTTCAGGCTTAAAAAGAGTGATCCAAATCCTTAAAATTATCCACAGAAAGGGGATGGGAATTTGTGACCTACCATTTGTACAGATTTGTCAGTTCCAGATGTACTGGAGGGCAACTATTAAAATAAATGTTGCATTTTTGGAACTGATTCAAGGATCCTTAAGTTCACCCATGAGATCTTTAAGTTTATTACAGATACACATGACAGTCACTGATTATGTCGTAAATAAATTCAGGCAATTATATGCTCTTGAAATTGAAACAAGGGGGAAAGGCAAAGAGATCCTCCTTTCAACCTTCTCTTAAACTAATGAATCTGAGTGTCCCAGCTGTTGATTAAAATATGCATCCCAACCGTCTCTGCAGCCCCTAACAACTACAAAACTGTAAA
>VXBP01003845.1:0-11370 GCA_013400115.1 Rhinopomastus cyanomelas
TTGTAATAAGGGCTCCAGAACTGGACACAGTCCTCAAGGTGGTGCCTCACCAGAGCGGAGTAGAGGGGGAGAATCACCTCCCGCGATCTGCTGTCCACACTTCTCCTGATGCAGCCCAGGATCCGGTTTGCCTTCTGGGCCACAAGTGCACACTGCTGGCTCATGTTGAGCCTCTCGTCCACAAGCACCCCCAAGTCCGTCTCCTCAGGGCTACTCTCCAGCCAGTCACTGCCCAGCCTGTATTTGTGCTTAGGATTGCCTCAACCCAGATGCAGGACCTTACACTTGGTCTTGCTGAACCCCGTCAGGTTACGTTGTGTCCACTTCTCCAGTGTGTCTGCTGCACCACACAGCTTGGTGTCGTCAGCAAACTTGCTGGAAAATGACATTAGTCTTTCACCTCTCATCTATTAATGTTGTGACCTGTTTGTAGAAGGCCACCAGATTTGTCAGGCAGGACTTGCCCTTGATGAAGCCATGCTGATTGCACCCAATCACCTCTTCACTATTCTCCTGTCTCAGCAGTGCCTTCAGGAGGATCTGCTCCATGATCTTACCAGGCACAGAGGTGAGACTGACTGGCCTGTAGTTCCCCGGCTCCTCCTTCCTACCCTTTTTGAAAATAGGGATTATGTTTCCCCTTTTCCAGTCACTGGGGACTTCACCAGACCCCCATTACTTTTAGAGTATAATAGAGAAGGGTTTAGCAACCTCATCTGCCAGTTCTCTCAGGACCCTTGGATGTATCCCATCTGGTCCCACGGACTTCAACACTTTCAGGTCCTTCAGCTGATCACGAAGCAGATCTTCACTTATGATGGGCTATGGTCACCACTGCACATGGATATGGGAACCCAAACAGAGGTCCCCAAACAAAATGAGGCTGTTGCAGATGCCGGGAATGTAACACTCTCTCACTTTTTCCTGGCTGTGTACACTGTGAGCAGGTATATTATTTGCTTAACTGAGCAGCACAGCTGCAAGACAAGGTTGAAAAGCTACAAGTGGATGTTGAAAGGCTCAGAAGCATTAGTGAGTCTGAAACAGAGGTAGACTGGTGGAGCCAGGCTCTGCAGTATGGACAATGGCCAAATAAAGAGTCAGAATCTAGGGGACCCTGTACCCTGCACTTCTCAGATGGAGGACAGAAGCCCAAGTAGAAGGGGTGAGTGGAGACAAGTGCAGGGCTCTGGCAAAAGGAGAGCACCCCCCTTCCCTGCCTTATCTCCCCAGTTGTCACTGAGAAATAGATATGACACCCTACTTGAAAACAGTCAGTCTAATAAGGATGTAGAGGACAAGCAACCCATACTGGAGGTCCTAACAGAGTCACATAAATTGGAGATGTCTTCCATTAATAGGACAACCTCCTCCACAAAGAAGAAGAGAAGGTTATGGGTTATTGCAGACTTGCTCCTGAAGGGAACTGAGGACCCAATATGCAGAGTTGACCGTCATCATAGGGAAGTCTGCAGTCTACCAGGAGGTCAAATCAGGGATATCACTAGGGCGTTCCCTAACCTGGTGAGATCAGCTGACTACTACCCACTGCTGATCTTCCAGAAAGGTGGGGAGGAAGATGTATTGCTTAGCCTGCGGGGAATGAAGAAAGACTACAAGGACTTGGGACGTTTGGCAAAAGAGTCTGGGGCCACAAATTGTATTCTCTTCATTACTTCCATTTGGGAGTGAGAACATGGGCTGGAATAGAAGGACTCTGTCCATTAATGCTACAGGCAGGGCTTTGGGTTCTTTGATATGGCTGGTTTTCTAAGGCACCAGACCTTACACGTGCATTTACGAGAGGTTTATCTCAGAAGGTTCTGGGGCAGGAGTTGGCAGGGATATTCAGAGGCCTTTAAACTAGATTCGAGGTGGGGTGGGATAGTTGATAGGTGTGCACCACTGGGACAGAGCTCTGGTATTAAGGAAAACCAGGCAGCCTCACGCCATCCTGGGGTGAAATCAGAGCACTCAGCTTGCTCCGTGAAATTCCTGTACACCAATGCACACAGCATGGGAGACAAGCAGCAGAAGTTAGAAATCTGTGTCCAGTCAGGTGATTATGATCTGGTGGTAATAACAGAGACCTGGTGGGACAGCTCGCATGACTGGAATGTGGTCATGGATGACTATGTGGTGGGTGCCCTGGAGACAGAGGATAAAGAGAAAGCAGAGATACTCAACACCGTCTTTGCCTCTGTCTATGTGGGGTCAGTGCTGGGACCAGTCTTGTTCAATCTAGTCATTGATGACTTGGATGAGGGGTTGGCATGCACTGTCAGCAAGTTTGCTGATGACACAAAGCTGGGTGGTGTCCCCGACACCCCTGCAGACTGTGCTGCCATTCAGCGAGATCTGGACAGGCTGGAGAATTGGGCTGAGAAAAATTTAATGAGCTATAACAAGAGTAAGTGCAGAGTCTTGNGGTGTCAGGAGGGTGGAGCCAGGCTCTTCTCAGTGTCATCTAGTGATAGGACGAGGGGCAATGGTTGTAAGCTGGAACATAGGAGGTTCCATATAAATATGAGGAGGAACTTCTTCACAGTCAGTTTGCTGGAACGGGCTGTCCAGAAGGGTTTTGGAATCTCCTTTTCTGGAGACATTTAAAACCCACTTGGATAAGTTCCTGTGTGACTTGGTCTAGGTGATCCTGCTCTCGCAGAAGGATTGGACTACATGATCTTTCCAGGTTTCTTCCAATCCCTCACATTATATGATCTGGTGATTCTGTGAAAACTGCTGCCTACATTATTATTATTTTTATTATTATTGTTATTATTAATCAGTATTACTTTTTTGCTACTACTTTTCTTGTGGTACCGGAATTTTGAACTTGGTTTCTAATTGTCATAATCTACATTCCTACCTATTGGCAGGGAGAGGATCTTCCTGCTCTCCAGTGGTGAATGAATGTAACTCCGAGCCACGTCCAAAGATCACTTGTAGGACCTCAGTGTGAAGGACAAGCCTTCTCAGCTAGCTGTGAAACCATAAAACTAGAGCAAAGCAGGTCTAGGCGTTGTGTGTGAGTTAAAGGTGAGAGAAGAGAATCCTAACCTTTGCCTTTTATAAACCTTCCAGGTGAGACACTCAGAATCTGGGCCAGCCTCATGCTCCTACTGGTTGGACAAGAACATCACATCTCCAGGACCTTTAAGCCATCAGAATATAGCCAGCTGCCATGAGGTGAAGAGAAGAGAGCAAAAGCTTCTGAGAGCAAGTGAGGGTGCGTGTTTGGGATCTGGAACAGAGTCAGCACAAATTGACTGTTTCTGTGTGCAGTAAAAAGCAGGAGAGTAGACCAACCACTGGTCCCTTCTGGTTCCTGTGCACAGCTTCAGTCTCCCTTGTGCCACCTCTTGTTGCTCCTGTGCCAGCATTCCAGCACCAGCCCAGGTCAGTGCCAGCTCCACATCCTCCTGCTGGCTGCTTTGGCAGGACAAAGGTGTGGAAAGCATCTTCCGCTCAGAGCAGCCCTTTGGGTTTGACACCAGGGAACTGTAAAAATGTGTTGTCCTTCCAAGGCAGGACAAGCCCCAAGCTGGAATCAGTAGGATGAGGAGCACAGGGGTTTTGCCTGTTCTCCATCTGTGCTTAGGAACCTTCTTAGCAAACCTATATTGACAGGGAAACACCAGGCAAGTGGGAAGGCCAGCCCAGGGTGGGAGAGGGACTGAGGGGTGAGCTGTCCTGGGGCAGCCACAGCAACAGGATAGCGCAACGCTGACAAAGATTTCTTGTGGGTTTCTCAGTCCTGATTGGATTTGGAATTCTCGGTCTCAGTGGTGCGTTTTTGTCTTCATAGATTGATGAGAAGGATGATGCAGCTGCCCTCACTCATCACAGCTCAGGTGTGCAGGCATCCTATTTTCAAGCTCTGCTAGGAAAGTTTGAAATAAATTAGCCCAGCACAGAGAGTGGGGAACAATCTCTAGATATCCCCCTTCTGCTAGTGCACAGCTGTGGTGGTCAGCGGGGAGGCAGCCACAGGGAAGCAGCTGTGGGGCTTGGGCACTTGAAAATCCCTGGGACAAAAAAACCTGTTTCACCATTAAAATAGATGGGACTTGTGTTGGTCCCACCAAAAGGACTAATTTTGCCAGTTTCTGCT
The DNA here is from genome assembly GCA_013400115.1 of Rhinopomastus cyanomelas. Lineage (NCBI taxonomy): Eukaryota > Metazoa > Chordata > Aves > Bucerotiformes > Rhinopomastidae > Rhinopomastus > Rhinopomastus cyanomelas. The sequence goes on from VXBP01003845.1 coordinate 4,115, forward strand.
GCAGCTGACTGCCCCTGCTGGCAGCTTGCAGAGCGCAGAGCCCAACACTGTTACAGATTTATAAGCAGCAACGCAGCAGACAGCTTTTCCGTGTGGCTGCAGTGTATAAGGGCCTGGGCTCCAAAATAGAAGTGGCAGGTCAGGATTCACCTGAGATGTTCTTTTTGATGCCACAGCAGCTACATTAAATTTCATGGAGTGATGCTGTTCTGTACCTGCCTCTGCGCCAGCCGCTGGGTTCTCCTGTATTTGGCACTAATCATGTCCCTGTGAAGTGGGTGGGTTGAGGCTGAAGAAAAATTACCCCTTCCCCCAAATTCTACAGATCCAGAGCTTAATTAAGCTGTTTTTTAACTTATATCAAACCTTTGTGGCCTCCTCCTGGCACCAAGAACATGAAGCACATTGATTTGGCAGGATCCTCAACACTGCCCATAGCAGCACCCAGGCAAGCAGATCCCCTGCAAAGTGTATCCAGAACAGGCCAGTGACAAATTTGCCTGGATTTTGGTCTTTTGTGCCTGAAGTCCCTTTTAAGCTGGTCAAAGTAAGCCTTAATATCAATTTGGTGCCAAGTCCCATGATGCCAGAAGATGAAAGGCTCACACAAGCCACAATAGACCACTCAAATAATACAAAGTCAAGGTTTGTGCAAGGAAGTGCAGAGCATCAACCACAACAAAGACAGCAGCAGGTTGGGCTGGTTTTTTATTCAGTACAGATTTTGCGATTAACTGAACATTAATTAATATAGCAGTTTAATTGCCAGCTTCACCCCATTACAATTAATAAATCCATTCATTTCTGCAGAACTCAAGGAGACATCAGGAGAAGTGATGACAGAACTCAGGGCCGTCAGGTGCAGCAAATGGTTGGTGTTTCAACCCGGCATCCCTCCAGAGTAACAGTTGGGAACAGTGGTGGAAAAGGTTCACAACTGCCAATTTTGACCCAACTCATTTCTGATTTATTACAGTATGAGAAAAAAAAAACCCAAAAAACAAAACATGTAACTTTGCCTCAGCAGCCAGTGGTGCTGAAACAGACTAGGATGCCCCAGAATGAATCACCACCCTCCAGCAGCCCTGCACATCACGCCTCGCAGAGGTGCTTTAAATAGCTGCCCATCAAGGCATGGAATTGTGCTGATTCATGGTAGGACCAATCGCTTGGCTTCCCCTGCTTGCTGCATGCAGATAGCGCTGTCACTCTGTGCATGCCCTGCTCATGGGTTTCACTCCATCTAACACCTGTCCTTGAACCTACATGGCCCCGGTGACAGCTAGAGGCAGCTCAGCTTTGCTTCAAATCCAAAGGCCACTCAGGAGGCAAAGCGGGAAGGGAGATGATTTTTGGCTCTACATGAGGGACTCTCCATGCTAAAGTGCTTGGAGTTTGTCCCTTGCTTTCCTCCCTGCCCTTGAACTCTGCCCACCCAGGATGAGTTCCCTGCATGCAGCAAACTGCACATTCCTCACCAGCAGGACAGTGTCACCAGCAAACACCAAGGTGTTCTTGGCTTCACAGGGAAGTTGAACTTCTGCAGCTGGACAGGCTCCTCCAAGACCCTACTTGGCCCAGAAGGACCCAAGTCCATCCAGGTCCAGCTCCATAAATATGCAGTTGTCACTCTGCTCTCTGCTGCTGCTGCATAGATACACTTGTGGAGAAGCAAATCAAACCTTGGTTATCTGCTCCTGAAAGAGCTTCTGCAGGCATCCTCACTTTCTACATTAAACATGAGCACCAACAGGGGAACAGATTCCACTCTGTTCCTTGCTGTCAGGTCCTTTTACTGGGATGAAGCAAGACTCTTTTCTTCCTCTCAGCCCTAACCCTGGGGATAGCTCATTCCCGACTGGTCTTTCCCCTCAACCCACCTCAAAAATTCAAGAAATAAACCATAGCCTTGGGCCAACTGTCCTACTCCACAAGGCTTTACAAGGCTTGAGAAAGCTGCCCACTTTAGGGAACTGGGAGGACCCATACCCTGCAGGCAGTGGCCTCCTGGGGTGGTTCTAGTGACTGGAGAGGGCTCCTGGCACTGTAAGGCATCCCAGAGCCAGCAAGCAGAGCAGAACCTCACCTTCAGGTTAAATAAGGCACCACTGGTAACTTCTGTACATTTCAGTTATGGTTCACAATGATTTGCAACCCTGTTATTCAAAGGGTAATGTTGTTTAAAGACAATCTCCCCTAAGAGGCACTAAGGCCCCTGTTTCCGCTTTAAAATGAGAAGGGGCTGTTGCAGTTACTTTCTAAAGAGTAAAACCAGGATCTGCTGAGCCCTTGTCTCTTAAGACAAAATAGTCTTTGGGTCTTTGCAAATCTGGCCCTGTAGTGCTGTCCCAGAAGGAATTCCTGTCAGGACAAGGGGATTTGCTTTGGAGAACATGGTGACATCTTCATAGCACAAAGAAAGTTTAAAGCTTAAAGACAATCTTTGGTCTGTCTTAAGAAAACCTCTCCAAGCGACTCAGAATTCCCCACGGAATTGGCCGGTGCACTGTGGTGACGCTGCTGCCCCTTCTATGTAGGAGCGTTTCATTCCACCTGGGAATCTCTTTAGCCTGTGAGTGAAGAGCCACAAAACATGTCCCTCAGTCTGCAGAGGGCTCCTTCTGAACACATGGTGAGTACAGGGCACACACAGAGATAATCAGCACCAACAACAGCTGCAGCTGCCAGTGCCCACCCTGAAGCTCAGGCACAAAGCGTCAAGAATCAAGGCGAAGAAGACAGTCTTGAGCAAGAGATGTGTTTCTGTGTAAGGCTTTGAGAGCTCAGGGCATTTTGAAGTGCTTTTCTTAGATTAATGATCACAACAGACAGGCTGGCATTTGCTACAATACTGGTGATCCTTCATTCCCCTATAAAACACAGAGGCTGACGCAGCTTAAGACTCACGATTGCTCAGGATAATAATTGTCAACTTTGTATTAAAAATACGGGTTTTCTTTCTTTATCCAAAGGCTAAATAGTTTAAAAGAAGCATTTACAAAAGTCAACAGTGCACTCCCATCGGGAATGCATCAGAAACGCCACTGAAACTCCAAACACGTCTTGAGGCAGCATGATTATCAATTCAGCTAGCTAAACAATTCTTTGGTATGAGAGTACAGGACAGGAACATCCAGGCACTGTTGTTGTCCTTTGGCAGGAATACTGAGCAGATGAGCAAAAAAGGGCAGCTTTTCCTTAATCCCTTGCTAAGTCTTCCAAGTACAACATACAAATACTTCTGATGTGTCTTCCTATGATCACAGGAGAAAAGCCCAAGATTCTCTTGGCTCTTCCTATGACTTTCGTATCTAAAATGGAATCAAGAGTGAGGAAAAAGAGAAGGCTGACACAGTTAAGTTTCCTTTTAGCTACTGGGCAGCATCTATCAAAGATAAAACCAATTAAAAATTAGAGGAAAACCCATTTCCTTCAGTGCTGCATAAATGAGCTGCTGAGGCAGAACACGGGGGAATGTACTGGGGTTCGTTGCTGCAAGTTGATGACCCACTTAGGTTAGGGGGTAGCTTTCCACCCAAACAGCCCACCCAGGTCTGGTGGCCTCATTACATGTGTTTGGTTCACAGGCTGATAAATAGCTGCAAAACTGGAAAAAACAGCCTTGGAACGAAAGACTTGGAGATGTCAGTTGGTAATTTGGGGCCTGCCGGAGAGCTGGATACGGATGTTTCACAAGGGACTGTAGTGACAGCAGTCATAGCTGCTCGGGCTCAGCAGATTGAGCCAGTGTCCTCCAGCCCTAGCACTGGTCATGCTTCTCCCAGCTCCCTAGGGATGTGGGTGCCCCAAGGTTTGGGTCTGACTCATGACCCATTGCTATAGCAACAGGAGCTCACATGACACTGATCTTTACAAGGAGTCCACATTTGTGGCACCCTGTGTAGGAAACCGATCCATTATTGATGTCTCAGCATGGCAGAAGCACAGTTTGTATCCTACACTCATTAATGAATGATGACACCCTGACCCGCTCTATTAAGCCATGTCAGACCGAGGAACACACTGCTCTCCATCCTATTCTGAAGGAGTGCACCCCCAGAAAAGAATCAGCCAATCCCATTACCTGAGTTCCAGCAATACCAAAACAAGGCGAATCCTGCGGCAACACTAAAACAAGCAAGAAAAAACACTGGACCTAAAGAAAAGCAGGAAAGGAAACACATTCAGACAAGACCCGAGCAGGGGAAGTTTAGCTCATCTCCTAAATCATCAATTGCGATTAATCTGTGTAATTAAATTATTCAATTAAGCTAACAGAGTCACAATTATGTGTGGTTGGTAGCTAACGGGCTATGAAGCACATTTACTACAGTGTAATTCATTTCCACCACAGATGCTGTGACACCAGTCAGTTTGCTTGTCCTCGTGTGGCTATATCCTATAAAATTGAAGAGATCGAGCTCCCTGAAATGGTTGCCGACTCTAAAACCTTGTGCCAACCCCACTTCAATCCCTAAAAAGAAACACCAAGAAGACTAATGGGATCTCGCCCCACCAGGCAGCATTTTACCCCATAAATAGCCCCTAGGAGGCCAAGGCACTGCCTGTGGGTAAAAGTGAGACTGCGGCCTCACAGAGGCAGACTTTGAGGGGGCCGTTTTTTCCCCACTAATGTACCACCAATTCCACTTTTATAACAAGAGCAAAATGTTCAAAACAACAACAAATCAGGCACAAACATACACTGAACCCAGCTGTGCTTCTGCCCCTCATTTCTGTTTTCTCCTGAGGGGAAGGTACTTTTATTCCCTCCTAATTGTACTCAAATTCCCAAATAAAACATCAATTAAACAAATACTAAAACTGTTTGTTATAAACTGTGAACATTCTTCAGCTTTCTTTCAGCTCTTCAATTCCTTTCCCAAGTACCTCCAAGTGGAGCAAGTGTTTGCCTCTATAATCTGGGCACCCAGCAGAGGAAGGGGGGAAAGAAATGAACATTTCAGAGAAAAATCTATTTAAGTTCACCCTTGCTGCTCTGCCTTTCGGTCTTTGTTTTCAAAGGATTTGTACTCACATTGGAAGCCTAAAAACCCTGAAAAAAAGGGTACAACATAAAAAAAATTATCAATGGCCTTATGCAAAAGGATGGCAGCAGCAGCTGAATAGATTTTACCATTCCAGCACTGGAAAACTCCTCGGAAAAGAGGTAAAAACACTCCTGTGAATACTGATTAAATTACATCTCTTGCATTTCCTGGCACTGCTTTCCCCAGCAGCAGCTCAGTATGTTTTCCTCCATTAATTCCACTTAAGACATCATCAACCAAAGTTTTCTAGGTGAAATGTAAATTACAAGATAACCCAAATGCATCGTAAGGTGAGCAAACAATCCATCCCATGACACTGGGTGCATTTATTTACCCCTGTCATTTAGCAAACACTGCTCCTTGTCAGAGTCTATCTCTGGGGGATCTCTGGTTTCTAGAAACAAAAGCAACACAGAAGAAGTCAGTAGTCAGCTCAAGCAAACAGACAAACGTCATCAGCATGTGCACAGCTACACAATTCAGAACAATATCCATCCCTTACGCAACACAGGTGCATCAGCACCCCCCTTCCCATTCTGCAGGAGTTCTCTGCACGTTAATGGATCTGGCAAACGAACATCTGGAACCTACTGACTGGCACAGATTATTTGTCTAAATACAGGCCTCAGCTAAGGACATCTGTGGCTTCTTTCAGAGTCTGTAGGGGCTGTGTGTTAACGGTTGGCACTAGGCATTTTTGCCTCTATCTGCATATTCAAGTAGAAAAGGAGTTTGACCTAAAGACAAGGTGCTCAGAAGCCAGCAGCAATAAGGCAAGTTCTGCTTTGGGCAGAAAGCCCTGACATGGAGATACCCTTGTCTGCAGAAGGTATGGTGCAACACCAAAGAACACGGTAGTCATCATCAGAGGAAAGACTTTCATCTAATGCACAGTTAAATTGCAAAACAACTCTTTTTAGCCATCAATGTCTTTGTGGTCAAGAGGGTTAAAAAAAAAAAAGTTTAAGATAAAAAGAGAGTTGAAAAAAGAAACTACAGTGAGGTGCCTTGGATAACCTCCTGACAGCCAGAGGACCTGATGCCAGCCAACATGAGGTAGTGACGTTTGTCTCCCACAATAAATCCAGACTTCTAGGTGGGGTGACAGGGTATGGCTTTGGCATTGCAGCAGAACACAAACACCTGCCACACTTTGGTGCAAAGCCTGGGGGCCACTGAAGCAGAAAGGATTGTCACAAAGCCTCCATGACACACCCTGACTCTCAGTGCTTGCCCCTTTGGAGGGAAAGCCTCACTCTTCTGAGGAGAGCCCAGCCAAGTCTCTGCACTCAGAGTCAGGCTGTTGCAGCAGAATGCTGATCTGATCCTTTATCTTTCCAGCACTGAGAGAACTATCTTCTGGATTCTTTCCTTCGCCTCTGAGGGCACCTGTGCCATGTGCCTTCCCCACCATCTAGTGGGAACCGGAAACATTACTGTCACAATATTTGAGGCAAAGAAATGCTGTTCTATAGCACAAATTTTGAAGTTGTTTATAAACTAAAAAATAAATATTTGACAGGATTTCCTTGTTCAAAATTGTTTCTCATACATACTGCCTGTAATCTAACTGTCCTGGCCACAGTTCACTCATGTCCTCCAGCTGCTTGTAACACCGCTTGTTCTGTTCCCATCTGCATTTAGAACGAAGTCCCTGGGACAGAGATTCCCTTTTCTCCTCACATTTGCAAACTTCCCTCTAAGTACCCATCCTGTGAATGCTCTGTGCTGTACTTGACAAATTAACAACTACAGCCAGGAGCAGCATTTGAGTAACGTAAGAGTTGTCTGTGTTGGAAGGAAAATGCCTCCAATCTTCAAAATGCTCAGGGTCACTTTAAGGAGAAGCAACATCTTCATTTCTCAATATGGGAGCTTTTTCTTCAAAAATAATACAATTGCTTAGGGTTTCTGTTTGAAACACTACACAGATGTTCATTGCCCATTCAACCCTGGGCACAGACACTTGTTTGGTGACAGAACTTGTAAGAAGCAGCAAACACATTCACATGGTTATCTCAGTACTTCCTTTTTGGATCAACAGAAGAGAACTGCAGTATCTCACCACACAGCAGTATTTTAACTTGGTTACTGGGACTATCCTCAGAAGGAACCACGTCAAGTAGGTGCAAGGACCAGCACATTCACGCTCTAGCTAGAAGTTTAAAGCCCTCATCAAGAGGGCTTTAAACTAGGTTTGAAGGG